>JARFXV010001260.1:20000-494062 GCA_031761425.1 Cosmopolites sordidus
AATAAAAGCCAAGCACAGGGACATGGTGTATTCATTGTGCCTTTCTATGATCTGTTGGACAACCTGGATATGGTCCATTGTACTGAATCCACTTTTGAATCCTGCTTGCTTTCTTGGTTGTGCGTCATTCAGTGTTCTTAATATTCTTTTAGATACTATCTTGGTGAAAACTTTGTACATAACTGATAGGAGGCTTATTGGGCGGTAGTTTTTTAAATCTTCCTGTACACCTTTCTTATGAAGAAGAATCACTTCAGCATTTTTCCATAGACTGGGTATTTTTTGGTCTTTGAGGCCTGTTGAGTACAATTTTGCCAGTATTTTATCTGGAGTTCGACCACCAGCCTTCAACATTTCAACCGTTACATTGTCCTTTCCTGGAGTCTTTCCATTCTTCATCGCTTCTATGGCATTTGTCACTTCTTCCAACAGGATATCTGGCAATTGCTCTTCCATGGGCATTACTGGACTTTAACTGTTTCTGATTTTCATATAACTTTGAATAAAATCTTCTGATAACCTCTAACATTTCCGTATGCTGCCTACATACTGTGCCATCCTCACGCATTAAGGTAAACATTTGTGTCCTTTTGTTTATCAGCTTATGTTTGATTTTGTTTATTCCTTTGTTTTCTTCTCGCGTTTCCTCTCTCCTTCCTCCGCATATATATATATATATATATATATATATATATATATATATATATATATATATATATATATATATATATATATATATATATATATCGCCGATCGATAGAATATAATATTGGATTGTATTAACGCCAGCAATTTTAAATTTGCTCGAAATACGCTTATAACGTATCTCGAATCCTTCGCCATAAGAAAACAAAGCATGTAATTCAGTATATGATTCACAGAGCCATAGGTACCTATTATTTTTTTCTATAAAATGTAAGTAGAATTTGTTAATTTTTTATATTCACCTCTAAAAACTAAATTTTATTTAAAAAAACAAAATTAAAATTTATATTTAACTGATATACCGATAATTGCTACAACATATCTAAATGGAGGCATTTTATACATTTATATTAGGTTGTTAAGAAAGTTCTTTGTTATTTGAATTTTAAATGCTGTATTTTGAAATAAATTTGTATTAAATGGCTTTGATTTTATGTATCATTCTAAAGCGCACTTTTCACTCTATCTGATAAGATATATCTGGTAACTCTATCTGATAACTCTATCTAATAACTGTGGTATTAGTTTTGTTCTAAAATAATTTTGGTCAATTTTTTTCAGAGCGTTAAATGCGGGCAAAAAGCAAATTCGCACAATTTTCTTGTTCTAGTTCAAACTAAGCCGAAAAGCTGACGAAACAGCTCGCAGTATCACCGATAAATTTGGCCCAGAAACCACTAATGAACGTATTGCGCAATGTCAGTTTAAAAATATTCATAGCGGTGATGAGAACCTTAAAAATGATGAGTCCTCAATCGAAGTCAATCCGCGGCAGTTCGGGAGCTTGCCTTTAAATTAGGCGTAATGCAAGTGATGATTTCTAACCATATGCAGAAGATTGGAAAGTAAAAAATGCTCGATAAATGGTGTCGTACGAATTAAACGAAAATCAAAAAACCGTTATTTCGAAGTGTCGTCTGCCCTTCCCTTGCGCAAAAAAAATGATCCATTTCTCGAACGGATGTGACGTGCGATGAAAAGTGGATTCTTTAAGAGAATCTGCGATGATCAGCTCAGCGGCTGGACCACGACGAAAAATCCACAATAGTTTTCAAAGCCGAAAATACACCAAAATAAGGTCATAGTGACTCTTTGTTGATCTGCGGCTCGTCTGGTATATTACACCCTTCTGAATCCAGGCGAAACGATTACAGTAGAGAAGTACTGTCAGCAAATCCATGAAATGCACCATAAACTGCGCCCGGCATTGGTCAACAGGAAGGGTTCTCCTCCATGACAATGCTCGTCCAAACGTCTCAATCATCAAGTGACAAAAGCTGCGTGAGGTGGGCCACGAAACTCTCGATTATTTGCCATACTCGCCTGACCACTTGCCTATCGACTACAATTTTTTTAAAACATTTCGACAACTTCCTGCGCCAGAAATGCTATAAAAATCAAGAGGATGGAAAAACTACCTTTAACAGAAGGATTTCGGAATCTTACGCAACCGGTATAAATAAACTTGTTTTTCGTTTGCAAAAATATATTGATTGAAATTGTTCTGATTTTGACTTCTTTGAGCTGATATATGCATTTCAATTTAATGGTTCAAAACCGGAATAACTTTCTTAACAACCTACTAGTATATGAAAGAATTTCTTACTAAAAATTTTAACATTGTTCATTCGTACCTGAAGAAGGTACGTTGTATCGAAACAATTGTCACACTATTGTTGAATATTGTGGAAATTTAGACTTAAACCTTACTTCTCTAAAAAATTCTTATTGCTTTGGATTATTATTTCTTACATTTCACTTTTGTTCTTGTTAATTTTGTTGCATATTTCTATAATATCTTACTTTCATAGTATTCTTGAAATTCTTTAATCATTTAGCACCATATAAAGGACCAAACCATAACTTGGTTAATTACGACGTTTGTCGATTAAGTTTCTCAATGTATATTCATAAAACTCTTATCTGAATATATATAAAAATCCCGAGACAATTTTTTTATTATTATTATTATTATAAGATAATACTGAGTGGACTAATAGCAGCTCCATATATAAGGTACCCTTCAAATATTATTAGTGTAGTAATATTATCAGTCCACATTTCTTCTTGTTAACTTTCTCATAATTGTTGGCGAATTTTTACTTTCTCAATTATTTTTCTCAATTTCCTCCTATTTTCGATGTTTTCTCCATCCTACTGCATTCACCACTCTACCTGTTGTCTCGAAACTGACCCTAACTCATCGTCTAGGTCTGTTCTGGACTGGTTTCTATGTTGTTATCTCTCTTATTGATGGATTCTTTTCTCTTCTGAAATTGTGTCCGTACCTTCTTATTTTTTGTGCTTTAATTTTTCTCACTATGTTTTGATTTCTCGACAGCTTGTCGATCTCAAAGGTCATAAGGGTGACTGAACTGGTTGTTTCCCACTTTGTTTGCTCCTATTATTGTTCTCATTATTGGGTTTAAAAATAATCAGTTTGCCTTCCTCTTTTGGGGTGAGTGTTATTGTTTCTTCGGTATATGTTAGTATTGATTTTATTATTGTCTTGTATATTCCAACTTTTTCCCTTTTGATTAATCCCTTATCTTTCAGTAATTTGTTGTTGTTTCGGAATGCTCTATATCCTTTCCGTATATTTTTGTCTATGTCATGTCCCTCATTTTTCTATCGATTTTAACTCCCAGGTATTTAAATGTTTTCACTTATTCGAATGTTTAGCTTCCGCACCATAAATCTTTCAATATTCCATAATTTTTGGTGCTTATTTATTTCCAGTCCTATTTTCTTAAAACGATCGATTATTTCTATTACGCGCCTTAATTATACCTGCTCTCTAGCAATTATTGCACCCATCATCCACATATGCTACTATCCGTACTAACTTCCTATATTTTCAATTTTTTGTATTGTATTATTCAGTACCATTATGAACAATAGTACCGATAACGGGTCTCTCTGTCTCTCTTTTTTTTAATTTATATGATATTCATTTATGTTATTTTCTACTCTTTCTGGGAACTTGTTTTTGAAATATTGCCCGACTTAAACTTCCAGGACGTTGTTCTCTGTTGAATTTTTATGTTAATATGCGTGTGCATCTAGTTTCGGTCGATCTTTTCTGAACCTGCATTGATAATTTCGTATTCCTTTTCTGAGGGTTTCTACAGTCATTCTTTTAGTGTGGTTGGAAGTACCTTATATACCGCATTCAACAGTGTAGTTCTGTAGTTTTGCATTTTGTCCAGTCACCATTCTTTGGTATCGATATTATAATGCCTTTTCACCATTCGTCATCAGGTTTATGTTCTTCGCGTCATATCCAGTAAAAAAAGTTCATGGATTTTTTACGTAATTCATCCCCGTTGTGTATAATTAATTCTGCACACGTTTCATCACATCTCGCAGGTCTTTTATTTTTAATTTTTTTTATCGCTTGAGCAACTTCCCTTACTCGGCTTATCTTGCATTCTCATCTTCTGTCTGTTCCTTCTCGAATTTCTCATCACTTCCTCATTGATTTTATCATAGAACTTTTATTTCGAATTTTTTCCCATAGCTCATTTTTAATTACTGCTGTTGCTTTCCTTGCTTTGCGGTTACTTACATGGGTGAAGATTGCACTTATATTTCGTTTCTTGTTTTCTTTTCAATATCAAATTTTTTCCATCCAATGGCTCTTCTTTCTTTCAAAAAAGTGTGTATTCATTTTTGTGATTTCTTTATATATATTATAATCTTCAGTTTTTCTGGTATTAAGCCACGTGTTCTTTGCTTTTTTGTTTCCGATCATATTTTTGCAGTTCTTTATCAAACCATTGTTTCCTTCTATTGTTTGTCCTCTGTGCTTTGGTGTCTTCTACCTGTGTTATGCATCGTTTTATCACTATCCAGTCTTTTTCTATGCTGTTATATTGATATATTTCATTTATTTTTCCTTGATAGTGTTTCTGTATTTCTCTCTCCATATTTTCATTTCAAACTTTTCTCGATCCGATTGCTTCTTTATTTTTGTAGTGTTTTCGTATTTATTTACCTTGTAACAAACACATAACAGAGTAACAACATCATGGAAGTGAGAAAATCTTTTTGTATGATAACTTCTATTTCAATTTAATCCACTTATGAATCCATGAAAACCCTACTTATACTCGAAATTTTGAGTAAAGTATTATTAATAAATGACAATTCCACAAGTTTTATTAATTTTTTAGTCAAAGGCTACTATTTTTTGGACAATAATTCGTGAACCACCCTCGTATCTGTAATCATTGATTGGAATTTGCTCCAAATACGAAAACTTTCGTGCTTTACCTCAAACTTGTTCCATGGAAAAATGTTGATACTCAAAATATCCAAAAGAGATATCGTTATCCATTTCATGAATATTAAAAGTTTTCCGTTCGGTTTCGTCTGTTACATTTCCGGAGTTCGTATTGGCCCAATTATTTATGAGACAGCCTTTAAATGAAAGTATAGGATATTAAATAAAGCGAAATATTCTGATCAAAAACATTAGTCTATCGGTTTATGGAATTTAGTATGCATCAGAAAATATAGGAGCAGCTGCAGTATCGTTGTTGTTTCATATTCATGAACGTATTTTATATGTATTAATTTTAAATTGGCTTGTGCTGTTGCTGACCGTGAATAGGTTATTTAATTTTAATGCAGAGAATATTGAAAAATATTTGAAAATGATTAAGTCGAAACATAAACTAAAAGTTTAATGAACTATCATTTGTATTAGAAAAAATGTATATTGTATGTTCTTTTTTAATACAATAATGATTATTTATAAAAAAGGAATAAAACAATTTTATACTTTGTTATCTATCACTTTTATTCACATACAAAATACATATACAAAATCAAACCATAAATTTTCTGGACCTTTCAATATCCAAACAAAATAATAAACTAGAATTTAATATCTATAGAAAACCCACATACTCAGATATAACAATTACAAAACAATCAATCCATCCCATTATACATAAATATGCTGCATATAAGTCTATGATCCACCGAGCTTTCACAATTCCACTATCTGAAAATAATAAAAAAATAGAACTGCAAAAAATTTTTTGCAAAAATTCTTTGCAGTTCTTTTTGAAATTGCAAAACTAATAGCACATAATAACGGCTTCAAAGAAAAAGAAATTAATAATTAAAAAACGGAAACAATTGCTAATTCATCAAATACATCCAAAAGTAAAACAAATGATAAATAGTACTGTAAAATTTCATATTTCGGTAAAATTTCAGAACAAATACCTCGCTCTTTGAGGAAACATAATTTGCAAATTGCGTTTAAAACCACCCAGTCAACCAGTAAGTTAATTTTTAATGTCAAAGATAAAACATCACCAAATACAAAATCTGGAATTTACATGTTAAGTTGCAACAAGTGCAATAGCTGCTATGTGGGACAAACCGGCAGAAATTTTCAGACCAGATTCAAAGAACATAAATCTGCATACATATTAAAGAAACAACAAACAAAAAGCAAAAAATTAAACATTTTAGAAACTATTGAAATTTATAAATATAATAAAGACCCGTCTAGACAGCTATTAAATTATCGGACGGATCTCCAAAATTCCGCACTATTTAAAATATTGTAAAAAACTCGAAATAAAAACCCATTAACCCCAATAAAAGTATAAAATTGGGTACATAGGGTAGATAAACAGCTGTAAAACCTTAGTTTTGAAGTAGTGCTTGAAAGAAAGGGGAATAAAAATAAAAGTGATGTAAAACAAAGTATAAAATTGTTTTATTCCTTTTTAAAAAATGAACTATCACAAAGTAACGGACAAATCAATCAATAATTTAATTATTTATAAGAAAAGAATGCGAGAGAGTAGTAATAAAAAACAAGAAAGACAGTAAAGCGTTTTCATTTTGGGAAGAATTTTATCACGGGCGCACATGGCAAAATATAACTACATAGAGAGCAGGCTAGAGTGACAAAAGACAATTTTGGTAACCGCTGTTAAACGAAAATTCCACAGAACATCAAAATGATAGGCCACAGTTTATAAGTACAGCTCAGTCACTCGTAGAAAGACAATCGTTGCAGAGAGATAACATTCATTCAGAACTACAGAAGTTTGCTGATACCGCCAAATGATAGGAAAACGCCTAAAATATATCGGTGATATAATAGGTTACATTAAACATTTCCTAATGGTTACTGTTGTCCAAACATTTCGCCTCCTATGCAATTCTTTTTGAAGTAATAGCTGTCCGTCGCTTTAATGCGAAAATTAAATTTCAACCTTTCATACCGAAAACGTCTGACCCTTCAGCGTTTATCATAATTATCCAAACAAATCTACCCAACAAGTCTACCAAGTACAGTCTACCCAACTTTTATGAGGTATTAAGAAATATTGGGAAAAATCGGATATTCAATGGCCAGGGTAGACGATGCGTTTATAATCATAATCTACATAAAAGACAACATAATCTAAACCAATCAAAACACCTATCTAAATTCATGACATTTGACATTTTCAAGTGTTGTCCGCTTCGACTGAAGAGTCCAACTGTTGGATATTATCTACCATAATGTAGAAACATTATCTACCATCCGTGAATATATTAGATTATCATGAAATATTAGATGATCTATTAGATCATCATCATCATCATTCAGCCATTGTCGATCCACTGCCGGATGAAGGCCTGCCCAGCATGCTTCCAACTCGCGCGGTCGGTCCTGCGTTTTCTTCTGCTCTTAGGGTCCAATTTACTTGAAGATGTCATCTGTCCATCGTGTTTGCGGCCGTCTTCGTGGGCGTTTATGATCAAGCGGTATCCATTCCAGGATTGCTTTGGTCTATCTGTCGTCGTATCGTCTCGCTATATGGCCTGCCCACTTCCATTTCAATTCTTTCACTCTTTCAATAATGTCACACACCTTCGTTTGTTCTCTGATTCGTATGCAGGTCTTTCTGTCCTGTTTTGTAATGCTAAGCATACACTTTTCCATTCACCTCTGTGCTACCTGAAAGTTTTGATCTGATTGTAATGTGAGTACCTCAAAACAGGCTGTACGCACTGATCAAAAACATTTCTCTTCAGACAAAGTGGGAGTTTGTTCTTTGATACGGGTCGCTGTCAAACGAATAAATGTATATATATATATATATATATATATATATATATATATATATATATATATATATATATATATATATATATATATATATATATATTACATATATATATATATATATATATATATATATATATATATATATATATATATATATATATATATATATATATATATATATAATTTATATTTATAGAGAGTATTGTATGCTGAAGAATTTTTTTGGGATGTAAATCGGTTAATACGTTTCTTTTTAAGTAACGAGAAGTACTTGGGTTTTCACACAGGGGACTCCTCTAATCGAGAGAAACTCCAAACTCAGTTTTTGACGAATAACCAGTACTATTTCATCGAAACCATGTCAAAATCGAAGTACTTGTCCGAACTTAAAAAGAAACGCACCCAGGGAAAAACACTGTACCCAGAAAATTTTTTATAGATAAAGAAGAAACCCTTAAGGAACTATAAATACCACTCATAATATAGAAACTATAACTAATAAGATAGGACTGATGAATTAATGAAATGATCCTCCAGTTGCCTTTGCACTAATGTTTGAACGTTAATATTTGCCCAGTGAAATGACGTCTATCAGGAAGCTTTACGAGAACTTAGTTCACGACTAAGATTTAATGCTGAAAGTTTAAATGTTAATGAATGAAACTAAATTTTCAAACTGTAATCTCGGCAAGAATTTAATAGCAGGGTGATGTTTAAGATTTAAAGTATTTTAACGACGCATGTCAAAATATATACGCAGGTTTCAAAAATTTATCTGAAAACTTAGATGTTCAGATATTGGATCATCAAATTAATTCGTTATCTTTATACTTCCATCTAAATAATTACGCACCGTTTTGGCATTTGTAAATTTACACCTACATGTTCTCAACACACTATTTGTTTTGGCAGGAGAAATGTTTCTCGTAAAACGAAAATAAATGCGATTACTGTCGATAAATAAATAAATAAATACACACTTCATTTAGCATTCGCAACTAATAGTAACAAAACAAAATCAATATACAAAAAAAATAAAAGTAAGAAAAATTCTAAAAAATCTTAACAAAAGAAAATACAATCAAAAGGCAATAACCAACATTGTTCAAATGATAAAACACTCTATTGCTTCAAATAATAATTTAACAGTCTATTAAATACATGCATATTAGGAGCGCTCCCTATGTGGGCGGGCAAAGCATTGAAGAGACAAACACCTTCCCAAAACAATGTCTTCTGGAGAGCAGTAGTTCTCACAATTGGTACATCATAATTGTTCTTAGAACGGACATCGTAAGAATGCATATTTACTCTTTGTACCAAAAAAGTATTCAAATAATGGGGCAACAAATTATGTTTTATTTTATATATCAATCGAATGTTAGCCCCTTCAATGGCCCGCGCAACTGAAAACCAATCCAATGACCGCAACATTACCACTATCGTTGTATACCTATTACAGTTTAATAGTACACGCATAGCCTTGTTCTGCTGTATTTGAAGTCTACCAATACTCTCCTTATTACATGATATCAGCACCGACATACAATAGGTAAAATGGGGTAAAACTATAGTATTATATACAAGCCTCTTGGACCATGGTGATAAATGTGACGATATACGACTAAAGGACCCTATTTTTTTCCCAGTCTTTCTACATAGATAACTGACATGATTACCAAATATTAGCTGAGGATCCAACAGTACTCCTAAGTATTTAATTTCATTTACAATTTCAATATCACAATTATTTATATTTATTTTTAACCCTAACTCATTAAATCTTTTGCAGTTTGCTTTAGACCCTATCACCATGCACCTTGTTTTCAGTTCGTTTAGTTTAAGTTTATTTTTGCATAGCCATCTAAATAGTATTGCCAGTTCACTATTCAATGTTTCAACCATCTCAGGCAAATTATACCCAGACACAGGTATGAAAGTATCATCTGCAAAAAGACTAATAAAACATTTATCCAATATTGTAGAAATATCGTTGATATATATCAAAAACAGCAACGGGCCCAAAACACTACCCTGAGGAACTCCCCACGCACTTTCCCTCTTTGCCGACACTTTTCCCTGAACCCTCGTCCTATGATGTCTGTCTGTTAAGTAACTCTTGATCCATTTTAAGGCTTTCGATCTTACACCATAACTTAATAATTTTTTACACAGTATATCCCGGTCAATAGTTTCGAATACTCGCTTTAAATCTATAAATACACTAAGCACAGTTTTTCCGACCTTTATATTGCTCCTCCACGTTGCGCAGACATACTGATAGCCGGCTCACAAGAATGTTTTGTCCTAAACCCTGATTGAGCAGAAAATAACAATTTATTGGTTTCAAAATAAGTTTTCAACTCTGTACATACTATAGTCTCAATGATTTTATCAACAACAGGTAATAAATTAATTGGCCCAAAGTCACTTGGTATACTAGGCTTTGGTATTTTTGGAATTGGTACAATATTGCTGGTTTTTAAGTCCTCAGGAAATGTATTCGTTTCAAAACTTGTATTAATTAAGTACAATAAAGGATAACCGATGACACAATTTTTTTTTTCATTACCCTTATCGTAATTTCATTGTCACTCGTACTTCGGTTTTTTAAACTAAACACAACTTTTCTTAATTTGTTTAGAGTAACATGTTTAAACTCAGAAAAATCGTGGGTCTTGCATACGTTGACATCACTGCTCCAGTCCTGCTCTTCGATACTCTGTTCTACTTCATTCAAACTATCGAAGTAAAAGTTATTGAAGTTCTCCTCCGTAGGTCCGTAGTGAGCATCAAAGTCGATTCGTGAAAAATCGGCACGCCCCTTACCAGTGCCCAGCAAATCCTTTATTGTTCTCCACATCTTCCTCCCATCCCCCTTACAAACATCGATATTATTATTAAGGTACAAATAAACAGCTATTATTTTCGTATAATTCAACGAAAAATGCTGCCGAGGCAGAAAAAAATATATGCCATTAATTAATACTGATCTAAAGTGATTTTAGTCTCTGGATTTGATAACATCTAGATCTATATCATCTAGAAATTATAGAACATCTAGAAAAATTATCGACCGAAATATACACTGAAATTTAAATTAAAAAAAAAAAGGTTCGTTAAGTTAAATTTATTCAACAATGTATATTTTATTTGATGGAAATTCATTATAAATAAGAGATTTAAATTAACTCTTTATTTTTTTGCGATTTCTTCTTTTGTGTTATAAACTTTTTTTTAATGATTTCGGCAGTCTGTTGTCTCACATGATAGTCAAAAATATCAAATTCAATATTATTTGGTCTATGGGTTAACTCATTATGTATAACTTTAAGATAAACGTTGTATACATCCCTTTTGCTGTATTCAATTCTTCAGTCTTATCCATTTCTTCAAACCTCGTACTCCTTTTCTTGCTGACTATGTATTGTTGTTGGTTTTTAGACACATGCATTGTAGAAAAACATCTGATATATATTTAATATTTAAATACCAGAACATATTTAAATACCAGATATTTGATGCGCAGGTCTTACTTCTAATTGTAGTTTAAAATAAAGCTAAAACACTTGTTGAAGCATAATATATTGAATTGAGTTAATTCATACTTGATGGAAATTAATTTTGCAAATATAGTGAAATTTTTGACATAAGTCTTAATTATTTTATTTAAAATGTATATTATGTTTTGTACATTAACTTTGCATAAAAGGTCTAGATAGGTTCCATATAGCTTAAGCTCCAAGAGCAAGCAGAAAAGAATCGACATATGACAAGCAGAAATGCAGAAAATTAGTCATGAATCTTATACAGCTATCGATATCGACTGTGGAACCCAATATCTATATAGTGCGGCAAGAAGGATATAGCTCCCATATTCCTCAAATTTCACTCTAACTGCCACCTGTTTCAATCATCATCTAACTCATGAGCATTTTATAAAACAGTCGACGAGGGTCGAAATAGCATGGAAAAAATTTCGAACAAATCCTTTTGCGTCAGTTTTGCAAAAAGTAGAGTCAAGCTAATTTAGAATATCAACACTTTACATATTAAATATGTAATTTATTTCATTTTTATGAATAAATTCTCAATAAATATTCCAATAAAATAAATATATTTATAGTATGTGTATGTAACGGGTGATTTTTTTAGAGTGTCCGAACTTCCGATAGGGGTCACTGTCAAACGAACTATCAGTTTTGCGCGCCTGCAGTGTCAAAATTATTCAGTATAGTCTGGCAAAACATCATAGATCATTTATCATCAGAGCAACGCTTGCAAATTAAGGAAATTTATTATCAAGATCAGACAAATTCCAAACACATTTTACCATGCTCGATGTTAAAACAAAAACAAGACAAAAAACTATGCGTTCAGTTCAACAATCGACGAGGGTCGAAATAACATGGAAGAAATTTCGAACAAATCGGTTTGTGTCAGTTTTGCAAAAGGTAGAGTCAAGCTAATTTAGAATAACAACACTTTATACATATTAAATATGTAGTTTGATTTATCTTTATAAATAAATTCTTAATAAATATTCCAATAAAATGAATAAATTTAAAGTATGTGTACATAACGGGTGATTTTTTTATCCGAACTTCCGATAGGGGTCACTGTCAAACGAACTATGAGTTTGCGCGTCTCTAATGTGAAAATTATTCAGTATAGACTGGCAAGTCATCATAGAACATTTAACATCAGAGCAACACTTGCAAATTATGGAAATTTATTATCAATATCAGACAAATTTCAAACGCATTTCACGTTGCTCGATATTAAAACAAAAACAAAACAAAAAAAGTGTGCGTTCTGAAGAAAATATCGCCGTTGCTGCTGGCAGTGTTGATGAAAATCCAAATTTACCAATTCGTCCCGTTCTCAGGAAATTCGCCTTTGTTATTCGACTACGTGAAAAAATTTACGTAAAGATATTGGTCTGCTGCTTTACAAGATCCAGCTTGTCCATAAACTGAAACCGTAAAATCGGTGCATTCGGTGAATGGGCTCAGAATTAATTGCAATTTGACAAATAATTTATCCACAAATTTCGTTCAGCGAAGAAGCTGGTTACGTTAATATCGGTTGCGTTAATAAACAAAATTGCCGCATTTGAAGTGAAAATAATCCGCAAATGATCCAACAATTACAATTGTATCCAGAAAAATGCATCCTAACGCTAATGTTAACTTTCGCCGCAAGCTGGAAAGCACGGTGCCATTAATAGATATGGTTACAGAGCGATGGTCAATCAATTATGTAATTCTGAAATTGAATGGTTCTGATCTGGAGGAGAGGTGGTTCCAACAAGACGGTCAACGCAACAATCGATTTATTGAGGGAACAATTCGGTGAGAAAATTATTTGGAGGAACGGATCAGTTAATTGGCCGCCAAGGCCATGTGATTTAACGCCTTTAGATTATTTTCTTTGGGGTTATATTAACTCTTCGGTCTATGCTGATAAACCAGCAACTATCGACACCTTGGAAGCCAACATAACTCAGACAATTGCGGACATAAGATCCCAACTGCTTGAAAAAGTCGGAAATTAAATTAACAGAATGCGCTTTGTCAGAAGTAGACGCGGCGGACATTTGCCCGAAATTGTTTTCAAACATTAATGCCACTGAATGTTATTTCACTCAAAATAAAAGTTTGGACGCACTAAAAAATTTACCCTATACCATGGTTGACCCATAAGTATATGTCTTTGGTTTTTGAATCAAACTAAAAAGGATAGTCAATATTATGAATGATATATGGTATAATAACTAAATTTCTATTAAAGGAAAGTAAACTTCAGTATTAAAAAGTTATATAAAAAGCGATGTTTCATTTTATGGCTGAAAGTTAAGTTTCGGACGAGCTTGCAGATATTCAAGCGACAGGCGGTATTTATACTTCCTCTGATGGTTACTAGAGAAATTAAAGTTTCACGATTCAACTCTAAAACGTCGGCTATTTCTCCATTCATCATAATCTCATAAACGAAATCTAGAAACATCATTAAAACAAGTAGATTTTCATTCTAGGCACTATTCTAATCAATGCGTCTTGTAGTACTCTATAAAAAAAGCAGGCAATAAAATCGATAAGCAGCGAAAGTAAATGTCAACTAACAGTCATCCTCTAAGCAACCCTGCAACAAAACACACTTGCCAAATATTTTCATGTCGATTTCGTACAGTAGGAAGCATTAAATCTAAGATGCAATTCGTTATGTCCTTGGATACTTCTAGGCTTACCAGAACCTCTCACTCGTGCATAACTCTGATTCTCAAACTATATTATTCATATTCTTATAGTGGTGGAGCATCAATGTCCAATGGTCTCGATATTTCACGAAAACTATATCCTTCTTCCTTCGTACCAATTATGCATCCATTTTCATACTCGGATAATTGTCTGAAACGATATGGTGCAGGAACTGTTGATATTGTAGCACTTTTAACAGAATATCAAAAATACTGCATGGCTCAGCAACATGCGCATGTTACCTCACAACATGACAAAAACATATAGTTTTAAACCATTTAGTTTTAAAAATTGTTATGTAGATTTTTCATTTTTGGACTAGAAACTCTTTTAGTTCTACGTATTTCAGATTATATCGTATTTGATACATACATATTTTGCAACTATAACTTACATATATAACAAACATTTTTGCATATATTTGACAAATAATTTGCATATAAAACAAAAGTGTATACTATTTACTGCTAGACAGCATTTAACAAGTATAGTTCACACATTTACGCACGCATAAATACTCATTCATTTCTTCACAGTATTGCTTCACCAGTGGTGTTTGACTTCGTTGACAGAAATGTAATATGAAAGCTCTTAGTAAAATATAGTGAATGGAATAGTTAAAAATATTGTTCGTTCGGGTAAATTATTAATAAAAAATGTATATAATTTACCATTAATTTATATTAATAAAAATAATAGAATCTTATCAATATGAGTAATCTTTCATTTTTTCACAATTTTCTACAATGCTTTATAGATTCTACATTACATATAGACTATCCATTTTAGAAATATAGAGGTAAATACTGGCGACCAACGTCTGGCGGCTTTTGCTAGTATAGAATAAAGCCTGATGGTGTCAATTTTGGACGTTACTGTGAAGGGTGTTTAATAACGGAGACTTAAAGGAACACACTAAAATCAGTGTTTGCTATGCTTTGGTTCATTTCTATCACAATTCCCACTCTTTTGTATGAAGTCAATCCCGGATTTTGTATCGGAAGCAAATAAACCAACTCGAGAAATTTCATGAAGGCTGAAATCAAGATCAATGAATATCAGACTAATGTAGAGATACTTGAAAAGAGTGAACAGTTTGAGCATAGAATCCCAGATCATAACAGGTCAGCTGAGATTGTTAGGTAATTGCCAAAGGATGCAGAACACTACGATGCCGAAACAGTTCTTTTGAATTAAATGAGAAATGAAATCTGGGAGGTTGGGGTCTTAAAATCGTTTTTAAAGAACTCCATATCAAGATTGTTTGAATCTTCAAATACGGCAAACGACCGACTAAAAAGGCTCGAGGAGACATAAAAAACTGTGCAGCTTCATGATGAAAATAATTTTCAAGAAGCCGTAGCCAAAAGGCAGGCTCAAAAAACCAAACATGCTGGACTACGTGTCTGAATTCTGTATCCTCAATGCCCAGCATGTAGGCGATCATGCAGATCTAAGCTGGGTTATGTGAGCCGCTGCATAATTTCAACCATAATTCTTCAAAAGTGATTCAGAAAAATGAATAGCCATGGCTGAGGTCATACTCGTACCGAGTTGACAGCCATCACATACTTCGATGATTATTCGCATAATTCGCATAATATATATATATATATATATATATATATATATATATATATATATATATATATATATATATATATATATATATATGTATATTTTTTACTTTTTTGTAATTTCTTTCTTTAGCTTTCTTTCGGAAACTATAATCAGTTTCTCAACTTCATATAAAATTATATAATGAAGTATATAATATTATTATATACTTCATTATAATTATTGTAAATATTATTTACCTCAACTTCATATAAAATAGCTACAAACATGAGTTTGTTGCATTAAAAAGTTTACGTTTAACGATCCATAAAGTTAACGGTTTTTTTTTGTTGGCAATTATGAACTAACTGTGACTATCATAAAATCCAACTTATATACTATTTCTGAATATTTCTTAATTTTTATGAAAGTGACCTTCATATTCTACTGCGTGTTTTTGAGTTTCGGAATATAAATGTGACTGTACACATACAATTTATGACTCCCGTTGGGGCCGTCTATAAACGGTTACCATATCGGAAATTGCAGATAAATTCCAAGACGTAGTTTTTGGCATATCGCCAACTAAAAGTATTCGAAATTAAAGAAGCCACGAATATATTTTATATGACTAGTCCATATTTTGCATGATAAATTTATTTCAAATACTTTTTAGATTATGAAAAAACATAGCCAGTTCGAACTTTAGTTGATTGTTTCAAAGTTTTAAATTGGAATTCGGCCAATTTTAAGAAACTTTTCTTGGCTATGTTGGAAATCTCTGTTTATCTTAACACATCAGAAAAAAAATCACTCACAATACATTTTTTAAAAATCTCTCCAGCCACTGAATTGTCACGTAATTTTCATTCATTCATCGTTTTCGTGATATTGTCAATCCAAGGTTTCCTGAGTCTACCTGTTTTCCTCCTTTTGAATACTGCAAAATAACTTGACGGCTCCGAACCAATATCTCCATTCTAAACGATGGATCGATCAATGATTTTAATGTAAATGTCTAGGTTTCACTTCGTTGTGTGTATATATATATATATATATATATATATATATATATATATATATATATATATATATCTGTGAACTTCGAATCACCTACTAATTACTTGATTATAACTTTTGACCAGCGATTAGCAGTCCAAATCATCCTTCTAACTCCAATTCATTGGGACTACTGGCTGCATCGTGTATGGTTTGAATTTCGTTAGGTTATTAAATGAAACTTGCTTGTAATTCAAATTAATTCAATGTATTTTATTTACATGAAAGATAAATTCAGTTATTCAGTGTATAGCTTTCTAATAAACTACGTTTTTTGTTTTGTTTTCCGGTGTGCAAATATACAAAGATGATGGCTTTCCGACACGCGAAAACGCGACAAATAGTTGTCTGTGTGCGAAACACGGAAAATCGCAAGTTAATTCCGCAAACTTCCAACGACTGGCCTTGTGATTTGTTTATGGTCATTGCAAAGGCCACACGCACACGGAATTGCAGCCGCTTAAAATCGAATGACAATGTCCGTTGGAATCATCGAGATACGCTGAATCAGAACATCACCTTTTTTGTATTTTCCCTTGCTCGTTGCCTCGATGACGTTATTCATTAACTTTTTCACAGTCAGTCTCGTTCCATTACATAGTCGAGGTTAATTAATGTTACGTAACATGATGATGACTGAGTCTACTTTTAATTACAAATTGTGAGATGGTAGTCCAGGCAATTCCAGCGAATTCAAAAATTCTGTGAGTTAGTTGACTATCTCATCCTTATTGATAACTTTATCGACCGATTTGAAGAAAAACAACTGTTCTGGAATGAAATGTTGGCTAAGAAATGAGTAGAATCACTTCCTGTCCCAGAAACTAATGAGCGTAATGGATCTGGTGGTGGAACCAATTGTGACAATTTCACTTTTCCACCGCAGAACACAATCCAGGAGATTCACCGCGTATTTCAACGCGTTACAATACGGACAAACGACTGACATTTTGGTAATTATTACTGACTTGTCCACACCGTAATCGATTTCCGGATCGTAATGGAATGCTGTTCATTCCAGATTTGCGGGAGCACTGCGTCAGCGCAGTTCGCCTCAGGTTCATTGTATCGTGCTCGCTGTTGTTGTGTTTGATGTGCACGAACTCATTGCATTCTAAACCTATCAACTTTTCGTTCGCATCGCACATTTTACTGACTTCGCCGACGTATGTCAGCTCGTCTTCTCCTCGGCATTGTAATGAACACTATAAAATGACACGGAATTGTGTTCACAGTCACTCAAATATGTTAATGAGAATTTTAAAATATTGAAAACCTCAAACTAAGTCCTCGAGTGACGCTAAAATGTATGATTATGTCTAAATACAATTTTAAATTTTTCGATTTTTTAGCTATTCTTTTGGGTTATCCCTATTTTTTTTTGTTTTAACCACCCCTGTATTAGAGCGAGCTAAATTTAAAAAAAATATTCAAATCGGTCAAGCCGTTTTTGAGGTTTAACGAGACTAACGAACATCATGTAATGTCAACATTTTAGCTACATATTAACGTGCCGAAAATGAACATACAAATTTCTATAAACATGGGTCCTATACTCAACTGTTACAAAGATACAGCGGTAATATATTATAATAAATAGTTCGGCCATTATAATAAATAGTTAGGCTACGTTTTGTAGTTTTCAAAAATAACACCATTTACTTCCAAACACTTCCTGGGGTTGCTCTCTGAATGGATTCGGGTCTGTTCCTTATAACTCCTGATGCATTCAGTATCTGGTCGAGTAATGAATCACTAGGGTCTACTTTAGCATATACTAAAGATTTAACCCACACCCAAAGACAATAATCCAGAGGATTAAGGTCTTGTGATCTAGCTGGCCAATATATGCAGATAGGCCAATTGTGCAGACCAAATTGTCCATTTCACCGGTTTGGGAAGTTAATTTTCTCACTTGTAAGCTATAGTGTGCAGGGGCTCCATCACGTTGTATGTGCATTAATCATCATGTTGTAAGTTTTGTCGTACATTAAGTAGAATATTTTCTAACAGGTTTTGCAAATGATTTTGTAGAAAATTTAGGTAAACTTCTCCTGTGAGATGACCGTCGAATATTATGATTAATTTATTTTTTAGCATACCAGACCACACATTAATGCTAAATCGATGTTGAAAATTTTATTCAGCCGTAGCGTACGGATTTTCATAGGACCATCGATATTCATTTTGAAGATTATTTATTATTACTTCATCGGTGAACAGAACATACTTGTATAATATCGGATTTAAATTTATCCAGTTACAAAATTCCATCCTTAATGCAAAATCACCATCCTGCATATGTAAATGAAATGGATATAAACAATTCATGTTAAGAGTCCTCCGAACAGACGATTGTGTCATTTGGCAAATATCTGCAATCCGCCTTTTACTTACGCTTGGATCATTTTCAATGATGTCAAGGATTGCCTTTTCTTGTTTAGGATCAAGTTTCAATTACCGCTCGGATACAATTCTCGCACTTGGAAATATACTAAATTCTCCAGCAGTGATAAAAACCCTTCTACCTGGCAGTCTCCGATTCGGGAAACGACGCTGATATTCAGAGACTGCGCGATTTGAGCTTTCGTTACAAAAGCTCATGTCAGCATATTCACGATGAGAGAATAACGAAGGCATAATGAAATCAATGAAATAACTTTAAAACCAATTGCTAATGGCAAACTGATTACTAATTGTTATAAACAATTGTTGCTTACCAGCTTACCCTTTTCTCACTCTTTGTTACTTTTGCCATCCATAAATATGTTTACTACAGTATCTCTGTAACAGTTCAGAATAGAAGCCATGTTTATAGAAATTTTTATATTAATTTTCGGTCCCTCAATATATAGCTGAAATATTCACATTTCCTCCTGAATTACCCTCTATATATATACAGTGCCTCCACGATAAGGACTTACCACCCACATACAATTTTTTTTTCTGGACCGATTTTCATAAACTTTCTTTTGTTGGATAGAACTCGAAAAAGAGCATTAAGAAAGGGTTTCACATATTTTTTGTGCTAATATCATGGCCAACTGCGTCAACTATATATAGATCCCATATTCGAGAAGTACTATTAGGATTTTTTTAGAGAAAAACTAAGAACGGATTCTTAACCAGCACCAATTTGAACCAAGCCATACCGATTTTTATGGTTCTAAATTACTGGATGTCTCAGATATTTGTGATATTTATATTAAAATTTGTCTAATAATTACATATACTTTCTGTTATTAAAACTATGTATGCCATGGAAATCAAAAATTGTAAACTAATTTATAAATGTTACCTTGGCTGATTGATTTCTATTATAGTGATTTCAAACGGCAATAATGATTCATTCTTTAGAAGAAAAAGTAGAAATTATAAGATTAGTTGGTGATGGTACGCGAAAGAATTTAATAGAAGACATCCAGAACGCAACATCATATCATATTACAATTTCTTGCATAAATCAATATTTTCATCAAAACTGTTTATAAACTTCCTAATCAGCATCGTTCTTTCCTCATCGTTCTAATTCAGCATCGTTCTAATCAGCATCGTAAATTTCGCGCAATTCAATTAGTTCTTGATTATTTTAATCAGAATCCTCATTCAAGCGTTAAGGACGCTAGTAAAATTTTAAATATTCCGAAAAGCACTATCTGATTATGCTTGAAGCAAAATAACAGGAAACTTTTTAAACCAAAATTTCTTCAAACACTTGAAGTTGGTTACACTGAAAGAATTGAATACTGTTACAAGGCATGTACATACTGTTACAGGGCATATAACCATAGAATGGTTACAAGGCATGTACATACAAGATCCTACATTTCTAAAAAATATTTTATACACAGATAAAGCCACATTTACGACAAATTGTATCGCATCATCACAAAATATTAGATTATAGGATCAAGATAACCCTCATTGGGTGATACAATGTAAGAAACAATATTCTACTAAGGTGAATGTTTAGTGCGGTGTTTTAAATGACATTAATATTGACCCATATATTTTTGATGGAAATTTCAATGCAGCTATATTTCTTAGATTTTTACAAAATGAGTTTGATTATGAAATTGATGCGCTACCTCTTAATTATCGGTACAATTTACACTTATAATTTGACGGGGCACCCATTCATCATGTAATTAACATAAGGACAGTCGAACAGTCCTGTAGTTAATTGGCCGCCGAGATCCCCAGGTCTCACACTTCTTAATGTTTTTCTCTGGGAGACAATTAAAAATAAGTAAAAAACCAAGATTAATATCTAAATTTCCACTATATTTAAAACTTGTACATATGACAATTGTTTCGACACACAGTGTCTTTTTCAAATACACACTAAATTAAACTAACAGTAAGAAAAGCATTTACTACCTAAACTAATCTAATAAAACCATAAATGATGATAGTGGGAGGCCCGCGTCTCAATGTCTAGAGTAATATAAGTTTAACGAGGGTGAACCATTCAAGTCTACCTGATCATTAAGTAAAATACCCAAATTTTTTCTTTTATTAATTTCTAGGCTCTCTAATAGATTTACTTTTTTAGATTTATTTTCATTAGCAACATTTTGAAATTATCGTTGAAAGTGTGATTTTCTAACATTAAGTGATTGGCATAATGAGAATTATTCTGTTCTTTAATATAACTTCTTTTAAGTTCATTAAGACGGGTGGAAAAGGATCTTCCTGTTTGTCCAACATAGACTTTTGGACAAGAACCGCACTCAATTAAATAAACTCCTGATATATGAAGTTTATTTGTTCGACTTTTATTGTTTTTTATTAAGCGTCCAGGACTATGGTTTGTTCTGAATGCAATATTTATATCGCTTGTTTTTGATAAATGTTTATAAATTAATTTGGTGACTCTTCCTGTCAATAGATACCCCAATGTCAATAGATAAGTATAACAAAGAATTGAACGTCATCAAACAGATCGCAGTGAATAATGGTTATGATCCAAACATTAGAAATGAAATAATTAATAAAAAATGTTATAATAATACCATTAATTTAATATATCCTGTCAATAAAGTCAAGAAGACCGCATACAAAACAATTACATATACAGGAAACAATTGTCATACGTACAAGTTTTAAATATAGTGGAAATTTAGATCTTAATCTTGGTTACTGAACTTGGTTACTGGTAACTGAACATCCAATAGCATTCGATTTCAAACGAGCTGCAAATTTGCAAGTCTGTAAATCTTTAACATCAGTGCAAGGTTTGCAAATTGTCGAAATTTAGTGTTCTGTACGCCAAACTTATAGAGCACTAGAGTGATTTATTTGCCGAATTATCGATAAATTTCGAACGCATTTGAATCTGCTCGATATTAAAACAAAAACAATGCACAAAACTATGCGTTTCACCGCTGTTGCTAGCAGTCTTGATGAAGATCCAAATCTATTAATTCGTCGGCGCAGAAAATTGGGCTTTGTTATTCAACTACGACTACGACTACGGATTATTTCATTTCGAATTTGAATGGTATTGATCTGGAGATGTGGTTCCAACAGGACGGCTCTGCATGTCATACAGCCAAACCTACAATCGATTTATTGAGAGAACAACCCGTGAGAAAATTGGATTAACAGAATGCGCTTTGTCAGAATTAGTCGGGGCGAACAATTGCCTGAATTTTTTTTTAAACATTAATGCCACTGAATGTTATTTTATATAACATATAATCTATTAGTTTTTTTAGGTTTTTTAGTAAACAAAAAATGTCGCATTTTATATAAAAAAATTTAAAAAATAATTATTCAACAAGATATAGCTAAATTGTAATCCCAAACCGAAAATCCCAAAAAGAAAATCTTGGGCAGAGGATTTGAGGATTTTAATGGAGGGAAATACCTCCCGGGAGGTGGAATGGCGTGTTAAATTTAGCAGGTAGGCACAATATTGTGTTTAAGAGCAGACTCCCACTTTACCTGAAAAGAAAAGTCTTCGATCAGTGCGTTCTACCCATTACGACATACGGAAGTGAAACTTGGACACTCACATCGCAATCAATTCAAAAACTTCGGGTAGCGCAGAGGGGAATGGAAAGCTGTATGCTTGGCATTACAAGACGATACAGAAAGTCCAGCTCATAGATCAGGAAACAAACGAAAGTCTGTGACATCACTGGAAGAGTAAAGCAATTGAAATGGAGATGGACAGGCCATATAACGAGGCGATGAGATGACAGTTGGACCAAGGCAATCTTGGAGTGGATACCGCTTTATCGCACACGTCCGCGAAGAAGACGAAAGCACGATGGATTGATGACATCGTTAAGTATATTGGACCAGAGTGGCAGACGAAAGTCCAGGACTGTGAAAGTTGGAATGCTAAAGAGTCCTTCATCCTGCAGTAGATCGACACGAGTTGATGATGATGATGATGATTTATTGTTTTGTTTACGTTTCAGTTTATTTTCAAACCATCATCAGAACAACTCACTATATCTAATTAAACAATGAATTTCCAAATCTTTTTTAAAAGTTCATTTATTGTATTTATCGTTAAGTATTTTGGACTAGAGTGGTAGAGGAAAGCCCAGGAGTGTGGAAGTTGGAAACCTGCTGAAGAGGCCTTCATCCTGCAATGGATCGACACTGGCTGATGATGATATATATATATATATATATATATATATATATATATATATATATATATATATATATATATATATATATATATAAAAGGAAATGATTTACGGTTAGAGGCGCATCAGCATCTAAGGCTATTAGCGAATGGACCTCCAGCTTAACGTGAGTTCCGAACTACGGTCAGTACTCCCTCAGTACCCCCAAACCCTTAGTTATGTGCTTACCCATAAGTCTATCAGGAAGCCTACCGACTGGCGAGTGACAAACGTAGGCACAGAAGATATTCGGCCTTACCCAGTCTTTAACTGGCGTGACTGAGGGGTAATTCGTTGAAGGATTTTACACTCTTGCCTAGAAACAATCACAGATATTTAAGTGTGGATATGTGTGTGCATGTGTGTGTATATGTAAGTGTATATATGTGTGTGTGTGTATGTGTGTGGAGTAGGAAGTAAGACGAACAGAAGAATTAAAGAAAAACAATCATCTTAGAGCTGGAATCGAACCAGCTACCATTGGATTGCCAGGCGAGCGATTAACTCATCAGACCACCGAGGTCGGCTATATGTATATATATATATATATATATATATATATATATATATATATATATATATATATATATATATATATATAGATTGATACTAAATGATTATATATAAAAACTTATGTGCAAGCTGAATGCCTCTTTTGCTTTCACTTGAATAAAGAGCTTTCCAAAGAAAATTTCTCGTTGATGTCTGAATCAGTTCAACTAAAAAACCAATTATTATTAATTATAATTATTATTAATTTATTAATGAAACGCGCGACGCCGCGACACCGCGACTAAGTAACATTATAACGAAAAACAGAAGCTACTTTTAAATATAGAAACCTGATTTTTCCCGACTACGCAACGGAATTTATTTCAAATATTTCTAAATTAAAATATAAAGTTTTAGAAAATCAACAATCAGAAACAAACAATCAGAAATATTCGTATTCTTGTTTTCATTGACTCATTTATACCGTTGTCATAATTATTAAACGGAGAATTATTCAGCTGACATGCACTATTATTCCCTTATAACCTCAGAAGCCGCTAATATCAATTATGAAATACCTGACGGCAAATTGATTGAAAGCGTTTTAGAATGAATATACACAGAGTATTCAAATAACATTATGTTCCTAAGTCGTATTAATATCGTGCTAATTAAAACGTTACCATACATAAATATGACATTAATTAACTTATAATATTCAATTAGGTCGTGTCATAAAGGGTGGGGTAAGCATTATCCTACCATTTTATTTGAGCGCCCCTTTTTTTCGTGTTATTGCGACAGTTTGGGTTTGGCGAAATCGAAATTTACATTAAAAATAATCTAATTATTAAAACTCAACGTCAATTTTGATTGATCCTAATCAACCGGCAGTTGGAATTCTAAATTGGGGATAGACCCTGCATCAGAAGTTGAAGAGCAGTATGAAACGTTGAAAATATCGCACGCGTAAAGCAGAGGATTTAGGATTCTCAAGGAACCATTCGACGACGTACACAATTGGGAATTTATAACTGAATTTTGAGAAATGATTTGAACATATTTGCCTATAAGATTTATATCATTTATTACCTATTACCTATTAAGACCTATTACCTGCAGAAAATAATAAGCAATTAGAATGCTGTAATCCCATCATAAACCACTTTCATCGAGTTGACTATTTTTAGGCAAAATTGATTTGACGACTCCGGATTATTTTTTATAGCGATTTTTAAAGGAAAATATTTTCATACATAAGTCTCAAGGCATATACCAACTCAAAGATAAGATCCGTGCTGAAATATCTACATTACCACCAAATTTATTGACAGAAGTTATAAAAAATATTAACTTGAAGAAATTTATCACTACCGACCAAATCACTTTTTTAAACTTCTCGACGCACGTTTCACTAACCATTTTAGCATAATCAGAAACATGATATTTAAAAACGAAATAAACATATAAAAAAAACAAATTCTGTCTTGTTTCTTTAAAGTTCTGTTCTGTCTTAAAAGTTATAAATTATTAAAATGTTCGCGTAATAGTTGGCCCACCCATAATACTTAAATAATTTTCTACAGTAACAATTTTATTATCTTTCAGATAATATAATTATATATTTTTTTTCATGTTCTATCTGGAAAATAGAAGTTGTCCTTTATCTGCAGGATCAAATACAGAAATTGTTCTCATAGACCTCATAAGTTTTATTGAAGTAGTGCCACACTGGTTTATCACATCGCAGGATATCTCGACATCTGAATATAAACTTAAGTGTTATTTTTCAGAAAACATATATTCAGAAAATTTGGTATATATACTAGCTGCCCGGACAGACTTCGTTCTGTCAAAAGTTAACAGTAAAAATTAAATAAGTATTCCCAAATGATCACGTTATTTATGTCTCAACAATAAAGGATGATTATTAACAAAAATACGTTTTCTATTTCGTAGACTGCTATATTTTGTAAACTTGATGATATTCATTCTAATGCTTTATGATATAAAATATTTTTTGTTTGATTACTTGGCGCGTAAACAAATAAAGTTGACGGTTTCACAACGCGAGAGCAGGCAACATACAACTGTATGTCTTTAATTCACCGGCAATTTCATTTAGAATTTTGAAGTTTATTTCATTTACATCCGCGTTTTTTGGCAGCTAATATAGCACGTTCGTTCAACCAAAAATAATCTTTGTAATTTTGAACGACGTTTGGGAACACCTTTTGTATGAGCTATGTTATTGTTTCAGTAAACTGACAAAAATCGACAGGAACTGTAATGCAGCCATCAAAACATCATCAGCCAGCAGAACATCAACAGGGATTTTCTGTTCATATTATGTTTCATATTCTTACTTAAATTTAGAATCTTGACGTATTTCCACAAAATGGAGGACTTTAAACATGCATTGAGTTTATCCGTTGGCGTTGACCATGGAATCACTGGTAATGTTTGACGGAAATCTCCTGCTAATAAAATCATCGCTCCACCAAATCGGTTTTGGTTGTTTCACAGATCTTTCATAGTTCTGTGTAATGCCTCTAAAGATTTTTTATATGCCATAGTTCATTCATCCAACACCTTTGCCATTGCTGAGTTCTTCGAAATGTTGCAGGTCGGAGTTTCATTGCTCTGAATATTCAATGGTAATTTTAGCGCTGAATGGGCTGTTCGACCGCCTTTCAATAATGTGGCTGCAATACCAGATGAAGCAAGTGCGAGTGCAATTTCATTTTGTGAGCGAATTGTTGCTAAAATCAATGAAATCAAAAAAGGTTTTTCCTGTATCACCTGAAGCGTCCAAAAAGTAAATTACTCCAGTTCCATCATTTTCAAATTTCATAAGCGAATTAAAGACATATTTTTGTTGTTGGTTCAACAGCCGAACATTTATTCTAATTGATTCCCTTAAAGCATCGAGATATATATATATATATACATGGCTCTACATCCCATTAGGAATTGCAGCCGCTCGATTCTTTTGAGCTCTAGAAAATCATTTCTTGCGGTGAATAAGCCTACGTTCCTCTGTTCTTGCCTTATTCTATCCTATTGTTTGTTCTTGCTTCTTCCGTTATTTTCTTCCACACATCTCGGTCCAGTATCTTTTCCCACCATGGTTGTATTTCCAATTTCCTTATGTCTTCCCACACCTGATCTTCCCACCTACTTTTCGATCTCCCTCTTCTTCTGTTAGTATCTAGTCTCCGCATTGTAATTTTCTTTACTACTTTGTTGTCTTCCATTCTTCTTATATGACCAAACCACCAGAGTATTTGCACTTTTATGGTTTTCACTATATCTTCTCCTTTCAAAATGATTTTTATTTCAAAATTCATTAACCTTCAGGGTTCATCTTCTGCAATTTTCTTTAATCCAAATATTCTTCTTACTATCTTTCTTTCATATATGTCAAACAGCTACTTTCTATACGTTCGTTTTTGTATTTATACTTATGTTTTTGCTTTTCATAATGCTTTTAAATTTATAATAGGTTCTCTCCCGCCTGTGCTCTGTGGTCAATCTCTATATTTCTGTCACTTTTGCTATTTATTATTATTCCCAAATATTTAAAGTTTTCCATTACTTCAAATCCGTAATTTCGTATTTTTACTGATTTGGTTGTAACTCTTCTATTTTCTTTCCTTATCCATATCCATATATTTGCTTTTTTATGGATTTATTGTGAGCCCTCTTTTCTTTGCTCTTGTCCAATCTTTTGGATTGCTTCTTCCAGGCTTACTCTGTCTCTAGCTAGGATATATATATATATATATATATATATATATATATATATATATATATATATATATATATATATCGATTGATATATTGATATATTGATATATTGATATATCGATATTGCAATATCGGTTGATATATTGATCATGACTATAATGGGATAGGGAAAAAGTATCAGTATAAGAGTTGTACAACTAAAAAGGCTACATAATTATATTTGTATTTAATAATTAATTTTGTTTTTTTCTTATCAAACACCCTATATGTTCATGCATTTTTGCATTCTGCTATTGATTTTAAACATATTTTGTGAAACACGTCCTACACCTAAACCCAATACTTTTTCCGACATCCGCCATTTTGTAAAAGTTACAGACTCTATTTTGCAGTGTCATATATTATTTATTTTTTTATGAATTATTATCAGGTTTGGTAGGAACAATTAAGATAAATTTTAAGTATTTTTAAAGGGAATTTAGTTTTTATTTTACAATATTTCTAAGACAAAATACTTCTACTCTTCTGAAAATTCATATTTAAAAACTATACTAGAACAATATTTGCCATTTGAATTGAATGTTATGACTTTATTACTAACACGCCTAAGGTTAATTCCATTGAAAACGAAATATTGAAAATAAAAATGTAAAAATCTCGGAAATTATGACAGATAGGTATAGGACATGTTTAGAAATATTGTAAAATGAAAAAATATTAGGCATTCCAATTAAAAAATTTTTAACTTAATTATCCTGAACACTCTGTATAGCGTAGACAATTTTTGTTTGCATTAAAAGTTAAATCATGGTTTCACTAATATTCTTATCAAACACGATAATCCTACATCAAAAATTAATTATATATAGCACTGCAAAATAGACTTTGCAACGCCAATATTTTTTACAAAATAGCGAAGGCAAAAATGATACATTCGATAAGAAAAAACAAAAATATTTCCTGCCACGGTTTTGTGACATACCCTGTATAAATAAAATTAATTTTAAATTATGCAATGTTTGTAGTTGTATAACTTTTATACTTAAACTTTTTCTGTATCTCCAGTCATTATTAAGATATCAACCGATATCGCCCTACTGGGACACCCTGTATATATATATATATATATATATATATATATATATATATATATATATATATATATATATATATATATATATATATATATATATATATATATATATTTCTGGTGTTCAGACATATACACACGCAATCCGAAGGAGTTTCCGCGTTGATTTGTGACTGTTGATAAAACCGACACAAATAAAGGGACGATCAATACAGTGGGTTTTACCCAGAAAATGTACCTTCAAGAATGTGAAGAAGTTTTGCTTCATCGGGCGGTAAAGTTATCGCCACTATTATTTGGGATTCGCAAAGCATTGTATACATCGACTGCTTCAAAAGGTAAAGATTCCAGGAGAATATTATGATATATTATTCGTCAAAATCCATAAAAAATGATAAAAATCTGATCTCATTTGGCGAAGAAAAAGTGCTGTTTCACCTCGAAAATGCACCCGCCCACTCATCCGCAATAGCGAAACTGGTCAATCCACTTTATACTCCGGACTTGCTTCCCTATGACTTATTTTTTTTCTAAACTTGAAGAAATGGCTAATTGGAAGGCAATTCACATTAAATTAAATGAAGACGTCATCGCCGAGGCAGGGGATTTACTGATTGTGCAGAGTACGATAAGTCGTACTTCTTGGAAGGCATAAAAAAGTTGGAAATCAGTAGGGCGTAGTAAATCGATTTAAAAGAAAAGAATGTCGAAATATTAATCGAATTTCGATTACAATATTTATGTAGAAATTATCTAACTTAGAAATTATCCCTCTACCCTCATATTTTCCATATGCGAGTCCAAAACAAATTAGTACTTTTATTCTTATATAGGATAAAGTAACAATTAATTTACTATTAAACTAATTAATTTTCTTTAAGAAGTTTTGAATAAATATTGTTTATTTTAAGAAGAAATTTAAAAAATCATATTTCCAAATTCCAATCCCATGGACATAGGTTTTACAGTACCCCGTATACAAAATATCCAGTATGCCAAATATTATTTGCCAATTATTTAAGAGATATAAATTTTAACATTTTAATGTACTTCTACAAGAAGATAAAAACGCCATAACTTTTTTCTAACAAAAAAATGTTTACAGCTGATATTTTTACTTGCTTTGATACCTGAGTCAGTTCAAGCAAAGGCATCAATCAATGAGTGTGTAGCTATCGTGGGATTTATAGTGCAAATATTGTTAGTTTTCACATGAATATAATATTCATACAATTTCTAATAAGGTACGTGATTGATTTATTTCAGTTTTATACTGTAAATGTTATTATTTTCGGTGGAATGAAAAATATTTAATATAGGGAATACAATCTTAGTATTTTAAAATATATATGCAGTAAATATACTATATACATACAGCGAGGGAAAAATATTTAAACAAAATGATTTTTTCTGAATTTATTTTTCCTGAAAATAAGCAGTAATAAGCAATTAGAATACTGTAATATCATCGTAAACCGTTTCCATTGTATTGACAATTTTTATGCAAAATTAATTTGGCGGCGTCAGATTATTATTTTGGGGATTTTTGAAAGAAAAGATTAACACAAATAAACCCCAAGCCATACAGCAATTTATGGACAACATCCATACTGAAATATTTGCATTAACTCCAAATTTATTGATAAAAGTTTTAGAAAATGTGTCAAAAAGAACACAAAGTTGTATTTCTTTTAATGGCTCACATTTAATTGACATAATTTTCCAAAATTAAATAACAAGCAATTTAAAGAGGAAATAAACACATAAGAGAGGTATTCTGTCTTGTTTCTTTTAAAAGTTTTAAGTAATTAGAATGGTAGCGTGCAACTTGTCCCACTCGTTATAATTACATAATATTTTACAGTAACATAATGTCATATATCTTTCAGATAATATACTTACCATTTTTTTCATATTTTTTGTCAAATTTAGAAATTGCCGTCTGATACTATTCCACCATAGTAATAAAGTTCCATGATTTTCCAGACAATATGATATTTAGCTTTGTTTGCCAAACAATCGCATACAAAAATCGGAAAAAAGTTGAAAATACATTATGGGTATTCTCTTCCTTTACATTTCACGGTTTATAAGGAGTTTACTGAGTTTCGATGTTACCGAACCAGTACGAAGACGCTCTGCGCTTAGAACGCTTCATTGAGGTCACTACGGAGGAAATGGTTAACACAATCTATAATATCGTCATGGTCTCTAATCGCAAGGGGCTCTAACCCCTTTAAAAAGCAATTTTGGGGATATATAATTTTGGGGATAGGGATATGTTTATAGAAACTTTTTTTATGTTTTAATCCTTAGAGTCACCTCTCAAGAAATTTGACGTTATTTATTTATATATATATATATATATATATATATATATATATATATATATATATATATATATATATATATATATATAGATATATCGGTAAATAATGTCGATCTTTTCGCAAAATTTGAGCGTTTATTTCCATAACATAATAAATTACCTCAATAATCAAAGTATTGGCCATCGTTAGCTATTACTTTTTCCCATTTTTCTGTCAAAACATGGGTTTCGCACCAAAAGAACATTTAGTTTTTAGTAGCCAACCATTCATCAAGCCAAATTTTTAATTCTTCGTAAGACACTTCGTAAGTGTTGTTCTGAAACTCCGTGCTGCACCGCTGCATCGATCGAAATAAATGGTAGTCCGAAGGGGCTAAGCCCGGAGAATACGACGGGTGGTGTAGGATGTCCTATTTAACGTTTTCCAAATAGTTTTATAAAAGGTTTGGGCAACATGGGCCGCAGCATTGTCATGTTGAAAAATTACTTTATCCTGTTTTTAGGCCTACCCTGGTCGTTTTTTCTTTACTGCTCGGTTAAATTTTATCAATTGTTGTCGATATCGATCGCCAGTAATCGTTTCACTAGGTTTCAGCAGTTCTTAATACACAGCTCCCCTACTATCCTACCAAATACACAACAAAGCCTTCCTTCCATGTATATTGCGCACTGGTTGTGATGTTGAAAGCTAAGTAGTGTTTCGCCTTTCAATGTATTTGTCCTTCAATTCATATTGAATCCATTTTCCTTCCTTCTGGATCTTTCCCAATGCGTGTAAACGTTCGAAAATGGTAAATTAGGCAACATTCAATAATGCTTGCAAATTTATATCTTCAAACTTTTTCGGCTGTCCTGGACGCTCCTTGTCTTTCATAACAAAAAATCAACACTTATAAGGCGTTTAAACCATCATTCACAAGTTTTTTGTATTGAGGCATGTTCACCATAAAACTGATGCATCATCTGACTGATACTATTCCAATAGATGGCGGTATGATTGTATTTCTGTAACTTCCTTTCTAATTACGCTCCATGGTTTTCCAACCAATATGACATTTAGTTTTGTTTGCCATTCATTCGCGTACATCAGAAGAAGTTGAGAAGCTCATCAGAAGTTGCAAAGCCATTATGGGAACTCTCTTACTTTACATTTCATGGCTTACAAGTGGTTTACCGAGTTTCGATGCGACCGAACCAGTAGAAGTGATGCTCCGCTCACAGGACGCTTCACTGGGGTCACTATTGAGGAACCTGTCAACAAAATCTGTAATATCGTGTTCGTCCATTACAGTGTGAATGTTAGAGAGATTATTCAGATGATAAACATCTCGTACAAATGCATTATACTTGAGAAACATTTTATCATGAGAAAGCTTACAATGCGATGGGTGCCATGTTGGCTTAATGCAGATCAACAACAAAATCGAGCGACCCCTTCACAGTATACAGTGGCGGCCATATACAGTGGTGGCCAGCTAATTAAAGACGGCATAGGTAAAATAATATAATTATAAATTTGATTATGCAACTGAAATATGTTTATTTTTATATTTTACCCATAGTTAGCTCCAAAAATTTAATAAAACTCGAAATAATTGATCCTATGATAATATATTAAAAAATATATAATATGTCTTATTTATACTTTGTTCAAATGGACAACTAATTATAAATAAAACATACATATCTCCAATATAATAACTAATAAATAAAAATAAATCGAATCTAAATGTTTTAAAAACTAATATTAAATTTAATATTTTGTAGCATATTCTTTGCTTTCGATAATAGCCCTACATTTCCTCGGCATCTACTCGACTAGATGTTGACACCTTTTCAAATGTATCCATTTCCATGTTTGCTCTACTACTTCGCTTAATTCGTTCAAATTTTTAATTTGTGTCCCCTATACTATGATTTTAACGTAATCCGAAAGGTTTTCGATAGGGTTAAAGTATTTTCTATAGGGTCATTCCATTACTATATCATTATTATCGCTGAATCAATTGTTCACAGATTTAGCAGTGTACTTGGGGTTGCTTTTGTGTTCAATTTTCACTAAAGTACCAACATCGCGCTACGAAAAACATCTTAACGTTTTATATTTCTTCCGCCAAGTGCTTGTTATATACCTAGGATCATTTTCTCTGCATCTTGGCCGCCATACTACTAATCTACCATTACTTCCCATACGGTTTACCTTTCTTCTAGTCGTTTATGCTCCAACTATTATGCTCCCTAGCAAACTTGGCGATTTTTCATTTTAAAAAATGGTTTCTTTCGAGATACTCGACCAAACAACTTGGCTTTGTTGAGACGTCTTCTGATGGTCTTCGAAGATATTTATATTTCTGGGGAAAGCTGTTTCTTAATATGTATGGAAGTTATGAATAGATTCTTTTTAGTCATTCGGGCAATAACTTTAGCCGTTCTTTGATTTGTTTTTCGTGATTTTTTTTAATGTTATATTTTCCTGTCCCATGACTTTTGAGTTATCTTAGCGTACCGATACTGTTTTTGGAACAATTTAAGTATTCAGCTATTTTTCTATAGCTTCTACCTCGCTGTTTTAAAGCAAAAAACCTTGCGCGTGGAAGAATCATAACTTGTTTTTTTACTTACTTTAATACTAACGTAATATAGTTTAACAAAACGTAAAAAGAAATTTCTCTCACTAAGCACATTTAAAATATATTGAACGCGCTTATCCCTGCCGTTTATAATTATTTATTTATGTTTTACATTCCTTCCATTTTTCATCTGAGAACAAAGATAAACAAAATATCTATTGCTTATGACAGGATTACATAAAAATCCCACAAACAACCGAAATTTATCTTTTTTAAAATGAATATTCATGAACATTCATTTTTATAGGAAGTGTTTCTAATTAGTTGGCCATCACTGTATATGCCCAATCAGGAGTTTCTGTTGCAAATTTGTTGTTATAATTTTAAATTTGTCAGAAATGAAGGGATGGTCGAAACAGTGGGTCTTACCCAGCAACCGTGCCCCCAGTAAGTTTGAAGATGCTTTGTTTTCATCGGCCGGAAATATAATGGCCACTTTTTCCTGCGATTCCCAAAGCATTATGTACATAGATTTTTCTAAAAGGAAAAGATCTCAGGAGAAAATTATTGGTGAGATTGCATAAAAAGTTGATAAAAATTCGTACTCATTTGACGAAGAAAAAAGTGCTGTTACCCCACGAAAATACAACCCCCCACTCATCCGCAGTTGTAATAGCAAAACTGATCAATTTCCATTACAAATTGATGCCGCATCCACCCTACTCTCCGGAATTTGTTCCCTATACCTTCTTTCTCTTCCTAAACTTGAAGAAATGGCTTATTGGAAAGAAATTCCCATCAAATAAAAACATCATCACCGAATCAGGGGATTATTCTGCATAGTTTGATAAGCCGTACTTTTTGGAAAACATGAAAAAGTTGTAAAACATTAGAGCGAAGTGCAAAAAAGACAACGTCGAAAAATAAGTCGATTTTCAATCAAAGAAAAATATATTTATTTAAAAATTATATGCAAAAAAGCCAACGTCGAAAAATAAGTCGATTTTCAATCAAAGAAAAATATTTTCTTTCATTGAAACTTTACCCTCATATTTTCTAAATCGAAAACAAATAAGTACTTTTATTTTTATATAGAAGAAAGTAACATTTAATTTGCTATTAAACTAATTAATTTTTTTCAAGAAGTTTTGAATAAATTGTTTATTTTAAAATCCTAAAAAATAATATAAAAATCCTATTTCGAAATTCCAATGCAAGGACATAAATATTACAATACTCTGTATACAAAATGTTCGTATGCCAAATATTATTTACGAATTATTTGAAAGATACAATTTTTAACATTTTGGTCGATATTATACCTATACAATCAGATAAAAACACAATGTTGTCTTGCCGTTTTTTCTAACAAAAAAAAATGTATATCGAAATTTTTACATTCCTTGATCCATGAGTCAGTTCAAGTAAATACATCATTCAGAAAGTACGTAGTTATTGGCAGATTTGTAATGCAAATAGTGTTAATGTTCACATGGATATAAGATCGATATATTTCTAATAAGGTACGTGGTTGATTTATTTCAGTAACTGTTCTTATGGAAAGTTCGGTTGAATAAAAAATATTTAATATACAGGATATTTGATATACAGGAAACTGTCCTGAGCCTTTAAACAAATTACCAACACTAAACCCTAAACAAACAAACCCAGATTTATTACCACCGAATGAAGATGAAATAATTAGGCAAATCAAGCGGCTTAAAAATAACAAAGCTTCTGGTGAAGATGGAATCACAGCAGAACTTTTGAAATCTGCTGGTCCAGGTACAATCGAAGAAATAACCAAAATTCTAACGGATTCCGGAAAATTGGAAAGATGCTTTAATCCATCCACTACACAAGAAGACTTAAGTTTTACGGACACATAAAACGGATGAATCCAAATAGGCTAACTAGACAAATAGTCGAATTTTATGAAAATAGGAGTAGAGCTAAAGTAGAAATAATTAAATGGATTGCTGCAATTAAAGAGGACCTAAGATCAGCAAATATTACACAAAGTGAAATATATATATATATATATATATATATATATATATATATATATATATATATATATATATATATATATATATATATATATATGTGTTTTGTTTTTTCTTATCGAAAACCTCTATTTTTGCATTCTTTTTGCATTCTTCTATTGATTCTAAACATATTTCGTGAAACATGTCCTATAAACCCAATGGTTTTACCGATATATTGTAGTGGGTGACATTTAATAAACCTGTTCTTTAACAAAACCCCATAAGAGAAAAACTAGTTTTGTTCAATTCGGGGATCTGGCTGGCCACGGTACAGGACCTCCCCTACAAATCCATTAATGTTCATAATTCGTGTCCAAATATTGTCTCACCTGCCTGCTAAAATGTGGAGGAGCGCCGTTTAGCTGTAACCACATTCGTCTCGCTACAGTTAAAAATAATTCTTCAATCCACTCTTGAAAATTATTTTGCCAAAATTGAGAAAACTGATAGTTTTCTAATTAAAAGCGATTCATTAAATCTTAATAGTGATCCATTAACTCCATTTTCAAAAAAATATGGCCCTAGGAAGCGATCATCGATAATACCAGTCCATGTGTTAAGAGACTATTTATGCTGATGATCTAAAGTGGAATAAGTGGAGTAATAATGGAAGTTATGTCGGCTGACGTACTCATTTTTCTGGAAAGTTGCCTCACCCGTGAATAAAATATATTTTAAAAAGTTAGGTTCTTCTCAATTTTTCTCTATTGCCCAGTTACAAAATTCAATCCTTTGATCGAAATCATTTTGATTTAGTTCTTAAACCAATTGTATATGATACGGATTTTATATTTCCTAGTTATTCTGTTCGCTGTGGATGTTTTAACGTCTACCTCGTTTTCTTTCTACCTTCATGAAATATGCGGATTTTTAATTAAGCTTGAAGAACTAAATATTTGTTTTCTTCACTTATAGATCTTTTCTGCCTCTCCTGGTTTTTTTCGTAATCGCCCGTCGCCCTTTCAGTTTTATAACACGTGACCGCAAAACTTTCAAACTGTGCCTTTATATTTATTTTTTCATATAAAAATATCCTACTTTTCCCGTGGATTTTCGAATTGTTTTTTTATACAAACCTTGTAGTGTCAATTACGAACACAACAAAAATGAAATCAGCCAAATCGGTCGAGCCGTTCTCAAGTGATGCTCCGTCGTTCATGTGGCAATTAATTTTTATTTATAGAAATTTAATATTCTAAAAGCTAGAACCTTTTTTATTATCACATTTTAATATCCTACTTAAAAATAATTCATTTTTCAAGAACAGTATAAATGCTACAATCTACCTGCATCATAATCTTATTCAGTACATACTAAAAAATCGACTAATTCCCATCAATATCTTCACCGCTATATCAGTAAAGTATCCCTATTGATGGCCATCATGGAGCAATATTACCAAATCAACATTTTTTATAACTACATAAAAGCCGAAAATGGCCTATTTCAATTTTCCAAACGCTTTCTTCTCGCTCGCTTTGGCACAACGACTCAATAGAGGAGTTATTTCACAATTCACAGTTCAATTTACAAAAAACGTTTGCTAATTTGAAAAAGCATTGGACTGTGGTAGTTTCGGTTTAGGTTAATTTATGTACAGTTATTTTATATGTGTGTAACTGAATATTACCTTCCCATAAAATATGTTTTATTTATTAAGAATAATAATTTATTCAGCATAACTATTTCTTATATTCGGCAAGAACATTACACGTAGATAAAATTATATCATGATGCTCGGTGGTTCCACTTATTCACGTAATTTAGCTACGTGCAACTTTGACTTTTCCCAAAACTGACTGAAGCTATGAAATTGAAGACTTACGATAAGATATATAAACCAGAAATTAGTACCAGGAATGCATTCTCACACGGAGTGCATTTTGAATAAAAAATTGAGAAAACTACCAGGTGTGACGGTTAATTGTTCTTAATTTTTTTAAGAGATGGTGCTGGAAACAGTGGCCTGTTCACAGTCTAATCTTTAATGCCATTTAGTTGCTACGACTGTACCCTTCAATATTGATGTTTAAATGATTTTGAGTTGGCGTCATATTTTTTTTCACGTTATAAACATGTCGGGTTTGTAGCAAAATAAACAGTATTTGCCGGACGTAGCTTTTCTTGTTCAATCAAAAGGAGAACGCGAGTGAAAGCCGTTAGTTATACTTGTGGAAACTTACGATGCCAATGTTCCAACGCAAGACGGTTATATGTGTTGGTTTAGACGATTCAAAAGTGGTAATTTCGACTTGAAAGAATGCCCAGGTCAACCGAGAAAATCCGAAGATGCCGAATTGCAAGCATTGTTGGACGAAGACGATGTGTAAACGCAACAGTAAACAGTTAAATGTTAACCGTTAATAAGTTAAATGTTGGTTGTCGAGCCATTTCTGATCGTCTTCATGTCATGGGAAAGATCCAGAAGACAGGAAAATGGGTACCACATCAGCTGAACGACAGACAGATGGAAAAGCGAAACACGGTGTGCGAAGTTTTGCTTTCTCGGCAAGAAAGAAATACTTTTTTGAATCGAAACATGACTGGAGACGAAAAATGGATATATTTTGAGAACCCAAACCACAGAAAATCATAGGTTGTCCCAGGACAACCATCAACATCGACCGCAAGACCGAATCGCTTTGGAGAAAAGACAAGAAAAGCAAAGAAAGAGAAAAAGAAAAGAAACAGTTAATACCATTTGATACTATTAACAAATTATCAATTGGAACTAAACATTGAGCGAAAAGCGACCAGAATGTGCTACAAAACACGGAAAATTGATTTTGCAGCACGACAACACCCCATCACACTCAGCGAAAGCGATCAGAGACTCCATTTCTTCCCTTGGAGGGGAACTCTTGCCCCACCTGCCCTACTCACCACTTGATCCCTTCCGACTACCACTTGTTTTCATCTATGTTTTATGCATTTCTCGTTGTTTAAAAGCTGGGCCACGTTATCATAAATATCTCAATTTCATCATCACCATAGCTTATAGTTATAGTGTATAAGCTTGGACGATTTGAAGCTTAAACTTTGTATTTAGCTGAATAACCCATTGAGCTAGTCGGTCAGATATACTTTCAAATTTTATGACAGTATCTACATTATTTTTTTATTAATGATAATTAATTACAATAATTATTATTATAATTAATTATATTTATATATAATTATTATTAATATATAATATTAATTAATAATATATAATTGATATAATATATATATATATATATATATATATATATATATATATATATATATATATATATATCTATATATATATATATATATATATATATATATATATATATATATATATATATATATATCAATTTTTTATTAATGACGAATCCAATTCCACCACATCGTCAATTCTCCGTACCCCGAGTGAAGCGTACGTGATCAGTTGTTTTCAGTTTGATTAGCTCTTCGCCTTTTCTTCGGATTTCACATAGTCCTGATATCCCAATGTATGTTGTCCAGCTCAATGAACAGTTCTTGTAGTCATTCATCCGTTTTCCTTATCCGAATATTTAGAGTTGCAATGTCCAAAGTCCACTGGCAGCCTGATCTAACACGGTGATTCTTAGCACCCACTGCCTTGGGGAAGGTCTTCTCGCTGGCATAGGTATTTGCCCCTTGGGCTCCGGGGAATGAGGGCCGTGTTTGAAATTGTATATTTATGTTGGAGGGTTGGACCTTAATCTGCCACACTGGTCTAATGCTGATTGGCAGATTTTGGATAAAGTTAGTCTGAGGTCTCTGCTTTAACCTGTCCGCCATGGGTTACGCGTCCAGGAGCATAGGCTCCAGACGGCATAACTCAAAGCACCTTTATTGGCTTACAGAAGCCCCTTTACCATGCCAAGGTCTGATCCACAAAGAGATAATATATATAATTATATATATATATATATATATATATATATATATATATATATATATATATATATATATATATATATATATATATATATATATATTATATGAAAACTCATTTCTACCTTGTTTCTAAGGCAGTATTATTTTTCCAGAATGAATTTACCGAACATTTAAAGAGCGGACATGGTATGAGTCTAAATATAAACAATTACATTGTTCATAGTTATACGCTGATGAGATATTTAAGAAAAAAATACGTGTCCAAAAAATAAGAGTAATTTTGATTACAAACCCTAAATAAACTAAAAGGCATAATTTTCTAAAACTGTTTAGTCTATAGACGTACAGGAAGCTTACTTTGGTATTTATTCTCAATTAGTGATTGACATTCTTACCATGAAATCGATTAGATGTCAGCATGCTTCTACAAGTATTGAAAACCAAGCTTTCTCCATTTCTTCCGTGTATGCATTTCTTTGTTAATTTTTTACGTCGTTTTAACTCTTACCAATGGTTCTCGGTAGGATTTAGATCTGGGGACTGCAAAGGCCACTTTAACACTTTAGGATATGTTTCCTTTCGAACTTCCTGCACTCACCACATGAGCCGTATATTTGGGATTATTGTTTTGTTGGTAGATCTACTATAAAAGCTTATTTTCTTCAGCGTTAGATAGCATAATTGTTTTAAAGACTCCTGAGTAAATGTTTTGGTCATGTTTTCTTTCATGCAAATATTGGGTCTACTCGACTCGACTCAGCTCGCTACCCCTATATGAAAAGACTCCATAATTTGATGTTACCACCACCATTCTTCTCTGTACCCGAAGTGTTACGTAAATTGAATTATTTCTTAATACGTCTTCTAACATATCGAGGTCTGTAAATATGAAACCGGAATTTGTTCATAAATGGCAAATGTCCATAATTGACAAAGATTTTCAACTCACAATAATACAAGTTTCATACAACAGCACAGTTTGTAATAGCGTTGAACATATCGAATTTTGTGCCTGGAAACTAGGATTTGCGGACAGCATTAATTTTCTGTTACCATTTGAAGAAAATGGTAAATCACAGTACTTTAAGTGGTTTGAAAAATTAAAACGTGGCGATTTTGATGTGAGAAACGAAACTATAGAAGACCAACGAAAAGGTTTGAAGACAGCGAATTGCAAACAATGTTGGATGAGTATGATGCTCAAACCCAATAATAACTCGCGTATAAATTAAATGAGATACGAGAAACTGTTTCTATACGTTTCTCAGAAGATTTGAAAGTGGGTTCCACAAGAACTGAATGAAAGGCAGCAGGAATACCGAAAAACCACTTGCGAAATGCTGCTCGCTAGGTACAAAAGATAGTCATTTCTCCATCGAGTGGTGACTGGTGAAGAAAAGTGGATATATTTTGAGAATTCTCAACGTAAAATATCATGGGTGACTCCAGGCGAACCGTCGATATCGACTGCAAGGCCAAATCGCTATGGACGGAAGAAAATGCTCTGTGTTTGGTGGGATCAGAAGGGTGTGATCTATTATGAGCTGCTAAAACCTGGCCAAACCATTAATACTGAACACTATCGACAACAAATGATCGATTTGAATCAAGCTTCAACGGCAACACAAAGTGATTTTGCTTCATAATAATGCACCATCACACAGTAAAACTAGTTAAGGAAACGATTGAGGCGTTTAGTTGGAAAATACTTTCGCATGCCACATCCTCACCAAACTTGGCTCCGTCCGATTACTACTTATTTGAATCGATGGGACACACATTTGCTGAGCGCTTCACTTCTTACGATAATGGCTCGATGACTAGTTTGCCTCAAAAGAGCAACGGTTTTTTTTCGCGTGGCATCCACAAATAGTCTGACAGATGGGAAAAATGTATAGCTAGCGATGGGAAATACTTCGAATAAAATATTTTTATCATTTTCATACAATAAACGTGTATTTTTTTACAAAAATTTCTGTTTCATATTTACACATCTGGTACATGGTTCTGGTTCTGGTTCTGATACTTGGGTTAAGATTTTTTTATAACGATAGAGGTAGTAAAAGGAGCCATCAAAGGCTTGCGTATAATATGATTATCCATTTTTTAATCGTTTTTTTTTGGGCGGCTTTTTTCGTTGTTTTTTTGGTTGTTTTTGGGTCACATATGATTCTTTCAAAACTTTATCAATTACCCATGGCGATTATTTCATTACATTCGTAATAAATGCATAAGATTTATTTTAGCTGCTCAAATGCAAAATTAAACGTCTTTCTTCACCAGTAGCTTCTAGCGCGGCCCATGTCTACTTACTTTAAGGTAGTATTAAATGGTATTTTACTATACTTTTACTGTATCAAAAAATAAATACCTATTTTATCATAATTGGTACTCGATAACGTGCATAAAATTAGTACAATCTTATTTTTTTTAAGAAGATAACCAGTAATAAAATACTCTGGTTATATTGTAAACAAGATGTTTAATGGTCTGTTAATATTGGCATATTATATAATTTATTATTGTATACAAATTAGAAAAGAAAACTTCAATTTTTTTTTTTTACCACTCTTCTTGTATTGGCTACCACAATATAAGTTATTTTTCAACAACGACAAAAATAAGCTACAATGTAACTAACCAAACACATTCAAGTTATCAGAATCTTATTTACTGCACAATAAAGGGTCGAATTATCGTCATTAATCGAATAACTGCTACATCAATACAGTATCTCTACTAATGATGCAATATTATCAGACCAACATTTTTTATAGCTGCGTAAAAGCTGCTCGGAAATGGCCTATTTCAATTTTCTAAGCCGTTTCTTTTCAATCGCTTTGGCACAACGGTCCAATATACGATTTAACTCAATTCGATTCGCAATTCGATTTACACGGAATGTATTCTAATCTGGAAAACCATCGAATTGTGGTATTTTGTATTTTCTTTCGAAATTCTGTAAAATTTTAAATTAAATTTTGTACATATGCTTAGGGTGTTGTGACCATACGTATTTATTATTTATAAAAGTCATATATATAGTATTTATAGTAACAAACATTCCTATACCTGTTTTTGATGATTTGAGATATTTGTTTCGGTTACAGTTCATTTTGGCTATTCTAAACAATTGAAAGTGTAACATGCTCTGAGTTTGAATGCAACCAAATACCTCCAACTAAAGAAATATAAAATATTAATCATAATAAGAGCAGTAATATATAGTATAACATTTTAATATATAATGATTAGAGACCAGATTTGTTATATGAGATAAGTGAACAAAATCGTTTCATATAATGGTATGCGCCATTCAGTTTATGAATATATTCATATTTATGATTGTATATATGCCCCTATTTATGCTAATATATATATATATATATATATATATATATATATATATATATATATATATATATATATATATATATATATATATATATATATATATATATATATATATATATATATATATATATATATATATATATATATATATATATATATATATATATATGTATATATATATATATATATATATATATATATATATATATATATATATATATATATATATATATATATATATATATGTATATATACTAGCAGACCCGGCCACGCGTTGCTATGGCTAAGTTATACGTTGAATTATATTGTAGTAAACTATTCAATACAGTCAAATAATTATTTACGAACGAAGACGAACACGTTGTAGCCGATGTAAAAGCCCACAGGATTGAGATTTGAACCTTAGGTCATAATTTACAAGCGATTGATAAAAATTTTTGTAAAGTTTATATTAAGCACAAATCAACATAAAATTTTTAATTTTTAATTTTATTTACCTCGTATTCAAGTATATTTTGTAATAAATGAGTAATTTACAAAGTTTTTAAATAAATGAGGTAGGTATCGTAGATTATGCATTATGTTTAATAAGTGTATTTATCATTTTGAATTATAAAAATTTTCTGTTTTAATGTAATTCAGCGCTAATTGGTGCACAATATTCTTGATCTCTTGCTAACACAAATAGATTCGATGGTTTTTCCACACAATAAAACACTCGCCATTAGAAAGCGCACCTCCATATTACAAGTACTCAACTTCTCCTGTACTTGTATCATCCGATACCATTCTTTACTGGGACAGACCAATCACTACTGATCGAACGATTGATTATAACAGGCCAGATATTGTTCTAATCAACAAAAAGAAGAAAAGAGCTTTTATAATTGACACCGCAGTGCCGCTCTCTCACAACATTAGAAAAACCGAGATGGAAGAATCCACAAAGTATGAAAATCTGGCATACGACTTGAAGAATCAGTGGAAACTGAGTAAGGTAGCTGTAGTGCCCTTTGTTAAATCCGCCGAAGGCCTGATAAGTAAGAGATTTTCAAAGAATCTCGAGAGCCTGGGTATCTCGAAATCGATTGCCATAGTGGGACAACGTGCCGTGCTCTAGCAGACGTGTCACATTGTTCGTAAAATGTTATGCTAGAGTAAAAGGAGCTGAATTGCGTTTTCATCTTGGCATTGGAATATCGATCAGCATGAGCTGAGATTCTACATTAGGGATGAGCAGAATAATAATAATAATAAGTTTATTTGCTGTATCGATGATGAAAATACAATAACTAAAAAATATATAGTAATACAATAATAATAATTATAATAAAATATAAATCCATTACTGCACACAAACATCAATTAATGATACGTGATAAATGGAACTGAAAGCAATTAAAACAAATCTAGGACAGTTTCAGTTTTTTTTAAATTCAAACATTAGAAATAACCGAGTATATACAATTTGTTTATAATTTTTACAATTTATTGATCAATATAGTACGAATAAATGAGTAAACAATAACAGTGACAAAGAAAAAAATATTAAAAAATTAAAAAAAAACCTCTGCTTACAAACAGAAGAAAGAAACCTAACAATCCATTTCCCCTAAAGAAACCTAACAATCCTTTAATTTTTGATGCTGGAGAATACATCATCCGATGTTTATTTGATGGTGATATTTAAACGAGTCTGGTGATAATTTCTTTAGTTTGCGCGAAACATTGTTATAAAGTTTATAAATATTATACGTGAGCGATCTCTTAAAAATTTATAATCGATATGAAGGAGGTGATATGAGGTCCCCAACTCCAAGATCCAAGTTATGGAAATCGGTTCGGTACGTTAGTCGGTTAATGAGATACAGGGGGCATTTGTTACAAATTATCTTTTGAAATAGAACGACCGTGTACACTATTCGTATAATTATTCGAATAATTATTTTATTTTTATGGGAAAACAATTTTTAGTATTTGACTAAATTTAGTAAGTCTGCATCAATAATTTTCATAATACAAATAATAACCTATCGAATGTGTTTCAACTAGTCTTCCGTCTATTCTTATACATTTTTCGATTCTTTTACGATTATATTCTGGCATAGAGTTCATTTCTATTTTTCGGCTCTGCTTTATAAACTTTATTTTTGACCATTCCCCAAAAATAAAAACCGAGGGATATAATATCGGGAGACCTCGGAGGCCACAATTTAAAAGGACTGTTTCTTCCTGTCCAGCGCATAGGAAAATTTTGGTTTAACCATTGACGAACAATCCTTGAATTGTGAATGGATGCACCATCTAGCTGCAAATACATATTCTGTTGCACATTAAGAGGGCGATTTTCAATTGCATCTCAAAATTCCACATTAAAAAAGTTAACCAAACGACCAGTATTCAATGATTCATTAAAGAAAAAAAGGACCAATTATTGGCTTTCCTAAAATCCCACACCAGACATTAACTTTCTGAGAATATTGACCTTTACAGTTTATAACACAGTGAGGACTATCTCTGGCCCAGTATCTATGGTTTTGAGACGATACAACCCCATTAGTGGTGAATGTAGCCTCATCAGTAAACATAATATTCTTCAGGAAATGCTTGTCATTTAAAAAAATACCTTAGGCTCAATAACAATAGTTTAATCTTTTATTATCATCACCTTCTTTCAATTAATGTAAGAACTTCGATTTATAGGGCTTGATTTTGTGACGAACGACACATCTTCTGATTTTATCATTGCTAATATTCAGTTGAGACGATAAATGTCGAAGGCTCTGCATGGATTTGCATGATTTGCCGCTAATATATCGTTATCCTCGGGATGCGGGTGTATTCGACGAGTTTGCCATTTTTTGATGGATTTTAATAATACTGCTAGTTTCATTGAAAAGGACATTGACAGCAGCTTTTTTCCCATGAGTAATGGGAGCGCGTACGGGATGTCTCATGTTAAACTCTGCAGCAACCTCTCTGCTACTACGAGCAAAATCTCTAAACAACCGGATTATTTCGATTTTTTTCCCTTAAAGTCAATGGCCTTTTATTTCTGTGATTAATAAATAAAACTTAACGGAAAAGTTTAATCTGACTGACATTTAACACTAGTGTCAAATTATTACTTTACATGGTACATTCATTATCAAATTAAAAAATAAACTTGTAATAAGTTTGTGTGTAGATCAAGATAATGAAAAAAGAAAAAATGCGAATTTTGTCTTGAAACTCGGTATGTGGGAGTAAAGTATATACACGCATACCAGTATATATAGATTTGACAAATATAAAAATTGGCTCAATTAAAAATGCAATTGAAATACAAAAGCTAATCATTTTTTTTATTAAACTATCATTTGATAGCAAATAACTTTTACAATAACAAATAACAAATAACTCAGAAAAATGATAAATCAAAAGTATTTTGATATTATAACAAACATTTTTTCTAACACAATAATTATCAACTATATTAATGTGTTAATTAATATTTGGCAGCATATCCTTTCGCCTTTTTGACAGCCCCACAACGCGCCGGCATTGAATCAACTAACTTTTGTATTCTAAAGGATTCACATTCATTTCCTATTCATTTTTAAGCGCTTTATTTCAATTGTTTTGGCTTCTTATTCTGCGATCTAATTCCTCCCACATATACCCTATGGGGTTTAAATCCGGACTTTGACTTGGCCACTCCAGCCTAGACATTTTTGCCTTTTAGTATCACTAACACATCACCAAATGTTCTTGGATTTGTGTTTAGGATCGTTATCTTGCTGAAAATACCACATAACTGGCATGGTTTGTTTAGCGTATGGTAACATATGAGTCATAAATATATCACGACACATGAATCGATCCATATTGCTTTTAGTTCGAACTACTGAGCCAACTGCATGGCGTGAAAAACATCCCCAAACCATCACACTGCCGCCTCCATATTTAATTTTGGGTATTTGATATCGAATATCATATTTCTTATATTTTTTGGGCTTTGAATATACTTAATTCAATCAGATGACACTAAATTAAATTTGCTTTCATCGCTGCACAAAACATTAGATCACTCTGGACTTGTCTATGTTGTGTACCGTTTTGCAAAGGCAAGGCGAGCCTTCCTATTTTTCACAGATAGGTCTAGGGCTTTTTTGCTGGTCTACGGCCCTGTAAATCAAAGGTTGCTAAGAGTTTGACAGTTAAAACGTGAATTTTTATGCTGTAATTTTCTTGCAAATCATTTTTTTATTTTCATGACGCTTTTTTATGATACGATCTACAATGCAAGCAAGTTTTTTTGGACGACCACTTCGAGGCTTATTTTCAATGGTCTTCAACTTTCATTTGCGATGTTCTTTGGTTTAGTGCATCTATTACAGCTTTTTTAATGCCAGTAAAATATTCTTTGTATTTGGGTATGTTAAAATAACCACAATAAGTCAGTATAAACACTAATCGAAGCTAAACAGCAACAGATCGCTACTGCAATTAATCGAACTCATTGACAAAATACTGTTGAACTTAGGAAGTGTGATACGGTGGCGCCAAATGCAAACATAGAAGTTGAATTCTGATACCTGTAAATAATTATAGTAATATTGTTCTCGAAAATACTAATGTATATCTATATATAAATTTTCATATTAACCGAAATATCAAGGAATATTATTTTGGCAAAATACTTTTCAACGTTATATATATATATATATATATATATATATATATATATATATATATATATATATATATATATATATATATATATATATATATAAGGTTTTGAAATGGAAAGCAAAATACGCTACCCTTTGCAATTTAATATTTTTATATACATTTATATTATGAAAATGCCTACATTTATGCTTAATAAAAAATGTAGATTCAATTACGATGGATACTTTCCGAAAGTAGGACAAACTTATTTATTTAAATTACGAATGACGGCCCATTTATAACACCACGCCCTATACAAATATTTACAGTCGGGATCTAGATTGCCGTTCAGAATGACTTTGGGATAGTAACGTTCTCCGTTGTCCTTTCTTGATGACGGCCACTCACCCTTCCGTATGGAAAGGACACAAAGGTCGACCTCTTGGCAACTCCCAGAAGTGCCGTGTAATTTGAATATGTAGGCTGTATTTTCGGCAAGTGTCGGATTTTCTAAGTTGAACGATTACAAAGCGAAATGAAATTGGACGGAGGACGTCGCCAAAGAGGATTCTCGAGGCAAATAATAGCAACAGTGGTTATCGTCGCAAAGGGATTAGCGGCTCTTTTACGATTAACTATTTCCGTTCATTGTGAAGAAATTGTAAATAGAAGACGGTACCCTAATTAAAATACCCTTAATCGAATCGAAAATATCTTACAGAGATTCTAAACACGTGATAAGTTTTTTCTCTGTACGTCTTTATGGTTTTGATTAAAAAAACTCAAAATTCCTCCAGGAAGAACATGTGTGGGTTTCATTGCTTCAAAAATTCTTACTTCAGTGTGAAAAAGATATATTGATCTGAATAAAGGGAAAAAAAGGACCCCGAAATACAAAAATTACAAATGTTAGTTCTTCTAATTCTTTCTAATTATTTACATGCCAGGGGAAATATGCCAAACATACGAAGAGAAAACTAATACTACACTGCCACACGAGTTATTCGAAAATATAATGTAAGTAAAGATATGAATACGACATAAAAACGATGAAACTATTTTGAAAGTATCAAAATAAGGACGGAAAATATTTTAGAATAAATTTTAGCCGTAATTAGATATATATTAGATGTAGTAACGATAGATGGAATTTTCTAATCTGCCAATACAAAAGAACGTACCTAACAAATCAAAAATCATCACTCGGCCAGAGTCCATTCACTACAGGACTTCAGCCTCTCTTCAGCATGTTTCCAACTCATGCAATTCTGAACTTTCCTTTGCCATTTGGGCATAATATACTTGGTGATGTCATCAGTTCATCGTGTTTTCGAAGAATTGTTTGGACCCACTATTTAAGCCTTTTACTCTAGTATTGTCACATATTTTCGTTTGCTCTCTGATCCATGTACAGGTCTTTCTGTCTGGTCTCGTAATGCCAAGCATACAATCCATTACATATTTCAATTCCTGTTTGTGCTTCTCGAAGTTATTGAACTGAGTGAGTGTCCAGTTTTCACTGGTGATTAAAATCTTTTCTCTTTAAATAAACTGGAAGTTGGTTATTAAACACTAAGTTGAGCCTATCAAATGCCTGCCGTACTCGCTTCGGCGGTACATATCCTAAAATTGGAACGATACAGAGAAGATTAGCATGGCCCCTGCGCAAGGATGACACGCAAAATCATGAAACGTTCCACATTTTTTAAGCCTAATAAAGTTCCTCGCTCACTCCACTTGGGGAGCTGACTATCGCTCACTTCGCTCAATTTATCTAACTGCCATCCAGTTTATCTAACTGCCAAAGATAGACTATGGCAGCATAGTATACCGCTCTGCTCCAACCTCCTACCTCAACTTGATCGATCCCATCCAGAACACAGCCATCAGATTGTCCTTGGGTCTCTTTCGAACCACTCTTATCCCTAGCCTGCTTTGTGAGGTTGAGATAGAACGACTAACACATCGACGTCTTCAATTACTTATAAACTATTCTTACAGCCTCTCATCCAGACCATTTCTCCCTCACGCTTCCTCATTCTTCACCCCTGGACCCATCCCGCCACATCTTATCAGAACTAGACCTCTTGAGTGCGTAGGCCACACTTTTCTCCAATCCAGGACTAAATACAATCTCCCTCATCAGGACTGCTATCCAATTACCCCTTCTAATTATCCCCCATGGGCCCTAGATTCTGTGCCTTTTAACTTTTCCCTGCTCCGTTTTGACAGATCTTCCACCCCTGCACTCTCCTTTCAACACCACTTCCATATCATCCTCGACTCGATTCCCCAAACCAATATCATTTTCACCGATGGATCCAAATCTGCAATTGGTGTAGGATCTGCATTCGTACTCTTTCCCTTAGGGAATCCTCTCCTTCCCCAAACATTTCGCTATCACCTAAGCCCTCAATCCAGCTCTTACACGGCTGAGACCCTAGCCCTTGAAAAATCTCTCCAATTCATACTCTCCCAACCCCCATCCAACAAGATTAGACAATTAGACAATCATCCTCTCATATCCCGCTCTCTGGACCTCATTGAGGATATCCTTGCCATCGGATCCACCGTTCAGTTTCTCTGGATCCCTAGCCGCTGCGGTATAGTTGGAAACGCGATGGCAGACACTGAGGCTAAAATAGCCGCCACAGACGGATCACCATGTCTCACTCTAATTTCATCCGACCTACCGTCCTTTGTCAAATCCCTGGTTAAAGGACAGTTACAGAATCACTGGAGCCTATTAGAAGGACACAATAAGCTCAGAAAAGTTAAAACCACCTACTTCCCCAACAATTTTCCGAACTTTCCCTGTAAAAGAATCTCCACCATCTGGTTCAGGATAAGATCGGCACATTGTGCTCTCACTCACCAGCACCTCTTGAAGAACGACCCTCCTCTTATCTGCTCCTCTTGCGGTGAACCCCAGACCGTCCGCCATTTTCTTATAGAATGTCGCGCCACATCAGGACCAGACTCCCCTCCCCAGTGACCTCCCTACTCTTTTTCGACCCGGCTCCCTGAATGTTCTCCTCCTCTGTCTAAGAGAAATATCCATCATTGATGCTCTCGCTCTCCCTCTCTCACATCTCTCATCATCCATCCTCTCCATTCCTTAATCACCATTACGCGTTCACTCCACCACCACCCGAAAACATTCCCCCTTTTCTTCAACACTCGCCCTTCATTATCAAACCCAGAACCCTAAATCTCTAATGCAAGACAACATCTGCCGCAGACATTCAAAAGGTCTCAATTAATGGACACTCTGTGGTCGCTAAATGGTCCTTGTTACTGATGCGACCTTCATCCTAATTTAACTAACTAACTAAATGCCTGCCAGTCATATTTAACATGCCGTTGCACTTCCGGGATGATTTTACTTTCTATAAAATTTCTCTGGCGAGGATATATGTAGTGATCCACAACATCCAAGTTCCCAAAATATTTTGATTCTCTCCCCTGATTAATTTTCAAGTTTATTTTATTTTCATGCCAAATAGTTTTTGTATGTTGTGTTGTAGGTTTTGTATGTGGTTTTGTAGCTCTTGTGTGTCTTGTAAAAATGGAACAATACCATCTGCGAATTTAAGTTGGCTTAAGTATGCACCATTGATTTTAATTCCATTTTATTCCCAATCTCAGAAATTTTCTATATTGATTTTAATTTCAAGATCATTAATTTGTATTGTGGCAGTAGCTTCATCTTACATGGATTCCCATAGGTCTATGTCCACACTCAGGTTAAGCAATGTATCTATTATAACTTGCTTTAAGGTTGAGTCAAATGCCATTTCATACTCAATAAAAACCAAGTACAGTGACATAGTGTATCCATTGTAACTTTCTGTGGTTTGTTGGATATATATATATATATATATATATATATATATATATATATATATATATATATATATATATATATATATCATTCCGGATGTCGAGTCACGTCGTTTCGCCAAAATCGCATTTAGCATTTTCAAGTGTTCTCCGCTTCGACAACGAACCGACTGACGTCACTTCAACTCTTCAGTCAAAGCGGACAACACTTGAAAATGCCAAATGCGATTTTAGCGAAACGTCGTGACTCTTCACAGCATCAACAGATCGACACCCGGAATGATTTAGATCCCGTCGGATGGCGTATATATGCAGTGTCAGATTTCTATGTATGCAGTACTTCTATATATGCAGTGTTTAGATTCTTATTGGACGCAGTCCAAGGAAATATATATATATATATATATATATATATATATATATATATATATATATATATATATATATATATATATATATATATATATATATATATACTCTAGTGAGGACAGTATAGATTTACAACATAATAATAGCTTCCCATTTCTATGTCTCTTGTAAGTTCCTTCTGATATATTTAAAACAGGCTTACTATTTACTTCTCCTAAGAGAGATTTCATCAAATATTGCTAAACATTATAATTTGTAGAAATCGGCATTCTTCAAAAAATGTATTAAATACAATGCGTGATAAAAAGTGAAATATAACTTTTAGAGTGTAAATGGTTTAGAGTGTAACAATATGTAAAAGGCGATGAAAATGTTTTTATAATCGCCAATTCCATAAAAGAACTAATATATATATATATATATATATATATATATATATATATATATATATATATATATATATATATATATATATATATATATATAACTGGTCTAAAAATAGCGTGCCTCGGTTTCATAATACCGTGCAGTATAAATAATAGTCGATATATGAGTCAATCAACATTTACCTCTGTATAAAAATGTTATTATTATTATTAATTTTATCAGTAGTCGCAGTGTTTTTTCATTTTTCATCGCAGCAAATTTTCAGCAGTGTCTTTACCACTGCATTCTTTATGTATCCAGTTGGAAAAACTGCAACAACGAAACCATACTTCCTTATCCTGGCCGAATTCCCCAGATACAGTGCAAAGATCATTAACACCATCAGTATTATAATTTCCATTGTCTGTGTCCATGTCATCATAATCGTCGTCATTGCATAACTATGCTAGAGGAACTTCGTCATTACTGCTGGAAATGCAGACTCTTCTCTTGATAGTGTTTCTATTTGCTAAGGCTTTTTCTTTTTATTATTGTTGTCTTTATTCATTTTTAAACTTCTATTTCTCTCCTTTTCTTCTAACTCCGCCTTTATGGGAGTGACAGTCAATATTTGTGAGTGTTGTTTCTTGAAACGTCTTTTAATTTTGTCAATTTTTTGAAGCACAGGACTTAAGAGAAAATACTATGTGAAGAACTAGCAATAGCTTCAGTTTCATTCGTAACATATGTGGTAGTAAATGCTGTGGTTGTTATGTCATTATTCATTGGAATTTGATTTCTAGCTGTTAAGTCTTCAATAATAAGAACTGATATAAAATCATCGTCATCGAATACGGATTTATGGGATATATGCTAGTTACTTCGAATCGTTTTACTATTATGTCCAACGAAGCTGCTCTCAAATATGCTTTAATGAAAATTGAAGCCAAAACATCATGAGTGTTTTTTTCATATGGATGGTTTTTCATATATAAATCACACTCTCTGTAATAAGTTGCCTTTTATGTACCATAAAAAGTGACGTCCAGTGGCAATATCCTATTGCAAGTATGCGATGGTAATGAGCGGCGGTAATGATAGCATGTGGATCTCATTTTCGCGGCAATATTGATAAGCTTTCAGTGACAAGTGACTGGTATGATTGTCAAGAATTAGGAGGGTGGAGTTTTAAGTAGTTGCACTAATATGTTTAGCAAAATGACGAAGCCATTTTTCAAAAGCATCTTTGTTAATCCACCCTGATTTTAAACATTCATATTCAGCGCAAATGGGCCCTCCAATCTTAATACTTGACCAACGCCCTCCGTGCGTAATTTTACCAACTTGTTTAAGCCCTTTTCCAGGCCTCTGCACAGTTGAAACTCCTATTTCATCAACATTAAATATTCTTTTGGCTGGATAAGCGTTCTCCTCCATCATTTGCTCTAAATTACAAAAAACCAAGTCTTTGTTCATGCTCGTTGGTTCCGGAGCTCGCAAAGAGATCCTAAAATGTCTTTTTAAGAATGCATAAAATATATTTTTAATACTGAAAAAATGTTTTTAATGTTCTTTGCAATAGCAAATTCATAAGGCAGTTTGCGTAGCTGTTGTGTAATTCCAAAAATTGTTTTAACCAAAATAACACGCCAGCTAACTCCTTTTCATCGCCATTTCATAATACTCTCCTTTTTTTAATCAGTCTCTTATAGAAGATTCTGGAAGCACAAACAGTCTTGCCACAAACAATCAGCCTGCATTTGAAGAGGGTCCCATGTTGCCTTTTTCTTTTTGTTGCACATTCAGTCATCTGTAAGGGAACAAAACAAAGTAAAATACATAGTTGACAAGCGTGCAATTGTCAGATTACGCTATGTTAAGGACACCACGTCAATATCTAAATCAAGACATTACTTGCACGACATTATAACCGGTGATCACATCTCGATGACAGATCTATGGGAAATTTTGATCAAATTTTTACTGACCAATAATACTGATGATCTTTAATAAACAATTCAAAACTTAAAATGAAATAATTCTACATAAAAAAAAAGAAAGTTTCATCATCATCATTTCTCATAACTGATTTCCGAATCCCTATTTCACATTAGATCAGCTCGAGTTGACTGCTCAGGGAACTGATGAAACATCAGTTCCATCCGTTTCTATCCTAGCATAGTAAGAATATGGTGAGATATTTCAATGGCACCTTGGCAAAGAATAAAGAAAGAAATATAAGTAGTATAGTATGATTACCGGGCAACTCAAATGCGAGACTATATAAACTAGTACAGTAGGGTTATGTTAACACAAAGAAGAATTGTACATCAATACTAAGAATTCATAACAGAACTCTGCTATATGTAAGTTAAGTAGGGGAGAGCGGGGCTAGAAGTTCCGACTTTCAAAACAATTAAAATTAGTCTATAAAATTAAAGTATCGGTGATACAACTCTTATAAATACTTATAACATGTTTATTGCCGATTTAAGATATTTAATAATGTTTTGTTTATTATTAAGTGTGTAATTTTTATAAATATTTTTCTAGAGAAAAACGGAGCGAAACAATCAACCCCACTGTGGGGCTGGTTGTTACGTCATTGGAGTCACTTGTTCCACTAATATTTTGGATATTTAATTAAAATAATTTAATTTTATTGACTAAAATGACTAATTTTATATGTATATATGCTTTCTCTATTATTATTCATTATTAAACTTACTTTATAAATCTACTAATATCAAATGTCAGAAAAAAGGTTATTTGTAGATTAAGAATACTCAATATTATTATAATAATAATATTCAGCTCTACAGGCCTAGTGGCCCTTGGCTTCGAGTTCTTTCACTCTTCTTTTCCAACTTTTTCTGTCCAAAGCATCAGTCTTCCAATCCCTCACTCCTACTTTCCTCAAATCATTTAGCACCTCATCCAGCCATTTCTTCCTCGGTCGCCCTCTTCTTCTCCTTTCCCCTTCGCCTCTCATTAGAATTCCTTTAACCCATCTCCCGCTGGACATCCTCGCTATGTGCCCTAGCCATCTAGCTCGCTGCGCTCTCACCACCTGAACAAGGTTTGGTTTTTTGTACAGTTCTTCTATTTCTTTGTTTGTTCTTCTTCTAAATTCATTCAGAACTTTAACTCCTCCAAAAATTCTCCTTAATATTTTTCGTTCCCAGACTTCCAGCTTAGTTTCTTCCTTCTTCGTCATCGTCCATGTCTCGCAGGCATAGGTAACCGTGGGCCTTAGTATTGATTGGTACACTCTTACTTTTGCTGCTCTTGTTATATTCTTTGCCCTTAAAATTTTTGAAAACATTCCTGCAGCTTTGCTTCCTTTCGCTAGTCGTTTCTCTATTTCCTTTTCTTCATCCCCTTTACTCGTTAGTGTTACTCCCAGATATTCAGCTTGTTCCACTTTCTCTATTGTATATTTCTTATTTACTGCACAATCAATGACTAAATTAGGGGAGAGTCCTCTGGTGCTATCTTTCATTACCATATATTTGGTCTTGTTCTCGTTAATTGTTAAGCCATATTCTCTCGCCTTTCTTTCCAACATCTTGAAAACCTTTACTACTTCTTTCTTGGATCTCGCCATCAGTACAATGTCGTCGGCATAAGCCAAACATTGGTGTCTGGTACCATATATTAACCCCTTGGTATTGATGCCACTCTCCCTCAGAATCACTTCCTGCACCAGATTGAACAAAACTGTTGACAGTGGATCGCCTTGTCTCAGTCCTTTCTTTGCAATGAACTCCTCAGACATTGCTCCATCGACTATAACTTTATTTACTGTTCTCCTGACAGTCATCTCCACCAACTTCCTCAACTTTTCCGGGACCCCCAGTTGTCTCATTGCTTGGAACACCTTTTCCCTGCTAATGGAGTCATATGCTTGCCGATAATCTATGAACAGCAAATGTAAGCTCAAATTTTGCTCATAAGTATTCTGTTGGATCTGGTCGGTTGTTGATCTTCCTGCCCTGAACCCTCCTTGGTATTCCCCTACTTGTTCGTTATGGTATTTCTCTAGTCGATCTTTAATCATCTTGGCCATCACTTTGTAGGTCACGTCTTGCAGTGCAATTCCGCGGTAGTTATTACATTCCTCCTTAGCTCCTTTTTTGTGCAGTGGTATTATCAGCGCTTTATTCCATTTCTCTGGCATATTTTCTTCTTGCCAAATTCTGTTCATTAACTTCCATGTGCTTGCCACCAAAGTATCACCACCGTGTTTCAGGATTTCAGCTGTTATACTGTTTTCTCCAGCACTTTTGTTATTTTTTAACTGCTTTATACAAACTTCTACTTCTTCTTTTGTAGGTGCATTTATAATTTCGTTATTTTCTGCAATCGCATCTTCTTCCATTTCATGTTCTCCCCAGTTCCCTTCTTCACCAGTCTCATTTAGCGTCTCTGAAAAATATTGGGCAAATCTTTTCAGTTTTCCATCTACATCTCCTACCAGGGATCCTTCTTGAGTTTTCAAATAATGGGGTCTTCTAGCGCTACTGCCTTTACTTTTCTTTTTTTCCTGATAGAAATTTCTTATCTCTTTATTAGCATATGATTCCTCTATTTCTTTTTATTCACGTTCTAAAAGTTCTTTCTTTTTCCTGCTACATATGGTCTTGGCTCCCCTTCGGATGCGATCATATCTTTCTTTGTTGCTTTCGCTCCTTTCTTTCAGTAATCTCAGACGTGCTTTGTTTCTTTGCTCCAAAACTTGTTTACATTCTTCGTCGAACCACCTATTTGTTTGATTTTTTTTGGGTTCTCCCAGTATTTTTTCTGCTACCTCCTTCATAACTGTTTCAATCCGTACCCATTCCTCCTCTAAATGTTCTTTATTGAGCTTAATTCCTAGTTTTCTTTTCATTTCCTATTCGAAATGCATTGCTGTTGTCCTATCCTCTAGTTTTGCTACATCATATCTTTTCCGTTTTCCCCCCTTTATATTTTTTCTTCTAGGTGGTCTTTCCTGTTTCATTTCCGTTATAACTAATATGTGATCGCTATCACTATCAGCTCCCCTGAAACTTCTAACATCAGTAACGTTTTTGCATGCTTTCTTTCTATGAGGACATGGTCAATTTGATTCTTTGTCTCTCCATTTGGAGCTATCCATGTTTCCTTATGTATGTTTTTGTGATCAAAAGCAGTGCTAACAATTTTCATATTGTTCTCGAACGCAAATTCTATCACCCTTTTTCCATTGTCATTACTAGTGGTGTGTATACTTTTACCCCCTATTACCTCCTTGTATTCTTCTTCCCTCCCTACTTTGGCATTCATATCGCCTACCACATATTTTATGTCAAATCTCGGAACCTTTTCCATGAGTCTATCCAGATTTTCGTAGAACTGTATTTTAACGTCCGGGTCTTTTTCTTCAGATGGTGCATGCGCATTTATTATATGCATCTTTCTGAATTGGCCTCTGATTCTAATCCTGCACATTCTATCTGAAATTCCTTCGAACTCGATAACTTCATTTTTGAACCTGTCATTAACTATGAACCCTACTCCCAATATCCTCCGATCAGTTCCGCTATTAAAAAATATGTAGTCTTCCACCTCTGTTATCGTTATATAACTTTGTTTAGTCTCCTGTAGTGCCAGAACTCAATATTATTAATTTTTTAAATATTATATTATTAACTTTTTTTAATAATCCCGCAATCCAAATATCGTTTTACATAAAATATTCATATTAGTCATATCCAACAATCATAGTTTTATATTTTAAACTTATAGAGATAATTGAGATCAATTCACATCAATCACAGCAGATCAATCAATCACAGCAGATTATCAGAAGATCATTTTTAGTGTCACTCTCACTTTCATACAACGCTAGTTTTTTTTACTTTTTCTTAAGCTCTACGCCTTCTTGTACCTTTTTCTTTAACATTTACTTTTCCTTTCTCTTTATTATTTTGATCTTCCTTACAACTTTTCTTTTTCTTTTTAGTCTTTGGAGTTGGTACTGACAGAGTGGGGAGTCTTTTCATAAATCCAGTGAACCAGTCAGCTCCGGCTTCTTGATTTTTTTTCTATGAAGTTGAAATGTTTGGAATATTAAACTTGATCACACATTTGTATGCAATTTTTCGAAACTCTTCAGACAATAAATTGAAGCAACATTTCAAAACATATTTGGTCAGCACTTTTTGTTCCGAGCTGAACACTCATCTGAGTTTGTAACCTACTGAAGGAACTTGATCAATTTTGAATTTTTTAATATACCTATGTAACGTCATATGACAAATCTCAAGTTTTCTCACAACAGTTTTAATTTTGCTGTCTTCATAAATAACAAGATTCGCTGCTTGATGCAAGAGTTTGGAGGTTAAATTTCTTTTTGACTTGCGCATCCTAAAACAACATAAAATATGTATACATTTCTAAACACAATTAAATTTCAAATCGACTGAAAGCGGAACTTTCAGTCCCATATTTCATTTCATAACATAAACATATATTCTTAGAAACTTATTGAAATAAAATATAAATTGCTATGGTCAAATTATTCTTAACTATATTAACTAGATATACTTATTCAAGTACTATATAAGTTCATAATTAACCGGAATAGACCAAAATGACTACAAAATTTACTTACATGGCAGTTTTGTAGCTTCATGCATTTAACTACTTTTTCACTGCTGTGAAAACAACAAAAATGCTTGCGATGATGGCACAGTATCTCATTTTTTCACGACATACTTCAACCGTGTTGCCATGTCTTTTTTTTTCGAACCCAATTTCATCGGAACAACTAAACCCGAGAACTTCCAGCCCCGCCCTCCCCTATTTGTTATTTAATATGCGTTTTTATATGTGTAAAAATGATAGCTGTAGCTCTTCACATGAATAAACATTCGATTGTTCTAAAGTAAAATTAAAAGAAATGTTAAGAAACAATGCAGAACATCTTGAAATAAATTTAAAATCATTATTGTTTTCTCGCAAATAAATGTTTATTTTTAAAGAGTACTACAAAACTTAGTCGTCAAAATCAAAGCTTTCAACTTTTGGAATTTTTCTAATTTTAACTTTTATACTCATAAACATTTTATTGTTTTTTAAACGAAAGTTCAAAATTAATATGAATTATTTTGTCCGGTAAAAGGGAACAATATAACCTTCGAAGATTTTTGGAGCAAATGTTAAGAGTTAAACCGATAAAATAGCCTTTAACGAGCAATTTTCCCAAGAGTTTAATATTCTTACTTTCGACCTCGCCCAAGACGTATTTTACAAGCTTTTACAACTTCCAGAATTCAGCAAGGAACTTTTTTATTGTTTGCAATCTACGAATTCGTGCAAAGTCGATTCTAGATAAAAGAAATTTCTCGGGTCCGTTTTGAAGACGGAAACCCTCGTCTTAATTAATGATTCTTACCTATTATACGCTTAGCTTGTTACAGACGTTCTGCTTAAAACTTAATTTATTAACCGATTTTCGGTTTCCTGCTACTTTTAGATCTGTTAGTTACAGCATAATATTAATAGAATAAGAAAGCATTTATAACTTTCCTACAACTATTTAAAAACCTGACATATCGAATATCAATTTTTAATATTTTTGTAGCGCTCTTTTCCTTGCTTAAAGGAAATGCTATGCTATCAAATATTCATTTAATTTTTTTAGTACGTCTGAACTTTAAATTCAAATATAACAAACAAATTAAATGCTTTGATCTATTTATTTTATGTGAAATAACATTTAATGGCATTAATGTTTGAACACAATTTCGGACAAATGCCCATATTTCTGATAAAGCGCATTCTGTCAATCCAATTACCGAGCACTTTGTCAAGCAATTGGTGTTTTATGGCAGCAATTGTCCGAGTTATGTTATTTCCAAGGTGTCAATAGTTGCTCGGTGACCAATGACCAAGGTCCGTTCCTCGAAATAATTATCTCACTGAATTGTTCCATCAAGAAATCGATTGTTGCATTGACTGTATGACATGTGGAGCCGCTGTCCTGTGGGAACCACGTCTCCAAATCAATACTATAACCGCGACAAATTGATAAATTTGGATATTTCTCATTTAATAACCGATAGAAAATAACTGTCTTGGTAGCAATTTTGTCATTGTTCGCTTATCGAGCTTAGTCATCGATCGACATTGGGCCGCGTTATTGAGAAAATTGAGTGAGTCGCTCTTTAGAGAAGAACATTAGGAATAACTATAGTTTTATATTGTAACACTTTGTTTAAAAAAACGTTTGGATATTTACATATATATTCTTTATATATAATATCTAAGTTATTTACCTATTTGGTTACTGGCATGTAAAAATTTAAACTTAAAAACAATCAATTGTAATTATCAACAATCAATCAGTAATATTTCGACTCTGCCTACATAGCAATAAGGGAAACCCCCGCATAGTCCATTGCCAATCTTTAAACTTTAAAATGATTAGTCAACATTAGATACATGCAACTACTAAAATGTCTGCACATTTCATATTTCTATATTAATAACATTTTAATGGTCGACTTCAAAATTATTTGTATTAGAACATTTAAAATAAAATTTAAATTATTATTATGCCTACTAGTTACTGTTTGTAATATGTACTAGATTATTTAGATGTATTCTAAGTAAAAACTAAAAATATAATATATAAGAAATAGGAATATTAACAAATCACAATAAAAATAATTTTTTGTAGTATGTGTTCACTGTCAAGATTATCAGAATCTTACATTTAAAACACAATTATTACTAAAATCAAATGGTTATATCTATTATCTAATGATTTCTGTATTGTACCTATCTACCTACTCCTTTTTGACATAAAGCTGTTATTTTAGTAATTATTGTTATATGGTATATAGGGCGTAAACATAGCTGTAAAAGGTCTATTACAAGAGCAAATGCAAGCGAAATGTGACAATATTTTTAAAATAACACTAACGTATTATTTTTAACAGTTATTTTAGAATAACTGTAACAGTTCCATCTGATACTTAAAAATTAAACAGTTTTACCCATCTCTAATTGAGACACAGATTACAGAACTTTTATACAGTTACAATCTTTATAAAGGTATGTTATATTCTGTTGTTTTTTAAGTAGTACGCAGATTATTACAAAATTTCAAATCCAATTCTAAATTCCGCTTGTTTTTCTTAACCTTTCAGTTATAATTTTGTAAGAGGTTTATAATACAATACAATGCAATACAATACAATACAATACAATACAATACAATACAATACAATACAATACAATACAATGCAATGCAATGCAATGCAATGCAATGCAATGCAATGCAATGCAATGCAATGCAATGCAATGCAATGCAATGCAATGCAATGCAATGCAATGCAATGCAATACAGTACAATACAGTACAATACAATACAATACAATACAATACAATACAATACAATACAATACAATACAATACAATACAATACAATACAATACAATACAATACAATACAATACAATACAATACAATACAATACAATACAATACAATACAATACAATACAATACAATACAATACGAGATGAGACGAGATGAGACGAGATGAGACGAGATGAGACGAGATGAGACGAGATGAGACGAGATGAGACGAGATGAGACGAGATGAGACGAGATGAGACGAGATGAGACGAGATGAGACGAGATGAGACGAGATGAGACGAGATGAGACGAGATGAGACGAGATGAGACGAGATGAGACGAGATGAGACGAGATGAGACGAGATGAGACGAGATGAGACGAGATGAGACGAGATGAGACGAGATGAGACGAGATGAGACGAGATGAGACGAGATGAGACGAGATGAGACGAGATGAGACGAGATGAGACGAGATGAGACGAGATGAGACGAGATGAGACGAGATGAGACGAGATGAGACGAGATGAGACGAGATGAGACGAGATGAGACGAGATGAGACGAGATGAGACGAGATGAGACGAGATGAGACGAGATGAGACGAGATGAGACGAGATGAGACGAGATGAGACGAGATGAGACGAGATGAGACGAGATGAGACGAGATGAGACGAGATGAGACGAGATGAGACGAGATGAGACGAGATGAGACGAGATGAGACGAGATGAGACGAGATGAGACGAGATGAGACGAGATGAGACGAGATGAGACGAGATGAGACGAGATGAGACGAGATGAGACGAGATGAGACGAGATGAGACGAGATGAGACGAGATGAGACGAGATGAGACGAGATGAGACGAGATGAGACGAGATGAGACGAGATGAGACGAGATGAGACGAGATGAGACGAGATGAGACGAGATGAGACGAGATGAGACGAGATGAGACGAGATGAGACGAGATGAGACGAGATGAGACGAGATGAGACGAGATGAGACGAGATGAGACGAGACGTGACAATATAATACAAGGGTGTTCCAATAGGTACCTCGCGATTTCCTTTTTAAATAAAACCAACAATTAAAAAAATAACATTATTGTTTATTTTATCATATATAGAGATATGGTAATTACGTTTTAAAAATAATATTCTCCTAATGCCCCCCTCGGTTGTTTCTACAGATAGCCAGAATTTTTAATGCAGAATGTTGTAATAAAATTATGTTTTCGAAGAATTCATTTTCACCTCACAGATTATGTGAACAAGCAAAATTGTAGGATTTGGGGAAGTGAAAATCACGGAGTGATGCAGAAGAATCTTTACATCCTACACGAATAACAGTGTGCTCTGCATTGTGAGCTGGAGGGGTTATTGGGCCATTATTTCATGAAAATAACAAAGATGAAACGGTAAATTTTAATGGCCAAAGCTTCCAGAATATGTTAAGAAACTTTTTATGGTTCCAATTAGATAATATTCACTTTATGCGAGCGAACTATATGTATGTTTTTTAAATAAGATGGCTACACGTGTCCTTCGGCGAGAGAAGCTTTGAATTTATTACGGATACGTTTTGCTGACCCCGTCATTTCTCGAAATGGAGAGAGCAAACGAGAGCAAACTCTATTCTAGCAATCTGCCGACGATTATTGACCTGAAGCAAAACATGCGTCAAGTTAGTAGTGAAATTGAACCGTAATTATTATTGACAATTTTATGCAAAGAATGGCCATCTATACAAACAGCCCAGGGGGACATTTGGAGAATAATATTTTTAGAACATAACTGCCATATTTTTGATAAAATAGACAAGTATGACAGTGCAGTACTTACTGAGACATCATTTATATCAGTGATAATAATATGATGGGTCAATAATTTTTCATTTAAGGTTGTACGATCAATAAAGCAAAGTATGATAAGTATGATAACGAGCTGAATTTTAAATATATTATTAATCGATATTAAATACATATATTTTAATTTTTTGATTAGGATCTGACGTGTAGTTTTTGCGTAATTAATTTAAAAAAAAATGGATATTTAACATGTAGACAATAGGCAGTCTCCTTTAAAATACATATGTTTCATATAATTCAACCACAACTGCTGCAAAGATAAAAATCTAGAAAAGTGAAGTATAAATTAATCAATTCCCGTAGATTATGTAAAAATTAAAAAAAAGTATTCTGCCGTGTAAGTTTAGAGAGATACATGATAAAAAATAATTGATATATCCGGGTCGGGAAAGTTTGGCAACATCGAACAAAAAGTACCGCGCATTTTGAAATCTAAGTATTATCGCTCGCTTCAATAGGTTCTGATGATTTTATTTTTTTTGTAATCAAAGATAATTGATTGGGGCGAACATTGAATCAGCAAAAAATCCAAATTTTAGCTTTACAAGAAACCAGATTGACAGATGATAACACCTTGGAATTCGGCAACTACAGACTTTTTAAAAGTAAAACTGACAAAAGAATACTCAAAAATACACCACATCTCGGTGTTGCTTTCGCTATCTCAAGAAACATTCTTGGTTCTATAACTAATGTCCAGCCAGTAAATAATCGACTTATGACACTATCCCTCAAGTGTGCTAACAAAAACTATACGTTAATCAATGCACACCTCCCAGTTAACGAAGAAAATAAATCTAATCCTGAAAAAGTAAATAAGTCCTGCGAAATTCTGGAAAAGACTATCTCTAAAATTCCCTCTAATCATGTAAAAATCCTATTGGGTGATTTCAACGCCCAGCTATGGAAAGAAAAAAGTACAGGAAAACAGTCGGCAGTTTTCCCGCTCATAAATGGACTAACCATAATGCTAGAAGATTGGTTGAACTATGTTCGCAGTTTAATCTAAAAATAATATCAACACATTTTAAGAAGAAAATAACAAAACAGAAGACCTGGAGGTGCCCAAACACGTACATAGGTGAATTTCAAATTGACCATGTTACCATTTCGTACCCCAATTATAAAGAGATTTTGAATGTTCAAGTCAGGAAAGGAGCTAACATAGACACGGATCACTACTTGACTAGAATCAAACTTAGCTTAAAACCTCGAAAACTTATTCAAAAGAGACTGCTAATACCAAAGTTCGACCCAACGAAAATAAAACCAGCCCTAACAGAAGAGCTTGATAAACAACCAGCACAGAACTGGCAAGAATTGAAACAAAAAATTATTAAAACAGCCTTAAAGTTGGTCCCTTTACAAAAACGTAGAAAACATCCATGGTGGATGAAGTTTGCGAGCAAGCAGTATTAAGCCGAAGTAAAGCATTCAATGATTGGAACAGTCAAAAAACAGCAATAAACTATAGCATCTTTTTGGAAGTAAGAAAAGAAACATCGAAGCTAATTAGACAAACTAAATGAAAATATGAAAACAATCAACTCAATGAAATAGAAAAAGATTTCTAAAAAAATAACACCCGAAACTTTTACAAAACATTTAAAACTAAATTAACAGGCTATCAACCCCAAAGTCTTTGCTTCCAAAAGGAAAACGGACATTTAGCTCTAAATAGCCAAGACAATTTCAAAGAACTTGCGAAATATTTTGAACAAATACTAAACTGTCCTGAGCCTTTAAACAAATTACCAACACTAAACCCTAAACAAACAAACCCAGATTCATTACCACTGAATGAGGATGAAATAATTAGGCAAATCAAGCGACTTAAAAATAACAAAGCTTCTGGTGAAGATGGAATCACTGCTGAACTTCTGAAATCCGCTGGTGCAGGCACAATCAAGGAAATAACCAAAATTCTACAAGAAGTTTGGCGAACCGAACGGATTCTGGAAGATTGGAAAGATGCTCTAATCCATCCACTACACAAGAAAGGAGATAGAATCGATGTAAACAACTATAGAGGGATATCTCTTCTCCCAGTTTGTTACAAGATTCTATCTCAATGTCTACTAGCAATTTTGGCTCAAGATGTATTAACGGCACAGAAACAGATTGAAATTCTAAAAGAAACAGCAGAAAAGGTAGGACTCCAAATTTCCTTTGAAAAGACACAATACATGACCTGCAACAGACTAAGAACACCATTTCTATAAACAAAATATGGTAACATCAGACGAGTCTCTCAATTCAAATATTTGGGTGGAATAATCATGGAAAATGGGTTGGAAAAAGCGGCCAAAAGGGTAGATGTCAAAAAATGGAAACGGTATTGAGACTTACACAAAATATTTACAACAAAAATGCCTATCTAAAAACACAAAACTGAGACATTACAACACAGTTATTAAGCCAGAATGTCTATATGGGGCAGAAACGCTCATTTTGAATAGAAAGAGAGACATCGAGGACATTGAAAAGAAGGAAAGAAAAATCATAAGAAAAATCCTAGGCCCCAAACAAATAAATACAATAACATACCGACTTCGAGAAAACCAAGAAATCAAACAATACACAGATATACATAGCGATATGAGAAAAAGAAGACTTACGTTTTACGGACACATAAAACGGATGAATCCAAATAGGCTAACTAGACAAACAGTCGAATTTTATGAAAATAGGAGTAGAGCTAAAGTAGAAATAATTAAACGGATTGCTGCAATTAAAGAGGACCTAAGATCAGCAAATATTACACAAAGTGAAATTCAGGATAGAGGCTGTTTCAGACTATATATATGTTTCATATATATATATATATATATATATATATATATATATATATATATATATATATATATATATATATATATATATATATATATATATATATATATATATATTCAAACACCGCGCTCAGCAAGCCGATGATTTACCAGTTGGCAATTTAATTCTCAGCAATTCTATAAAATGGTTTAGTTTAGTTTGCCGAGCGAAGAATTTACAGTAAGAAAGTGTTACAGCGAGGAAACTATATAAAAAGTGGTACAAACACTTCGTGTGGTGGAGAAACAGTTGAAGATGAAACTCTTTCAGGAAGATCTTCCAACGTCAATCAAGAATACATTACCAAAATCAAGGATCTTGTACTGAGTTAACACCAATTAAGTGCTAGAGACTTTATATAAAAAATGTCCAAATTTGTGACCAAATACACCAACTGCCACTCTACCAAGCACCATATTCACCAGATACGATACTGCGTGACTATTTTTTTACCAGAAGACGTCGTTTTAACTCTTGCCAAAAGTTCAACCGGATTTAGACGGGGACTGTGAAGGTGACTTTAGCACTTTAATGTGTTTCATCTCAATCCACTGATTCACCACATGAGCCGTATCTTTGGGATCATTGTCTTGTTGATAGATCCACTGTAAAACATATTCTCTTCAGCATAAGGTAGCTTTTTTCTTTAATTGTCTCAAAGATTTCCAAGTACATTTCTATTGTCATATTTTCTTTTATCCAAAATATTGGATATACCACGTTATATGCAAAGCACCCCCATATTTTGATGTTATCACCACCATGCTTTACTATACCCAAAGTGTTACGTGGATTGAATTACTCATTAATACGTCTTCTCACATACAATTTACCATGAGAATCATATAAATTAATTTATACTCCTCAGCCATATCATCTGCCACATATTCTTTTTTAGACTTGTTTCTAAAAAAACATTATGAAACACAAACCTGTCCCTTTAATTAGTGCTTACGGAATAACAATTTGCAGCAGTTTACTTTTCAACATAGGGTTTTCAAAAAGAAAATTATGTTTCGTCAGTCATTCTGCAATTATTGGTTTTGTCCATACATTAATTGGACATTTATAGGTCAGTGTACTGTGATATGCATGACAATGGATATCCATGATAATGAATGGCTCCTCCAAGATTTTCAACAGCTGGTTTTCAAACCAAAACAGAAAGTATCTTGATTCATTTCTACACCCTTTTGTTATAGAAGCGACTAATTCGGCCTCTGGAATAAAGCTATTCTTGTTCGCTGCATGAAGAACAATATATCTACAATAACATGTTATTATTGACACGTCTTAAAACAACTATTCATGATAACATGACTTTAATTGCTCCTAAGTATTAGGTATAGCACTCACCTTTTTCCATTAACTTTTGTAGTCTTCACACTCCCCTTGTTCTTGCCATGAGTGACTCAAGGTCCCATTTTGAAATATCCACGTTTTATCTGAATAAACAAAATCAAACAGAGATTCGTCTTTGACATTTTGATACATCTTCAAAAATTGGATTCGTTTAATGGCAATATCTGGAAGTTCCATCAGGCCTCTACGTGGATTATCCTTATTCCTTTAGAAACCAATATCTTTTAGAAGTGTATGCAGCGAAGTTTTACATCAATCAAAGAGCTGCATGTTCTTTACTTTTTCATGAATGCTTTCAAGATTAACTGTTTGTTCTGAAATAGTTCAATAAATGTTCATAAAAATAGTATATTACCATGTAAATCTACTCACCTTCTTCATATATTTCATATATTTGATTGCAAATTGAGTTCACATCAGGATGATCTAGAGTAGTTACTCGTTTTGGAAGTAGACGCTTTTTTTTTCGGTGATTTGAAGATTTCGTTATTTTTAAACTTTTTCGAAATTGCACTGTACCAATACTAATATTTAGTACAGCTGAAACTTAAGTAATGTCTGAATGATTGTGGGGTGTTCATATATTTTTTTCCTTTATTTGGATTTTTCGCCACAATCAAAACTCAAAAAATATCAAAAATACCTGTTCTTATGTAAAGAAAGAATCACTGGGTAAAAACAAAAAACCAAACGGAGACAAATTTCTCAGTGATTCTTTTTTGTAATAAATTTGCCTAACGAACAAAATTTTAAAGATATAAAAATGTTATAAAAAAATTTACAAACTTTTAACGTTAACGTTTCGGAGGGTACTCTCCCCCCGTTTTTCAAACTAAACTAAAAAATAAATTATATTAATTTGTATTATATAAATTAACGAGTGAAAGTAAATATATTTTTTGTGTATGTCAACGATACTTACATTGGCAACAATAGAGTTTCATGACAGTGACATACTACCAATATATATATATATATATATATATATATATATATATATATATATATATATATATATATATATATATATATATATATATATATATATATAGGTAATGTTTACTATGTGATTGTTTATTGTACTGCTTGTGTATTCAAATATTTAAATGTGTTTAATTGTACTCTTAAGAATCGGGAACCATATTGAATTTAAATCTCCCGAAGGCATAGCAATACAGTTATTTTTATTTAAATTAATTATAGCGGTTTCTTTTAATCTTCTGTATTTTGTTACCGATTCTTTTAATACCGTTTTGGAATTATTCCAATTGATTTTATGACCCGATTCCCATGCGTATTGACAAATTCTAGATTTATTAAAATCGTCCTTTCTAAGAAGGTTTTTTTCTTTCTTTTGCTCTAACATCTAACGGTCTAGATTTCTCACCCATATAGAATTTGCCACATGTTTTAAATGTCGTTCTTATGTTGTATTTATTTCCTACTCTTTTAATTGTGTCAGAAATACCGCGGATATAAGGAATTGTGAGGTTAATTGTTTGAGAGTTATTATTATTGTTATTAATAACTTGTCTGTTTTGTCTAGTATCAAAATTAACGATTTATCTATACAATTTTTGGGTAATTGTTTTTTTATTAAAATGTCTTTTATGTGATTTGTTTCGTTTTGTAGTGTGTCACTGTCGGTACAAACAAGTTTTGCCCTGTCATATAAACTTTTAATTACTCCTATTTTGACCGATTTTGAGTGATTTGAAAAGAAATTGATATACCTATCTGTGTTTGTCGGTTTTCTGTAAACTGTAGTTTTAATGTGTTGTTTTGTTTTAATATTAAAGTGCCGAGGAATGGCAATTTATTCTCCTTCTCCATCTCTAAAGTAAACTTAATTGTAGGCTCTCGGGAATTTATATCTTGTAAAAAAATATTTAGATCGTCAATGCTATGTTGCCATATAGCAAAAATATCATCAACATATCTAAGCCATATTAATGGCTTTTTAAGAGATTTATTTAATATGTCATTCTCGAGTTCCTCCATAAAGATATTACTCATCAAAGGAGAAAGAGAAGAACCCATTGCCATTCCGAAATTTTGTTGATAATTATCATTTTCTAATTGAAAATATGTGGTTTTTAAGCATAGAGTTAATAATTCCAAAATTGTATTTATGTTTAGTATAGTGCGGTCTTTTAATGTTATGTCATGTTCTAATCTCTTTCTAACTATTAAAAGTGATTTATCAACTGGTATATTAGTAAATAAACTCACCATGTCAAAAATTGTGTAATCAAATATTTAAATACACAATCAGTATAATAAACAATCAGACAGTAAACATTACCTACCTATATATATTTTTTGGTAATATGTCATTGTCATGAAATTCTATTGTTGTCAATGTAAGAATCGTTGACATACATAAAAAATATATTTACTTTCACTCGTTACTTTATATATTACAAATTAATATAATTTATTTTTTAGTTTAGTTTTGAAAACGGGGGGAGAGTACCCTCCGAAAAGTTAACGTTAAAAGTTTGTAAATTTTTTTATAATATTTTTATATCTCTAAAATTTTGTTCGTTAGGCAAATTTATTACAAAAAAGAATCACTGAGAAATTTGTCTCCGTTTGGTTTTTTGTTTTTACCCAGTGACTCTTTTTTTACATAAGAACAGGTATTTTTAATATTTTTTGAGTTTTAGATAGTGGCGAAAAACCCAAATAAAGGAAAAAAATACAGCTGAAACTTGCTAAAAAACTCCAATTAATCATGAGACCTACTAAATTATTAACTACATGCCTCTCTCACTGCGTTTAATGGCAAAAGAGGGGCCCCATTATCTCGTTCCTGTTCAAAATAACTGATGAGTGACGAGACAAGTTGCTTACTCCGACTGCTTAACGGTTTTGGCATTTTTTTGCAATTATAAAAGCGGATTTTTTACTAAAGCACAAAAACATAAACTAAACCAGAAAATAGCTAAAACAGCAAAGAATATAGAAAAATAATTCAACACGTTTGAAGGCAGCACTCAAAAACGATCTGAACATGAAAATGGCAGATGCGACGAAGAAAGTTGTATTAGTCTGGTAACACTGTCCAGAAGCACAAACCTAAATGTTATCTTGACAAATTGACAGAATGTGAATGTGATGCCGTTGCGGTTCACCGGCTCACACTATTTTTATCCTATTCCAATAGGATTAGAGGAAGAGGGAAAGAGAGTGCTTCGAACTTTAAATGATTTTTCCTTTCTTATGGATTTAAATTGGCAATAGATTTCTCTATACTGATGATGTGCAACCATTATTTTCCTGAATGAGCTATAGTTTATTTTGTTGTAAACGTCGTCTTATGGTTCTGGTGCTGATATTTAAGTCAATTTTTTTATGACGACTGAGGTAGCAAAAGGATCCTTCAGAGTTTCGCGTACAATACGATTATCCATTTTTTATCCAAAACTTTAGCAAGTACACATGGTAACCATTTGATTGCATTCGTAATAAATGCATCAGGTTTCATTTGGTTTCTCAGTTATTACAAAATTAAACGATGAAATCAATCAGTAACTAATAATGGTGCATAAGAGCCATGGTACAAATTATAAAGCTTCGGTAATTATATAGGCTAAAGAGTATTAGATAATGCCACTTTTTAGTTCTTTTATCATTTACAATAAAAATTACTCTTATTTTTTGACCACGTAATTTTTTCTTAAGTATTTCATCAGCGTATAATTATGAATAAAGTAATTATTTATATTCATCTATGTCTTTTAAATGTTCGGTAAATTCATTCTGGAAAATTAATATAGTCTTAGAATTAATATAATACCTGGTTTAAATAAAATATATTTATAAGGCTCCTCCATTTTTATTTTATTGACCATCATAGTATACGATACTGCTATTTATAATCTATATTAAATAGATTAAACAGATTGTACCGAAATATATACTAAATTGCTGTCAAAAAAAAAAAATCACCGTTCAAAGACCTGTTACACAATTCCGTATATAAATTCCACTAATAAAAATTAATATTTTCAAATCAATCAGGTATTCCCGAACATATCAGATAAACAGTACTTTAAATATCAACTCGTGTCTAATATCCGAACAAAATTTTATCATCGACACGTTTTCATTTCTAAAAAACACATTTTTTACGACGCCATTGAGGCGGTTTATTTTTAATTCGTATCCGTTGGAAAAAGGATCCTCGTTTCCTCTTTCCCCCTTTTCGGGTTTCGAGAAGAAACACTTAACCTGATCGAGTGATATGCTCTCTCGCCTCAAGTGAGCCGTATCATAGAACCGACGCTTTTGAGGTTTAATTACAAAGGTTCGCGCACAGAAATGGAAACATTTTCTTGATTGTATAGATTTCCGGTAAAAGAAAATCAACCTGCTTCAATTCGGAATAACACTTAGGAACACTTAAGGTATGTTTTGACATAACAGTTTTGATATTATACGAGAAATGTTCGGAAATTATACATAAAAGAAAATAAATACATATAGGATTTGAAACAGTTATAGAGATTTCCTATAAGAGTGTCAGAACTTTAAATAATAGCAGCGACATTTTTTGAAATATAATTGTCGCTTATAAACTGAATGATTTGAACGACATATTCGAAAAATACTGCTATTCTTCATTCTTCAATATAATTACTATTGCCAATTGTAATTACCATTGTGTCTAATTTTAAAGTTGTGATACTCTTACGGGAACAACCTTTATTTTTCAAATCTTTTGTGTATCAATGAGCAAACCTACGTTGAGGATACCAGACATTGAATCATCAACACTATGAATTGAGTTATGCTGCTATCCTACTAGAAAAAAAAATGATGAATTTCGTCTCTATTTTGCTTGCTTATTGTTTACGAAGTTCTTGTGATGGTATATCGACGTGGTAAGTAACACTACCCAACACTCAAAATAATCTATAAAATTTCTTAATTGTTCTTAAGTTGTTTTTAAACGCAAAAATTTTATCAAAAGTCGATAACAGAATTATCACACGTTTTTGCATGCATTGCGTGTATGCATTTAGGATTGTGCATTTAGAATTTTTAATTTGTCTCTTAGAAAGCCGAAATATTATTATTATTATATTGTTACTTATTATTATATTGTTCCTTAGTATAACTTCTTTTAGGAGGGTTACTATTTATGTAGCCGGAGTAATAAATAAAAACAAATATTTATCATTGAAAATGATTTGATTGTTTTTCAAAATATTTTTCGCGATGATTGATACACTTTTACATGCGTTTGAATCAATTTTCTTAGTGCTTTTTCCATTCTGATTGAGATATCTCCAAAGCATATATTTTGAAGTCATCATCAGGTTTTTCTGGCGTTGAAACTCATTGACCACGTAGTTTATTCTTCACGGACAGGAACAAAAGGAAATAATTGGGTGCCAAATCAGGAATGTACGGCAGACGACCCATCAATTCGATGTTTTGACCGGTCAAATATTGAGTTGGTCGGTCCGATATGTGAGAGTTCGCCTTGTTATGGTGAATAATGATCCTGGATCGCTTGTTGTTTTTTTTTTCCTATTTTCTCAAAGACTTCTTTTTTCAAAGTACATCACGTGTTCCACATTTTCTGGCAATTTTAATTTGTGTCTGTGTGTAGCTCTTTCGCTATACACGAAGCAATTTGGTTGGCTCCCCTCCTTCCTTCGACCTCATGCCATATGTAGCCTGCAACACGTCCTGATGCAAATTCGTGGAACGTCAAATTGAACGTCCATAATTGCCTTTTATAGAAAGCCACATTGGAGTTTAAACAATGGTGGTGGCAAACATTGCCGAACGTCAAAGGTGTAGCACCTCTTAGTAATGTATTTTTAGCAATATTTTTATCAATATTTTTCATCTTATAAGCATAATCTGCGTCCTTGTTATACTCATCCATTACGGTTTTTATAGAGATTCTGATATATTCAGAAGAGTGTTTCATTTTTATTCACAACACATCACACTTTCGGCATACTTTATGCTTAAAGGAAAGCTTCAAGTCATGAAATTCTTTTCATAGATAGTGCGACACTATCGACTTTTGCATAGATAGTTTTATGCAGGTCGTATAAAATTGTGATGTTCAAATGAGCTGGTAAATATTTCTATCCGTCTTTCTACGCGTATAATGAGACTCATAAGATGGAAAGGATAATATATGTTTTCGAACTTCAGATAATTTGTTAATGCGGTTTTATTAATAGTGGGGTATTTACCTCTTTAATCAGAGTCTGTTTATGGATGGATTCCAGTTATGGACGAAGAGAGGCTATTATGAATAGCAAGAGTAACAAACATTTGTGTTTGTTTGAGTAGGTTAGGTTGCAACCCTCCACACATATTCACTGTTACCAACAGTACAAGTCAGTCAGTCAACTGAGCCTAGTAATAGTAATATAAGTTGACACACACATTTATACATAACACACTTATATACACACAGTTATACATAATACAGTGTTTTAAGAAATAGTTATACTATCAGGTACAAACTGAAAAAAGAATTATTTTAAAAATTTTCTATTGACCTGTACTCTTAGGAATATGAAGAATAACGGTGAAGTTATTCAAAGAATGAAAAAACAAAAACAGATGATTTTTTACTTATACTCTTAGTAACTAACACCTTAGATATATTGTTTTAATATGTCCCATCTTAAAATCAACGTTGCTTTTTAGCGACCATTGATTTTATGCTAATTCTAAATTTAAATTCTACTTGCTGGTTTAATTACACAGGTCAACAAATTTAAACTTTTTGAGGTAACATCGACGAAAATAGGTGTATATGAAGTGTTTTGTAGTCTAAACTTGAAGAGATTTACCACTAAACACCAAATCACTTTTTTTGAACTTCTCGACGCACGTTTCGCTAACCAGGTTAGCATCATCAGGAGATGATTTTGCCTCCTAAATTTATCCAAAAATGATAAGATAATTACTGTTACACGTACAGTTTTTTTGTTACAGGGGGTTAGTAGTGGGAAAGAAAACGAGACGACATTTTTACAATCTAATATTTATTTAATATAAACATGTAAAACGTATTAAACATATGCAAAGACAATAGTCGCCCAACATAGATGGGTTCCAGAGCCCCATTATACCGTGCTTCCGTCGTGCTGATGTCCTGGTGAAACCTTTTTCCTTGTTTGTTAAATTTACCGGAAAATATCCAAATGGGAATGTAAAAAATTAATTTTTAAGACCATGCGACACCTTAGTATTTCATTTGCTTTCAAGAGTACATTTATGAGGTTTTTATAGTTGTCATCTTTCTTGTTGTCCAGAAATCCTTTCACTACACTTACAAAACACTTTCAAGCTGCCAATTCATAGCAGCTCCCATAATATAAAGGAGAAGCAGGTGCTTGAAAATGGGACGTGCTAGGCCATTTCTTTGAAAAGGTGTTTTAATAAGTACCTGAATGAACATCATATCGACCTGTATTATTTGTCGAATTTTAATCGGTGTACATTGGAATATCTACAATTTTTCTTCTAAGTGCATGACATGTCATACTTTACGGAGTGTAGTTATTGTTGATATTTGTAGTTAATCTTTTTCTTTTTATAAACATAGTTACGCCTCTATTTGTGCAGTATTCCGTTTGGGTAAATTTGGTAGTCAGTCTTGAAATCTAATGTGTATTTGACTTAATTTAAATTATCTACACTAGTTAAAATTAGGTAGGAAATGATTTAGCTTCTCACTTATTGTGATAAATATGCCAATAAGGGCGGGATATGGTAAAAGCTTACCAGCTCTACAAATTAATACAGAATTTATACGCTGATGAGGTTGTAACCATAGTTACCATCTAATTCGTCATCTCAATAATTTATCGTGTGAAATATTATTTTAATTGTATTATTATTGCGCATCTGGCATTGGATCTTAGTATAGCACTTTAAGGGTGTATCGGGGGTACAATCGGAGGCAATCGGGTACAATCGGAGGCAAAAGTACTGAAAATGAATATTAATTAAACTGTGCAAAATTGGTTCCAAACAGTTTAAGTTACAGAATCTGAAAGTTTGGAACATTTAATAGATTTTCTTTGTATATTGATAACCTGTTTAATTTATTGTTAGCGAATCACTACAAGATCACGTATAAAATTACAATAACTTTTATTTGCTATAACTATTACTGAATCAATTTAAAATTTTTACAGTGGCTTAAGGATTAAATAAAGAATATTCTGTCACATTTTTAAACGTTTTGTATATATTTTGACATACCTTCGATACTCCCTTAAAGTTTAAAATATTTATCATTAATAATTATCAAAAGTAAAAAATATTTTTATAGGTTTTAATTAATATTTAAATACTATTAAAAATTATATGTTCGTAATTCTAAAGATTTAAATAAAATATCTTTTCCCGAAAACTTAAAAGCAATGCATATTCAGTACCAAAACATAGTTAAATTTTTTCATTGTTTGTTATATTTAATTTAATTCTAAATTATAGTTGAAATTTGCTCTTCTTTAATTAAACATCATTTTCTAGCATTATTTTTATGCTAGAAATTTTATAAGGTACTTAGTTAATCACTGTGTTACGAGGGTTGTTATTTATGTATCCGGAATAATAAGTAAAAAAAAATATTAATCATTAAAAAAGGTTTTATTGTTTATCAAAATATTCTCCGCGATTATCGATACACTTTGGTATACGTTTGAACCAATTTTCTGATTGATAGTTTATTCTTCACGGACGGGAACAAAGAGGAATCATTGGATGCCAAATCAGGACTGCATGGCGGATGACCTTTCAATTCGATGTTTTAACTGATCAAATAGTAAGTTGTTCGGTCCGATGTGTGAGAGCTCGCGTTGCCTTGATGAAGAATTATCCAGAGTTGCTGGTTGTTTTTTCTTATTTTTCAAAAAACAAATAATGATGTACCATCCAGAATTAATCATTCTACGATTCTCTAGTGGCAGTTTAGCCACATGCTAATGTTCACAAAAAACAGGCGATCATTTGATTCGAAGTGTTTCTTGCGAGAACAACTTTTGTTGGGTTTGGCTCATTTTGAAAGACCCATACAGTCGGCTGCTGTTTACTTTCGGGCTCATACGCATACAGCCAAGATTCGTCACCTGTGTAGATTTTATACACGGTTTTTGTCGCACTATGATTGTATTTTTTGAGCATTTATTTGCACCAATCGACACGAGCCTTTTTTGAGCGACTATGCAGAATCCATCGCACACAAATCTTTTCACGGCTAATGTTTATGTAAAATCTCGTGTATGCTTACCATACTAATGTCCAGGGTTGGCTCAGTCTCACGGTATGTCACATCTATGTCATATCTATGTTTTCTGGCACTACAACCGATTTTGGAAGACTTTCTTTAAATTTGTCCATGAGCGAACGACGGCCACTATTGAATTCACTAAACCAGTGATATGCAGTGGTTTTAGATAGTGCTTCATCGCACAACCAAGTTAAACTGAGTTGATTGAGTTGAACTTGAGTTGATTGATGCACTGCTGTTGAGATAATCTACGTCGAAAGTCGTAATAAATCATCGCACGAAAATTCTTACGAGTTTATAACATTTTTTGACTGCGATGAAATTTTCAAGTCACTAAACAATACAAATAGCGTGGGTATGACAAAACGTTCTGAGTACGTATACTATCAACAATGTCAAACTTTACGATGTATATGTCGAATATCGCCTAGTAACACCATTGTTGCCAATTCCGGATATATTAATAGCATCCCCGTATAATGTTTGCAGTTCCTACGCCTCGCAAATACATGTTGATGGTAGTGACAGATACTCCAAATTCCCATGAAAATGCCCTAGTGCTTGTTCTAGGATTTGCAGTCAAGCTGCTCTTAATACATCGACATTAAGAGAATACGGCATTTTCCCCTTCTACTTCGTAAATCTCACGAGCTGAGTCAGTCGTTTTCATAATTTTTTTAAAATAATGTATTAAAATTGCCTTCATTTTGCAACTTATTTCACTCATTTTAACGTTTTTCTAATAAAAAAACCGACGACTGACTATCAAAATACAATAGCTATCAAAATAGCATTTCTTATTTGAATATCCGTTATCTGCGGGAAATGAAATTGTGTAGATATGTAATTACATTAATTATGGAATCCAATATCAGTCAATTTGGCCAATTGAATTTCACGAACACTTTTGTCCAGTTTTCCATTACATCTTCAAATAATTGGGGCCTAATCAATGAGGACTTTGATGTTGAATTTCAAATTGCCAATTATCCATATATCATTAGAGTATATATTTGCTTTCAAATTAGCTCTGATAAGAAAATTATATGTAATATTATGTGTCTTTGGAGATCTGCTGAGTTCCTTTATTAGAGCTATTGTTTTTTTTCCAATGTGTGACACATGACTCTGGTGTAAACATATTACTGATTACGGCCAAACCAATTGGTTATTATCAAAAGAATATTCATCTCTAATTGATATACATATTACTGAAATATAGTACCGTTATTAACAATTTTATTTTTGTATTCGTTGGTCAGTTATTACACTATATCAATAACTTAAATAGTAAACAAATAAAGCACATTAGGGTACCATATATTTATTTTTCTGGAAATACTTTTGATCGGAACATAAAATCACATCAAGTCACTTGGCAAAAATATTGGGTTGATTGATTGTGTTTATTTGCCGTCGTGATTCGTCATTTTATAGTTTTATGCCGACAAAGGAAAAAGAACTGTGGATGCATATGATGATAACGCCTTGAAAGGCATGTTTGTGCAAATAAATTGATGTTTGTCTACAAACATAAGTTTAAGAAAATTCGAAATAAATATGCAAGACGAAAATGTACTATCAGGGAAATAACTAACTAAAGTAAATTACTAGCGACATTTGTTGAAACAATATATCATCTGAGAGTTAATTTCCTCTATAAAGTGAAACGTCATCATTTGAATCGATAAACGGATTGTCAATTTATAGCGCTCAAAGTGAGAGTACCTTTTATCACCTCGTCAGAAAAATCCGATGGAAGAAAAAGTTAACGTGACCATGAGAAATTTCTTATATATTTATCTGCCGTCATTTCTTATATATATATATATATATATATATATATATATATATATATATATATATATATATATATATATATATATATATATATATATATCTATATATATATATATATATATATATATATATATATATATATATATATATATATATATACTATATATATATATATATATATATATATATATATATATATATATATATATATATATATATATATATATATATATCTATAGGTGTAGTCTACGGTATATATCTACGGCGTATATCTACGGTGTAGCAGTTAATAATCCTTAATTTTAATTAAGGGTCGATTCACAGTCTAATCTCTAATGTCATTATGTTGCTACGACAGTACCTTTTAAAAAGTCACTGATATTCCGAGTTAGTTAGCGGCATATTTTTTTTGAGTGGTAAATATGTTGAGTTTCAAGACAAATAAAGAACACTTGTGGCACGTACTGCTTTTCTTATCCACTCGAAACTTATCGAACTCTTGTCCCACCCACCGCACTTACCAGACTTGGCCCCTTCCGACTACCACTTGTTTTCATCGATGTCTCATGCATTTTCTATGAAACACTTCAACAATTACGGAGATGTCGAAAAATAGCTTGATGACTGGACCATCTCAAAAGATGTACAGTTTTTCTAGGAAGGTATTCACAAATTGCCATAGAGATGGGAAAAATGTGCAGCTAGCAATGGCGCATACTTTAAATAAACCATTTCTACCTTTCTTCCAAATTAAATGTTTTTTGTAAGAAAAAAAAAAGAATTATTAACCGCCACACCTTGTATATAAAAACACAAATATATAAACCTACCCTGCACCACCACTGCTATGGTAAAATCGTAATATTTATTCGCGTAATAGGGAGAGCAAACATTTTGGTCTTATTAATAATTGGTTTTGCAAAACAAACTGTAATGCAGGAATAAATGGTTGTTCTCCAATTAAACAACAAATGTTTTCGGTACGAAATGCACCTAATTAAAATTTTACGCCCGGGAATTTTCGCTTTAACTAATTTTTTCACTTTTTCTAATAAATTTCGTAAAGGAACCTACGCAAAAATATTTACTTATATTATGTTGTTAATTAGTGCGGGCTATTTTAAGAAAATATGTTTGCCAATTATTATTCAGGTTATTTATATTCCGGGATAACCGGAAGTGCTATGACCTTAAAAATATTTTAAAATGAAAGAGAATCTTAAATAACTCCAAAAGTCCAAAAATTCAGAATGCTAAGTTTTTTGTAACCACGAAAACTTCTATCGAACAGTTGTGACGCGTTCTATCACGCGGTTGTCGTGAGAAACCCGATATATATATATATATATATATATATATATATATATATATATATACCGAAAAAAGTAGTGAGTCTTTCATTAATGACAGATGGATGAGTTTATATTAGGTTTTAATTATAGTATAATCTGTTTGTTTATATAGAAATACAGAAATACTGAAAAATGGTAATAGAAAAGAAAGCAGGAAGTTTTCCAAAAGTATTAAGGATGGTACAGAAATAACGCAAATAGCCTACAGAGATAAGAACGATACTTAACAGAAAAGCAGCAAATAATGAGCAGATAAAGTTAATATCACAATAAGAATCTTTAGAAATAACTAGAAAAAATGGAAGCCACAAAACATTATACGGAGAAACGAAAAATAATAATGGAACAAAAAAAAACTAACTGTATAACATAAGCAATTAAGGGGATGCACAAAATTTTATATAACACATCGGTCAATAAGTCCCTGGTTTAACAAAGAAAAGACAATTTTTTGCAAATTTCGACTTCATTCATCAATTTTATTCTCCGTCAATTCAATAATTCCAACGCTTTTCTAACATTTCTATGCCTTTTTTATAAAACGATTTCTCTTTGCTTTTAAAATATACTTCAGTTTCGGCAATTACCTCTTCACTGAAACGAAATTTCTTTACAGCGAGCATATTTCTTTGAGGTCTGAGAATAGAAAATAGTCGTTGGAGGACAGATCTGGAGAATATGGATGAGAAAACAATTCAAAGTGTAATTCAGGAAATTTGGTCATTGTTGCCCACGATTTGTGACACGATGGTGAAACTTGGTGAAACTGCACTTTTTTGTTAATTTGGAGTCTTTTTTGCCATCTCGTCCTTCAAATTCACCAAAAACGCTATGTAATATTCGCTATTGATGGTTTTACCTTTCTAAAGATAATCCTTGAACAATATCCCATGCGCATCCCAAAATACAGAGGCCATAACCTTGCCTGCCGATGGCATTGTTTTTTTTTTGGTCCGCTGTAATCAAACGCGCTACCCATTTCGATAGCACTTTACGCATTCCCAAATATTCATGCAAAAATGTGTAAACATTTCCTTTCAATATCTTTATGATATCAGGTATCTCCTGCAGCTTTACTTTACGGTTTTGCGAAATAATTTTGTGGATTTTTCTGATGTTATCTGGCGTAACCACCTCATTTGGACAGTGCTTGTACGGTCATGTTTGAATTCAGCATACCAATCAGTTCTGGTTGATTTTGGTGAGACAGAGTCCGGGTAATGTTTATTATGCCATTGTAATGTTTCAACGGTATTTTTCTTCATCAAAAAGCAATGCTTAATCAACACACGAAATTCGTTTTTTTAAATTGTTTTGAAAATATGAAAACTAACGTCACTTAAAACACAACAACTCGGAAACTAGTTGACAGATTATCGTGACATTTTGACACATGATGTTTAAAGGTTGAGACAATCGACCACTGGTAAGGATTTTTCATAAGTGACGTCATCTCTATGTCAGACCGGGGACTTATTGGCCGATATGTTACATGACCGATATGAGCCACTCATTAGATCTATTATTACATATTGATATGTTATATGGAAAGAACCTTTCGGAATATAAGGAAGGCTTTGCGTAAGACACCGCACCAATATAAAAGATTGATGGAACATGAAAAATCTACATTCATTTTGAATTCAGACAACTTAGAGAAGGGTTAAGCATCGTTAGATACATAAAAAGTCAAAAATTGACACGACCGTAACAGAATAGCAAAGATATTTCAGTGGAAACCCATAGAAAATTGAAAGAAAAGCAGACCAACTTGTGGTGGTTGGACGACGTGGATGATAATCTCAGATTAATGAATTTGAGATAACGGTGAAGAGTTGAGTAAAGAGCTGAATAGAAAAAATAACCACACAGGCAAAACTTTATTCATTATAAAGCTAAAACAAGAAAATGTTTCTTCTCTTCAAGAACGTATTCTCTAGACCATGGTTTCTCAAACTGGGGGGTCGCGTTTATGAATATGGGAGGGAGGTCACAATGTGTTAAAAAAAAAATAAGACCCCTATACGAAACATCTTTTTATTAAAGTATTTTTAATTTAAAAATATTTATGTTAGAAAATTAAATATTACCAAGTAATATCAACATAATAAAATAAACTTAAATAAAGTAATAGCCATAGTTGTTTGAAATAATAATTTAATGCGTTGGTTGATTTTGTTTTTAACGATTTCTATAATTAGTTTTTAAAACCACTATAGACGTGAAGCTTTTTTTCGCATAAGTAAGGAGAAACGAAGGGATCAATATTTTTAAAGCTTCCGTTACTAGGCTTTCGTATTCACATCGTCATGCAAGTCAAAACTTATCTAAACGTTCAGTTAAAAATTCTAGTAGTAGAGTTTTGTCGATCGATATTTCAATAAGTTGGTAATCTCAATAGGTAATTCAGAAGCTGCAACAACATTTTCATCAAATGGAGAACCTATCTTTTCGACAAATCATCGTTACTATCTGGAAAAAATCCACTAACTGAATTTTCAATTCTCATAAATGCGGTTTTCATGCTCTCCAACATGCGATCAATAACAGAATTTTCTAAATTAATTTTTGGGGAATATAATTCGATGTTAATGTGAATGCATCAAAATTGTGTTTTTGAAGGCATATAATCCAAACACTAAGTTTTTTGATGAAGCTATTGACTTTGTCTGTTATTAATAAAATATTTTTGTTACGGCCGTGTAAACTCGTATTCAAGTCATTCAAATGTGAAAATATATCACTCAAGTAAGCCAACAGTAATAAAGTTTCTCCATCTTGTAAAGTCTCTGAAAATTAGTTATTTTTACCTGTAAAAGACATTTTCATTCATCTCGCAATTCAAAAAGCCTCGTTAGAACATTTCCTCGCGATAACCACCTGGCTTCGGTATGGAAAAGTAATGATCAGCTTTAACAATTATCTGGGATCTTTTTTGTAGAATTTTTGGCATAATGTCTTTTAATTTTACTATCACACTACTGTTCTTCCCCGTTATCGTTTTCGCGTCATCAGTACATACCGCAATACTTTTATTAATTTCCAAGTTTTCATTTTGTGTTGCTTCAATAAAAACTTTAAAGAGTCCTTCGCGAATTGCACCACCAGGGATTGATTTGCAAAAAAGCATATTTTCTTTGATTGATCCCTCGCATTCATATCGGACAATATACAAAAATTGCACCAAGTTCGACACGTCTGTTAACCCGTCGAACTGAATAGCAAAAAATTCACTTCCTTTAACCTTTTCAGTTATTTAATCGTGAATATTATTGGCCATTTCATTAATACGTCTTGATGTTGTGTCAGTTGATAGTGGTATAGTTTTCAACTTTTTTGCTTCTTTCGGACTTGATCATCGCATTGACCATATCAATTGCAGCGAGTAAAATGAGTAATTTACGCTGGAAAAATTCTAATGGTTTGTTTTGTAAAGACGGGTGTTTTGTTTCCAGATGTCGGACTAATTTTGAAGGCTTCATGCTTCCGGCAGAACTTGATGGCAGTGAATCCATATTATAAATGTTTTATTATACAATCAGGTATTTTTCTTTGCTGTTTCACCAGTGCGTCGTCTACAGAGCACTTCGTTTTGTCACAAATTTGTCTATTTTACTTAATATTATTAATTTATTTTATTACCACACTGTTAGTAATTTACTTATTGATTGACTTAATTAATTAACAACACTGAGTGAGAGATGAAATTGTAATATTGTACACTGAGAGAAGAAATCGTAGTAATTGTTTTCGTAAAAACGTAATTAACATTGAAACTCTTCGACTCGTTCCTTTGTTTTTATTACCAAAGCGCATCGCGGGTACAAACCTGCCTAAGCGCGCTTGGGACGAATGATCCGTCCCGCATGCGCGCACCTATTTTACAAGTGCGTGAACAGGGTCGTACTGGTAAAAGTAATATAAGAACAAGGGGTTACACAAGTTTTGTAGTTCGTTATATGTGGCTGTGAGCGGTATTTCGGTATAGGTGTACCGGCTCATTCACACATAGCTTGTGAATGCACTTTCTAAGCCATTTAAAAACAAAAACGATTATTCATAAATCACAATACTGAAAAAGGAAGTATCGTTGCCATGTTAACTGGCCAATGTAAAACTTTGATAAACGTCAAATTAACATGTTGTAGTGAGGGAGTCGTAACATTTTTTTACTTAACTTTTTGCCTATTTAGTGGGTCGCGATACTAAAAAAGTTGAGAAACGATGCTCTAGACAATGGTGTAGAATAGGGTAAGAGGTTACCCTCGGTTGCGTCAGTAACCAAGCTGGATAAGATTGGATGATTAACGTTTGAAATATTTTCTACGTTGAAACACTTTTTACTAATATAAAGGCATCCATAAGCCATCTGATAGTCTTGTAAACTAGGACATGCCATATAATCGATCTTTCTATTAGAACCTTTGGTGTGAAATACAAAACTGGAAGAAATTTACCACTAAGAGCCAAATTTTTTTTTTTATACTTCTCGGCGGGCATTTTTACTGATACTAACATGGATAGCGAAACGCTTAAGTGTAGAAAAATTATTTAATATTTAGTGGTAAATCTCTTTGAGTTTATTGCCATTTAATGTCACAAACTAAGCAGTTTAAACGTAAATTCTCTAACGCAAATTATTTTCATCAAGACAGTTTTATTAAACCGCAATCGATATATTTCAAAATGTAAAAACATTTCGTATGTAAAAGGAATTTGCTCAGATAATTCAAATTAAATAATTACGCGTTAAATTGTCGAATTCCAAACGGAATATACAATCGACCTAGCAAATATGTCTATCAAGAGAAAACAGAGGTTAACCTCAAACATCGCCATCAATTGCAATCCGGTGAAACGTTACAGGAAATTCATATGCAGAACTAATCCAGAACGGCTATTGAACTGAACATTCAATAAAAACTTGTTGGAATATACACTTTGTGTTGTAACACTGTAAATTGCCGGTAACAGATGGATATTTTGAAGTGTATTTAATTTATACCTAAATTATTTATAGATAATTATCTCCAGGGGATTATTTCTAAAACTGGGTAAACACGCCTTTTTCTTGCGGATTCTTTTAATTTTCTTGATTACATTATCCATTATAATGAATGCAGCACACTTTTTCTTCAGCATAATAATATGCTGGGATATGCTTTTATTACAATCAGTTACTCAATAAATAATAAATGTCAATATAGCCCCGTCACGTAGGTAACTTTTTGAAATTATAAACACTAATTTCACATCAACAACACGTCCACGCACAAATCATGTGCGCCGCAAATTCCTTTGACGTTCGCCAGAAAACCGACAATAGATGGTTCGTGTGCCTGCTGTGCGGCCAAAAATGTTTGTGTGCGATCTTGTGTGTCACAGCGTCTACACTGTCACGCATGAACACCACACATAACATATACAGCTCGCACAACACAAATTTTTGTTGATGTGGACCCAGCTTAAGGGGTTGTCCCATATGAGTGTCAGAAGTTTAAAATGAAGCATAATGATTACTACAAGTGATAATCTGGTCATTTTTAAACAAATTAAAGAACAAATAATGTCATTATGTGCTGAAAATAATATCGTTCAAATGATGAAAATTCAACTCAAGTGATTCAGTTATCTCTTCATTCTCAGATTGCATTGTTTAGTGAGGTTTTTGGCCTGAAGCAGTGATAGGACATTATTATTATTTCTTTCTTTTCATCCTTTTCCGAGCCAAGCTGAATTTTAAATGAAGTGCGGGCCGTAGCCAAAACAACTTCATTCTTCCAAAAATTTTCGGGCGATGCGAGTCGTATTAAGGGTTACTGCCCTCTGCATTATTTTAAACAGATTTTTTTCTAGTCGCAGAAACTATTAATACTTATTATTATTACGTTCCTTTCTATATTATCTAGGTCAGACCTGCATATGCTCTCAAGTCTTATTATTTTTTTTTTCACGAGTGAACACCCAGATCTCCGAAAAAAATAATTCGGGATAGATTATCCAAGTGTACTCTTCAGCTTTCCCAGCTAAGAAAACATCTCACGATAGATGCCGCTTGTATTATTACTGCCTTCTGGATCTTCATAATAATGTTGTTCGGAATACCAGTTGTTTTTAGAGAAGTGCTCAACGTTTTTGGTACTACTCCCATAGATGATATTATAACAGGCACAACTTTCGCATACCTCATTTCCATATCTTTATAATCTCATTTTTTAAGTTGGTGTATTTTTTCAATTTTTCGTGATGATTTTCTGTCATGTTGTTGTTGTTTGACACCACTATGTCAATGAGTAGTGCTTCTTTTGTTCTTTTGTTTAGGACAGTGATATCAGGTATGTTGTGGACAATCTCATATCCGTTAATATTGCCTTATCCCAATATATGAGCTGACTGGTTGAGGTTTAAATCGGTAGTAAGGAAGGGCAATGTCAACTGGAATACCATATTCTTTAAAGATTTCAAGGTATACTATTGTCGCGACCAAGTTGTGGCGTTCAAGGTATTTGTTGCTTGCAAGCTGAGTACAGCCACTCAGTATGTGATCGATGGTTTCTTGTTGCGTGCTACGTTTCCTACACATATCTGTAGTAAGGCCTGCCTCCTTAACGATATATTTTCTATAATTCCTAGTGTTAGTGACGTTGTCCTGTATGGTCAAAAGAAAGCCCTCAGTCTCAGGAAATATGGTACCTGCCGTAAGCCATCCCACAAAAGCGGCAGAATCGACTGTTTCACTATGAATGGCATTGTATCATCTGCCGTGCAACACCTTGTTGGCCCAGCTGTTTAATAGCTGATCTTCAGTATCAACAGGCTCTAGTGGAACATATTGTTTATTTTTTAGGTTTAATGGGGTTAGGTTAGCATCAGCTTCAATAACTGATTTGTGGAGTGGAATATGCTGATCATTGTTCCAGTTGTATATAGTGGAGGCTTACGCTCAGAATGCCTTGACCACACTATCGGAACTACTCCTGGAATAGTGGAGAAGTACTTGCCAGGTACTTATCATATAACCCTCGAATAACGCCGAAATTAATTTATATTTACCTGATATAAAGGAGTAGAATCATTTAATGAAAACATACTTTCATATCTAACTAAATGGAGTCATGTTCTATAAGTGGTTTTCTAAGTTTGGCTGAAATGATCAACAAAATCCATGATATTGAAAGAATATCAGAAATTGTACTTTAATTTGCAAGCTTGATAATAAATATTTTCTTTATTTTTCGTATATTTTTTGCAACAATTAAAATGTTGATTGCATATTTATGTTCATATTTCGCCCTTGAATGGAGTTTATTCTATCCGTTATGAAAAGCACTGAGGTAAGGGCGTATAATTAAAATGTAATATTTTGTTCTAGATATCGGATGATGATCGTATGTCCTTAACGACGGCCGTCTCAGACGAAGATGATGGCGAAAGCGTTATGAACTCCCCGTACAAGGCGAAGCAGACGGGCACTGCAGCAGCTTCATTTAATTGTACCGGTGCAGTACGGAAAGCCGGGTAAGTATTAGCATAGACAAAGCAACCTTCCACTACTAAGCCGTTAATTATTAGCCCTATAATTAATTATTAATTACCCCATAAGAGAATAGAAATTTAATATTACAAGTTATATATCATGTTTGCTTATATTCGCATGGTTCTTGTTAAACAATATATTAAGTGGGTGTAACAAAATTATTAGCGTTCTTTTCCTTCGTTTATAAATAAAACATAATATATAGGGTAATTTTTTTGAATGCGTTCGAATTTTAAATTCGAATAAAACAACAACCAAATTAGATGCCTTGAAACCATTTATTTCATATGAAATAATATTCAATATCATTCATGTTTGAAAACAATTTCGGGCAATGCAAAGAGCATTATGTCAATCCAATTTCCGACCGCTTTTTGAGGCAGTTGGGGTCTTATGTTCGCAATTATTCTTTTTCGTCGGAAGGTATGAAAAAAGAATCACATAAATCAGAAGGTGTTGGGGGTCCTGGACAACGCCACATTCACACAGGACATCCGCACCTTCCGGTAGCAGTCCCCATTTTTGCAAATTGGTCTTGAATCATGGTTTGTCCACTCTCAATCGGTTAAGTGTTTTTCACACTGCGTAAGGTGGCAGCTCCTCCTTGACCTGACGGTTCGGATGGTTTATCTGGTTTTTTCCATCTTATAATACGGTCTGCAGCCAGTGTCCTTTCTGATTTTAGCCGTTACGGTGCAAGTTGATGTCTGTGCAGATGTCTGGGGAATCAGAAAGAAATTTAAATATTCAGGGAAATGGTCATGAGCTTGCCTTTGGCCTCCAAGATCTACAGATCTTTCGCTAAATTATATATCTCCAATATATGTTGCAATGTTAAATTATGGGAATCTACGAGGGCCATTCAATAAGTCCTTAGAAATTCAAAGAGATGGCGCTCTTAGCTTCGTTAATGGTTTGTTTTTAGTAAGCGCCATTATTCACCAGATAGTTGTCAAAGTCTCAGTTATATTCATCACAAGGCTTTATTCTTATTGTTTATTGAAGCAAGAGACTTTTGTTTATTTAGCAAAATGAAAAAAGTGAGTTTCGACATCACCGAAAGAGATCAAAGCTGAGTTGGATGAAGCTCGTGGCACGTCTGCTCCTGTGTTTGCAACTATTTATAATTGGGTAAATGAGTTTATACGTGGCACAAAAGCACAAAAGATGAACGTTGTTCGCTGGCTAGTGGCAGCACCTCCTTGACCTGGTGGTTCGGATGGTTTAGCTGGTTTTTCCATCTTACAAAACAGTCTGCAACGGATGTCCTAGGGCTCGTGTCCTTCTCATAAAGGTCTTTCTGGATTTTAGTCGTTGCGGTGCAAGTTCATGTCCGTGCAGATGTCTGGGATCGGTCTCCAGTTTCACTCTCTACTCGTCTGCAGCGACCCCCCTGCGTATATACCAGGTGGATCGCGGCCGTATCTTGAAAACTATTTATCCCACAGCTTTGGGGAAAAAAAATTGTACTAAAAATGATTATGAGAAATTCACCAAAAATATTTTTAAGCTTCTAAAATGACCGCAAGAGGGCGTGACGAGCTAAACCTTTTTAAAAAACATTTTTTTTGTGTATTTTCAAGTGTTAACCGAGTAAGAAAAATTCTCAGTTATAATTAGCAAACTGTCTCCTACAACTTTGTTTTATGACATTTTATCGTAATTTCACGAATAGAGGGGGGGAGTTTTACCTATGGAGATAAAAAGTCGTCTAATATCTGTTTGCCTAAACCGATTTTCCTCAATTTGGATTCATTTAAAAGGCAATTGCTGGGACAATCAGATAATCTGGGAGATAAATTATTTAGTTTATAAATGAAACCGCGAGGTGGCGTTACATTCAACAATAGTTTTTTTGAGGTTTTGTTCAGTTTTTTTAAATGGAATGGTACAGCTTTTACTACATGGCAAGAAAGGTAATTTAAAGAGCAATCGTCCAGTGAAAACCCGAAAACGATATCTCTGACATGTCAAGAGATATTTCGATTTTTCTGAAAAAAATCAGTTACGCCTCCATCACTGCTAAAAGTAGCTTCATCAGTCCATAGTATGTGTTTTAAGAATTGTTTATTTCCACTACACATATTTTTTAACCAGTGACAATAGTTTAACCGTCTGTCGAAATCGTTATCCAAAAGGGCTTGGTGTAAGACAACATGATAGGGGTGCAGCTTGTTATCTCTTAAGATTCGATGAACGGATGTCTTGCTAACACCTAATTATTCAGATATTTGTCTGATAATTAAATGGGGGTTGGTTTCAACATAAGCCAGAACATTTACGACATTATCTCCATTACGAATCGAACGTAACCTGGTGTGGACTGGATCTGGATGCACAATTCCTGTTTCTCGTAAGCGTCTTGCTAGACGTGTAAACACCTTCTTCGAATAATGCCTTCTTTCGGGATATTGACTTGCGTATTGCCGCTCTGCAATACATGCATTTTCAAAACATTGGAAATACACCGCCAACATGTCATAGTCCTCGTTATTTGTAAAAGGCATTGTTAGATATTATTATAATAATTATTAATAATCAATAAATGCAATGTTGAAAATGTAATGCATTTCAAAACTGACAAGTTAATTTGACTGTTTTTGTTTGTTTCCATGGTTCCCCTCTTACACTCTTTGTGTAATGTACCTTGCATGCGTTTATTTGGAAACCCGAAAACGCATAATTTCATTCATCCATTCATTTAGTTTAAAAGAAAGAGTAGGTATATTTATTAATGACTGATTCCAATATTATGTCAAGTAGTATTTAAGCATCACAAAAGAGAAAATGCAACAATTGGGGAAAGGCATTTTTTCCGCTTATGTAATTAAATCAGAAAATATTATCAAGGTCAGGATTAGAACATTTATGATGATTGATACTCAATAGATAATTTTATTTTTTAAATAAAATTGTTGCGGTTGCGATTGCGATTGCGACCTAAATATTAAGACCAATTTTTAACTTAATACTACGGTAAAAATTAAAACTAACTGATTTTTTTCAGAAAAATCGAAATATCTCTTGACATGTCAGAGATATCGATTTCGGGTTTTCACTGGACGATTCCTCTTTAAATTACCTTTCTTGCCATGTAGTAAAAGCTGTACCATTCCATTTGAAAAAACTGAACAAAACTTTAAAAAAACTATTGTTGAATGTAACGCCACCTCGCGGTTTCATTTATAAACTAAATAATTTATCTCCTAGATTATCTGATTGTGCCAGTAATTGCCTTTTAAATGAATCCAAATTGTGGAAAATCGGTTAAGGCAAACGGATATTAGACGACTTTTTATCTCAATAGGTAAAACTCCCCCCACCCCTCTATTCGTGAAATTACGACAAAATGTCATAAAACAAAGTTGTAGGAGACAGTTTGCTAATTATAACTGAGAATTTTTCTTACTCGGTTAACACTTGAAAATACACCGAAAAAATTATTTTTAAAAATGTTTAGCTCGTCACGCCCTCTTGCGGTCGTTTTGGAAGCTTAAAAATATTTTTGGTGAATTTCTCATGATCATTTTTAGTACAATTTTTTTTCCCCAAAGCTGTGGGATAAATAGTTTTCAAGATACGGCCGCGATCCACCCTTAATGGGACACCTGGTATTTGAGGCGCTATGCCGGTTAACGTATATAGGTTTCCTATTGGGGTCGGTCTCAAACATCCCGTTATGTTACGTGCGGTCTAGTTCAGTGCGATTTCCACCTGCTTTGCAAGTTTTGGTTCGCTTCACACTGGAGCAGCATATTCTGCGGTTGAAAAGCATTAAGCCATGGCCTAGGTCCTCATTGTGTGCGGGTTTACATCCCTGGATATCAATTCTTCTATTGGAACATTTGGTGTGAAACACTAAACTTGAAGAGATTTACCACTAAACACCAAAACACTTTTTTGAACTGCTCGACGCACATTTCGCTAACCATGTTAGCATCCTCAGGAGATGATTTAATCTGAGATTAAATCTTGAGATTAAATAATTCAGAGCAGTTCAGCAGGAATTCAGCAGGAATCAGAGCAGTTCAAAAAAGTGTTTTGGTGTTTAGTGGTAAATCTCTTCCAGTTTAGTGTCCCAGGATATGTTTTTTACTTTTCTGGTTATGTTATTGCGGGTACGAACCTTGGCCTTGGTCTTTATGCAATGCTGCTTGTAGGTCAGGGTGCGATCTAGTGAGACTCACAGTTATTTAGGTGTTGGATAATGCTTTAATCGTTCACACTTCCATTCTTTCTCCAACTCCCCCTTGGCGTTTTTGGTGTTGACATTAAAAACATAGACTTGCGTTTTACTCGGGTTGGGTTTTAAGTGATTGGTGTCATAGTAACTAGATAATTCGTCCAAAGCTTGCGTTAACTTTTAATCAACACCTTGGAAACTGCGTCCCTGCGCGACCACTTGCTACTCACTTGCCACTTGCTTAGATTGTCTGCTCTATTCTCATTGACATCCTCTGTCTGTTTATGTTCTGCAGATTTTGCCAGGATAATCTAGAAAACCACAAAATGGTCATGTACTTGCATTTGGCCTCCAACATCTCCAGATCTTTCGCCAAATTATATATCACCAATATATGTTACAATGTTAAATATATACGAAGTTCGTTTAATAAGTGCTTAGAAAATCAAACAGATGGCGCTAGTAGCATTGGAAATGGTTTGTTTTTAGTAAACACCATTATTCACCACTTTGACAGATAGCTGTCAAAGTCTCAGTTATATTCATAACATGGTTTTATTTTTATTGTCGATTGAAGCAAGAAACTTTTGTTTATTTAGAAATATGAAAAGAAGTAAGTTTCGAGTGGTGATTAAACACATATTTAAAATGATTAACACCGAAAAAATTCAAAGATGAGTAGGATGAAGTTCATGGCACGTCTGCTCCTATGTTTGCAACTGTTTATAATTAGGTAAATGGCCGTATATCCACAAAAGAGGAACATCGTTCGGGACATCCAGTGGAAGTGACTACTCCCGAAATGATTAACAAAATCCGCGACATGGTTTTAAGTGATCGACGAATTAAGGTGCGCGGAATATTTGAGGCCACTGGCTTATCGCAAGGTACAGTGTTTTCAATTTTGCACAAAAAATTGGGTGTGAAAAAAAAATTGGCAAGATGGGTGCCGCGTTTGCTTTCAGTGGAGAATAAACGTAATCGTGTGGTCGACTCTAGGCTGTTCTGGCGCTTTTTTGTCATAATTCTGATGAGTTTCTCGTCGATACATAAACATGGAACACTACTACACTCCAGAAACAAAAGAATAATCAAAACAGTGGGCTTTTATTGAACGGGTTTCAAAGGCGTGAAATTGGCCGGCAAGGTTATGGCCACAGTTTTTTGGAATGCACGCGGAATCATCTACATAGATTACTTGGAAAGAGGAAAAACAGTAACTGGGGAGTATTATGCGTCGTTATTGTAGCGGTTGAGCCCAGAAATCAAGAAAAATCGTTCTCATTTGAAAAAGAAAAAGATCCTCTTCCATCAAGACAATGCACGGGTGCACACCTGTACAATTTCAATGGCCAAAATTATGGAATTAAAGTTTGAATTTTTACAACATCCACCGTATTTACCGAATTTGGCCCCCAGTGACTTAAAAAACTGGTTCAGCGAACAACGGTTCACATCGAACGAGGAGGTCATCGCCCAAACAGATACCTATTTTGAGAACATTCCGAAATCTTACTTTTTAGACGACTTAAAAAAGTTGGAGAAACACTTGGAAAAGTCTATAGAGCTAAAAGTGGATTATGTTCAAAAATAAAAAAAAAATCTATTTAAAATAATTTGTTTTTCTATTTTTTCCTAAGGCCTTATTGACCCTCTTATATTCTGAACTTAGCCCAATCACATTTAACGAATTTCCAATATGTTTAGTTTCGTTTTGATAGTCTTCGAAATCAGATAAGTTCGATATCATGGTGCAAAATCGAATTTCATGTGTTTCTTAAACACTACTTTTTAGGTAAAAAAATATTGTGCAAAACGAAGAAAACTTGAAAATGTATTATGGGGACTGTGCTCTTTCACACTATCAGCTCGATGGAGACCAGTTTGTCTTCTGCGAACCAAAAGAATTTGCGTCCTACTAAGTGACTTTACAGTGCTGTTAGGGTAGAAATAAGCGCAATGTGAAGGAGATTCTGCAGCGATTTATGACTGTTGATAAAACATAGATTCATCACTATAGACCAGAAATGAAGGAATAGTCAAAATACTTTTTTCTAGTATTCGCAAGGCATTATCATCATCTATCACTTGGGAAAAGTCGATCACAGAGGAAAATTAGTTATCATATTTTACCTTCATTTACAGAAGAAAGTGCTGTTTCACCACGACAATGCGTCCGTCCATTCATCCGCTATTGCAACAGAGAAATTAGTCAATTTTCTCTATGAATCGGGATCACATCTAACCTTGTCTCCAGACGTGACACCCTTCGAAATATTTCTCTCTCCAAACACGAAGAATTGACTATGTAGAAATAAATTCCCATCAAATGATGAGATCATCGCCGGAGCATGGGATTATTTTGCAGAGTTCGACAAGTCATAGTTGGGTGAAGAATATCCAGCTAAAAGCAGACTACTTAGAAAAATGTATAGATTTTCGAAAAAAAATCAGTTTCATTTAGAAAGTATCCAATGGATTTTATAAAATATCCAAAATTATCTTGACGCTTGTACAAAAATGACTCGTGATTTATTTAAAATAAATTCACTTTTAATAAGTTACTTAAATCAGATTAAAATTTTACGATCTGCGCAACCCGACAGAAACTTCTTAATTTAGAATTCAAATATTTATGACGAAAAACCGCATTACTCTCTTACTTTAAACGTGGTGCTTTAACCTTTGAGAAAGCGAAAGGTATATATAAAACACTCCCCAAGTTATAAATTTGTAAAAATAAAACTTGAAAAGGAATTAATTTACCTCGGACCCTCATCTAAAAATGTTGTTTTTCTTGTACGAAGAATGTCTTTTTTAAAATAATCTACGGCGCCTTTGTAGATAAGTCTCCCCTATACATCGGCTGGATTTAATAAAAACATCAGATAGTAGAGGTAAAAAAACACACATTACAGATTAAAATAAAATGAAGAGGGTTATCGTAACCGTAATCAATTCCAATTAAAGCGAAACAAAGAAGACGTACAAACAAATCAGGCTGCCTTAATTAACATTTTGATAAAACCGAATAAAGAAATGGTTTTCTTTTGTTTATACTGCAGTGTATTCCGAGTTCAAAAAAGTAATCTATGTTACTTTGCTGTTGTCCGAACAACAGTTCTTTTGAACTATATTCAAAATTTCATTGACCATATATTCACTGTTAAAAGGGTTATAAAGATCTAAAGTGATTATGGTAGCAATAAAAAAAATATTTGGTTTAACTTGAAAAAATTTGATCTTTCAACATTTTTGTACACCTTTGTGCAATTTTTTACTCTGATACATAACTGACCTTAATAAAAGGTAAATATATCACTTTTTTAATGTTAAAAAACTTAATATTAACAAGTAGCATTTTCAGAACACCTTGATTTAATTTGCACTATTCTTCACTATTCAGTTAATTAAATTTTGACAATCTGTCCAATAGACTCAACATATGATTTTTAACACTTATTTGTGAAAACAGTAATACAAACTTAATCTTCAAAGTAATATATCTCAGATTGAAAAAACCTTGATTGTTTTGATATATTATAGTCGTTAAAGTTATTTTCAACATCCTCAAAACATGTGAAGTGGCTATTAATCAAGTGATATCGCAGGAATCAAAAAAAAATGAAAATCCGAAGGAACCAAGTCTGGATAATATATCGGGTACAATAAAATATCCCAGCCCAAATCGCTGGTCGTTTCCAGAACCCTTTTTGCTCACTATGACCGTGCATTGCGCTATGCACTATGCATTATGCATATTACACTATGTCTGAAGCACAATTGTAACACTATACGGAGGGAATTTTCTTTTAAAATTTGCAGCCAAAGTGTATATAAAAATTACAATGTCCTCTAGTAAACCAAGAGTGAATTGATAGATTTGAAACAATTGATAAACAAGAAAACATTCTTATTCCAGCTTTAAATTTTACAGTGCTCATTGGTATATGTAAAAGTTGACGAGATAAAATTTATCAGGTTCATATAAAGCAATAATATTCTAAACTAAACTAAAACTAAAATTGAATATTCTAAACAAAATTTATTGTGACACAGTGTATATTATTATCGGCTAAAGAATATAACATAAATTCCAGTTATTTTGTAATAAAATTTATTGAAATTTATTGATTTTATTGAAATTTCATAGAAAATCATATAACTATATACATTAAAACTAGTTTTGAACTATGTATTCATTTCCGTCACTACCTCGTACAATATGAGTTAATTCACAGCTTTTTAAAACGCAGTTATCAATTATTTTATTATTTTTTATTAACTATTTGATAAGAACAAACATGTTTAAATATATAACATTATCCAATACTTTAGAAGCTATAAACATTATATTATTATAAAATATTATCTCTCCAGTATACCTCGCCAAAGGTACGGGAGGTGGATAGTGAGAGTTTTGCGAATATCTCAAAATCAGCAGCTCCAAACCAAGGCAAAAAACTAAATCCACTTAGCGTCTGACTTGTATCAAACGGTGGAGTGTCTGCGTCTGTTCACCAGTGGTGCGGCTCAGATTTAAATTCTGCAACCAATCCCTCCAGTCTTAACCTCTGAACCGTCATGGTTCAAACGAGACTGCTAATACCAAAGTTCGACGCTACGAAAATTAAACCAACCCTAACAGAAGAGCTTGATAAACAACCAGCACAGAACTGGCAAGAATTGAAACAAAAATTTAAAACAGCCCAAAGTTGGTTTCTTTGCAAAAACGTAGCACATATCCGTGGTGGGATGAAGTTTGCTAGCAAGCAATATTAAGCAGAAGTAACGCATTCAAAGAGTGACACAGTTAAAAAACAAAACATCTTTTTGGAAACTAAAAAGTTTGTCTAAAAAACTTTAGACAAACTAAAAGAAAATATGAAAACAATCAACTTAATGAAATAGAAAAAGATTTCAAAAAAAATAACACCCGAATTTTGACAAAACATTTAAAACTAAATTACCAGGCTATCAACCCCAAAGTCTTTGCTTCCAAAACGAAAACGGACGATTAGCTCTAAATAACCAAGACAATTGCAAAGAACTTGCGAAATATTTTGAAAAATTACTAAACTGTCCTGAGCCCTTAAACAGATTACCAACACTAAACCCTAATCAAACAAACCTAAATTCATTACCACCATATAAAGATGAAATAACAAGGCAAATCAAGCGACTTAAAAATAACAAAGCTTCTGGTGAAGATGGAATCACTGCTGAACTTTTGAAATCCGCTGGTCCAAGTACAATCAAGGAAATAAACAAAATTCTACAAGAAGTTTGGCGAACCGAATGGATTCCGAAAGTTTGGAGAGATGCTCTAATCAATTCACTACATAAGAAAGGAGATAGAACGGATATAAACAACTACAGATGGATATCTCTTCTCCCAGTTTGTTACAACATTCTATCTCAATGTCTACTAGACAGAGCGCAAGGACAGTTAGAGCCTAAAATTGGTGAATATCAAGCAGGTTTTCGACCGGGTAGATCGTGCCGTGAATAGGTCCTGAATCTAAAGTTAATCCTAAGACAAAAAATTGAACAATAAAAATCTCGTCTGTATATTTGTGGATTTCAAAAAAGCATATGATTCTATTGAACGCGAATCTTTATTCCAAATCTTGACAGAAGAAGGACTAGATCTGAAAACACTGGCAATTATTAAAGCGACACTAACTAACACAAGGTCAAAGGTTAAATTCATGGGTGACATATCAGAGCCCTTCGAAATTAAAACTGGAGTGAGACAAGGGGATGGACTCTCGCCACTCTTATTTAACTGTGTTCTAGAAAAAATAATTCAGGAGTGGCGTGAAAAAAAGTCGGCCCTGAATATTGACCAGCCCATTAAACTTCGGAGAACCAACATCAAAATTGATTGTCTGGCGTTTGCGGATGATCTAGCAATTTTGGCTTAGAATATATTAACGGCTCAAAAACAGATTGAAATTCTAAAAAAACAACAGAAAAGGTACGACTCCAAATTTCCTTTCAAAATCCACAATACATAACCTGCAGCAGACTAAGAACACCATTGCTAAAAATAAAATACAGTAACAACAGACGAATCTCCCAATTCAAATATTTGGGTGAAATAATCACGGAAAACGGGTTGGCAAATGCGGCCAATAAGGGTAGATATCAAAAAATGGAAACTGCATTGAGACTTACACAAAATATTTGCAACAAAAAATACATATCTAAAAACACAAAACTGAGACATTAAAACACAGTTATTAGCCAGAATGTCTATATGCGGCAGAAACGCTCATTTTGAATAGAAAAAGATTGAATCGAAGGAAAGAAAAATCATAAGAAAAATCTTAGGCCCCAAACAAATAAATAGCACAACATACCGACTTCGAGAAAACCAGGAAACCAAACAATACACAGATATACATAGCGATGTGAGAAAAAGAAGACTTAAGTTTTACGGACACATAAAACGGATGAATCCGAGTAGGCTAACTAGACAAATAGTCGAATTTGATGAAAATAGGAGTAGAGCTATAGTAGATATAATTTCATCGATTGCTGCAATTAAAGAGGACCTAAGATCAGCAAATATTACACAAAGGGAAATTCAGGATAGAGGCTGTTTCAGACACAAGGTTAACGTTTGGGAGGTTGGCCAGAGAGAAAAATGTAGGAGAACTGGAACAACTTGGTCTGACGAAAGGAAAAAAGCTCATGGCGAAAGAATGGAATCAGTATGGGCGCAAAGGAAGGCTAACAACAACAAACGCCTCTAACTGTACTTCGAGTGGTCCACCAGGGCCCATACGTGAATAATAATAATAATATTAAATAAATTATTATCTCATGAATATCCAATCCTGATTTTTCAGTCCTTTATTCAATCTATTATTCCTGATTTCTTAAATGTCATTCCAGTTTTGAATCACATCATCAATTAGATCAATATTGTTTTCTAGCCAATCAGGTTTTTCTTCATCAATTTCTGAAAAATAAATTTGTGGAAGTTTTGATATATTTAAAGTCAAATAGTATAATTTATATATGAATTCCCTGAAACTTCAAACTTTTTCTTTATAATAGCTTCTTTTTTTTATAATAGCTGAAATATTCAGGGTAACTTTCCATGGGCATTCACTTTTCGATTGTCGATTATTCCTGAATAAGGAATGTGATACGTACGAGTATTTTCATTTTTAAATTTATCAACGATCTGCAGTGACAACTCTAAATATCTTGCACGCTTAATATTAAATATTCGCCTAAGCCTTATCAATTTCTGTTTTTATTACCACTTGAGTTAATAAACTTCTTGTAGTTTTTGAGTACTGTCCATTTTTGACATAAGCCTTTAAAACAATTTTTCCATCCATGGACGTCTACAATAAGATATAAATAGGCTAAATATTTATTTCATTTCAATAATTTGCATTTTAAAAGTACTTCAGTAATTGAAAACTATTTAGTACATATAGTTATGTTGTCACTGAGCAACTAAAAAACTTCCGGGACCTGTAGACGATAAAAATAAAAAATTGGATCAATATAATAATTATAAGGAAATTGATCATTCTTAGTCCAAGAATGATGTGTACAATTTAATTTGCTTAAAAATTATTTAAATTTATAACAAAGTTTACTTCAAAATAAAATGTACAATGCTTTATTTTAAATTAAGTATTTTATTTTTGAAATTTTATCTTAGCTATTATAAAAATTGATATTGATACATATTAATAAATATGGGTTAAGCATCGCGACGGTCTGTGTTTATAGCAAAAAGCAGTGTAATTGGGTGTAGGTATAGGGTATGTTTCTTGAAATATGTTTAGAATGCAAAAATTAATGAACATATAGGGTATTCGATAAGAAAAAACAAAACTATACCCCGCCACGGTTTTGTGATACACCCTGTAAAAATAAAATTAATTTTAAATTTGCAGCCTATTTAATTGTACAACTCTTATACATAAACTTGTTCTCTATATCCAGCCATTATCAAGAAATCAACAGATATCCCACTATATATATATTTAGCCAAAAGTCCCCTCCCTTTATCTTTTGAACGGTTATACTTAAACTAATGAAATTTGGAATTTGAAAATGATTGCACGTAAACTCCTTTTCTAGTTATAATTGATGATGATGTAGTTTTGATTGAAATAAATATTAAAATTTCAGTTTAGCGTATAATTAACATAGATTCACAAGTCCGTCTTTACAGTAAAAGTTCAAAATGTGCTCCACCTACTTCCTGACAGTAAAACATCCTATTGGTAAACTCTTGTCCCACTCGTTCAAATGTTTCAGCGGAAATTGCTCTACACTCTTCAACAATTCGTTCTCTTAAAACATTAATACTGTCAGGTGTTGCAGCATATTCTTTAAGGTACCCCCACAGAAAAAATCCAAAGGTATAAGATTCGGTGACCGTGCCAGCCATTCTATCAGATCTCGTCGTCCAATCCATCTACCACGATATTCCTGATCCAAATAATGTCTTAGTGCAGCACACTAGTATGAAGGAGCTCCGTCTTGGTGGAACGTAATTTTGAAGTTACCAAATTCATCTGGATTATTTTCCAGTATTTCGAGAATTAGCGCCCAGATATAATATACCTGCCCAGACATTTACTTTTTCTGGAAACTGTGTATCACTCTAATACATTACACTTGGAGTATTCACATTTTCTTTGAGGTAGAAAGTAGTTTTGTCACTAAAGCAAATTATTTTTAAATAATCTAGCTCTTGATCAATTTTAGTGGTGATATTATCACAGAATTGAATTCTTCGGTCAGGGTCGTCATCTGAAAGTTGATGAACCATTTTTAATAAGGGTTTTATTATTATCACTCGGTGCACCGTCTGTTTACTGACATCACAGGTAGAATCAACTTGGGTTGTAGAACAAGTAGTGTTTACTACAATTTCTGCAATCATATCAATTTCTTTATCATTAAAATGTTTTAGTCTGGCTGATCGTTCTGCATCTTTAAACACTCCCTGTTATGAAGAGGCTCCCTCAAATAAGTCCTCGATATAGGGTGATCGGGATACATCTTATTAAAAAGACGCTCCTTGTCTTCTAAAGACACCATAATATACCATTGTGTATATTTAGAAAATCAAACGTTTCGTGCACAAAGATTTCAAGTGAATATTCAAAAATTGAAATCATGTAAAAGCAGAAAAAGGAAAATTAGTTGGAGAATTACAAACACGTCAATTTTTTTGTCAATTGTCCAGAGGCGGACTTGTGAATCTGTATGGATTATACGCTAAACTGAAATTTTAATATTTATTTATTTTATGCATCAAAACTACCTTGAACCCGAACAAAATTAGTAGGGTTGAATGGGTTTTTTAAATACCTTTCAAACGAAGTCACTTGCCATAGGCTCCCATTGAAAATTATTGGTCACAAAGGCACATCGGTATTCACATTCCAAATTTCATTAGTTTAAGTATAACCGATCAAAAGATAAGGGGGGGAGAGGACTTTTGGCTACCACTGTATATATATATATATATATATATATATATATATATATATATATATATATATATATATATATATATATATATATATATATATATATATATTCAGTGGATAACTTCAAACGTTTTAAAATATCGTTCATTTCGCTTTGCATAATTTTGTATGGCTATCAACTGGACAGTTTAAGGATGAAATTAGAATATTGCGAAGTTGATGACTGAGACAAATCTTGTACGCTACTACCTGGAAGTAATCGTAATCAATGGCGTATACTCGAGTCTTTGTAATTCTTCTTTGTAACGATAAAGAAATAGAAGCGATTGTATATATTATAGAAAAGGGGTTTACGTGCAGTCATTTTCACATTCCAAATTTTATTAGTTTAAGTGTAACAGTTTAAAAGATAAGGGGGTTAGGGGACTTTTGGCTATATATATATATATATATATATATATATATATATATATATATATATATATATATATATATATATATATATATATATTATTCCGGGTGTCGATCCGTTGATTCTGTGAAGAGTCACGACATTTCGCCAAGAAAAATTGAGAGAGAATATAATTGATAAATACCTGTATAATTTGGCAACCTATTTAACATTAATAAAAGTAAACAATTAACAATTAACATTTAAAAACCAGAAAAAATCTTTCATTGAACCGCGCAGTCGGGTTTTATACAACGACCACTACATACTGATTAAAAACATTTTAATCATTTGCTCTTTGGTATAGTGTTGTATATTGTAAAATGTGGCACTTTTTTGTGGATGTTTCAAATTCTATTACAGTTAATATGGTTAATTATTGTATTTAGTATTTTTTGGATCCCCTAGGATTACTTTAAATAGAATGAAAAGTGTAAGTAATGTATGTGTAAGTAACGTATTTTGAAAATCAGCAAATAACTAATTAGGCGCTGGAAAAACTTCTTTAAGCTGAAAAAATCGCCGGGTCAAAAACGATCAAAGGCACTTGCTTTAAATTAAACAATAAATTACTAAATTTGTTATTAAATGTGAAATACTTAACAACAATTCAATATAATCATTAAGTAATTTAAAGTAAATATAGCTAACTACTAACTAAGCGAATTAACTAACAAAAATGCAGATTTTTTAATTTAAAATTATGTCGACTGCAATACGATTTATCTTAAAATAGAAAATGGAGAAGGCATAATGTAGACATGATAGCAGTATTACAGGACATTTAATCCAATACAGAATGGCACCCAGCCTATGGAGACTGGTGCGGAATTTAAATGTGTTTATATCAGATTTAATAACGATCCATGAGCGGTTTGACTAAAAGAAAAACCATTAGTTACTACAATAATGACGTATTCTAAAATATAAATTAATAAACGATATCCACTTTCAGAATAGAGACATATAAGAGATTTTTTTAAATATCTATATTCAACTGAAATTACAATTCTACATTATTAAGCCACATGGCGCCGGAGACGGTTTGACCGTTCTTCATGGTATTGCTGATATTGAGATACTGGAACCACCTTCAGCTGGTTAGTTACGGCGTTTTCAATGTTCTCCGACATGACAAAATGGTGTTCTTTAATATGAATTTTTAATTTTGGGAAAATGAACTTGTCACAAGAATTCAAGTCTGGTAAATAAGGGCGCTACAGAGCCACAGTGATGTTTTTACTTGTCAAAAACTGGTTAATTGAAATCACTGTGTGGTTAAAAGACATTGTTGTGATGCAGTACTTAAGTGTTAAGTGACTTTTGCCTTGGTGAGATTGGAGTGCGCCTTTCCTGGCTCTAGCGGTTTGTTTCCAAGTTGTATTCAAAAAACCAAGATTCGTTTCTTCAATTCGTTTATTTTCAATCAAAACGTTAATAGATGTTTTCCTCCAGTTGTCATTTTGATTCTAAAAAAAGGGTTTGCCGGAAAAAAATTTGGGCAGATTTTCTTCAGCCCCAATTCACAGTTGTGCGAGTCAGATTTAATTTTTTTTTCCGTTCATGTGGATCGTCAAGCGACTCAGAACGCACAAAATCGTCTCCACAATAATCTGTGGATATTTTCATAACTTCTTGCACTTGAAGGCTTTTCGCAGCGAGGTTCCTATTCAGTCTAGAATACGGTTTCTGAGATTACCGTGAATCACTGGAAAACTTGGGCCCTTGACAAAGTCCTGCTTCCAATGGGATGTTGAATTTTTATTTAGGTTTTTGTCGCACTTTGTTCAAGTTTAAAACAGAACTTGATAGCGCAGCGTTGCTCGATATTGTTTTCGCTCATTTTCATAACACATCAGAAAACTTCGGTTCACGAAAGGAATTAGTAGAGACCACCAAATGATTCTAGGTAGTTAAAAGTCGTACTGAATACGCATCAGAGGTTGATCTGTCTTCCCTTCAAAGGGAAGCCCACAATGTAAAGTAACATGTATATGCTATTATGTATATGCTATATGCCTGATGTTAAACTTTCCATGATGATTTACCAGACTACTGAGACTTATATTTACAGACGTGCCCGCAAACTCACAATTTGGTTGAAAACGACCCCTATCGAAACTTATCGGAACCCTAAAAAAGTCACCCTTAATAACGTCCTGAAAACTTCTGTTATATATTCGGCTATACTAAATGGTATTTTCTCATTCCTATTCTATACATTCACGGACACCATTTGACACTTAACAATTATTACCATATCCCGGACTTTGTCTACTCTATTTAAGACAAATTCCGCTATTGGCATGTCTGCTCAGGGAACTTGAAACCTCTGTCTATGCAGTCAGTCACATAGCTAATGCCTCCAATGAGATGATTGTGGTTTTATAGCCCGAGGGGGGTGCTGGCTTAGGTTTGCCGGAAGCTGATGACCGTGGTTCGGAACCCACGTTAAACTGTAGGTCCAGTTGCTAACTAGCCTAGTTGCTGATGCGCCTCTAACCCTAACACTTTACCTTTTTTAACATTTGATTATTATTTGACGAAGTGTAAGATTTAGATTACGGTTAAAATACGTTACTCGCTCCACCATATGTGCTTTTATTAAAAGCAAAGCATCTAAATGAGCTATGTAGCTGAAAACCAGGAATAATATTGTGACCTAGTTGATATTAGGTTGATCTGTTGAAGACATCTAAGCTGTCACTCTTGTCGCATGTCGAATAACCATAACAATATCTCGGCCTTCCGATTCCTAATCTCCATCCTTTCCTATCATTTCATAGATCCTCTGGCAATTTCCTCTCTTCGTTGAATCCATCTCCCCAGCTTCTCCTTGATCTTCCCGATTTGCTTTTCCCTTTTGGTGTCCATATCTTGATTTGTTTTTATGTCCTATTTTCCGACATTCTTGTACGTAGCCTATTAGTACATATGTACGATTATTATGTATGCACTATTAGTACGTATGCACTATTGTATATTTGACGTCCATCGATTGTCGATTTTTTTTATGTAGTACTCTATCCTTTCTAGATTTTCCCGTTGATCGTCTCCAGAAATCAATTTTAGCTATTAGTAGCTATTATTTGTACTTTACTTTATTTTCCATATATCGTTGCTGTATATCAATACTTTTCATAATGCCGTTGTATATTAAATACTTGTTATTTTTAGATATTGATTGATTCCACGGTATTCTATTCATTATAGCTATAGCTTTTCTGTCTTACGTGTTTTTGTTTTTTTATTGCATTATCTAAAGTCCAATATTGTGTTATTAGGTATTTGTACTAGGTATTTGTATTCAATACATCAAATAATAATCATCGATTATTACACATACATCGAATAATAAACACACTGATGATTTTCTTGTAACTGAAAATGTAATCTCTTTACGTAACTGAAAGGTAATCTCTATAAAACATTTTTTTGGTAATCTCTTATCCTATATAGATTACACAAATTGAGTTTCTCGAACGTTATTGTCACACTTTTTTTTGAGGCTGTAAAAGCAGGTATGTAACAGGTCTTTCAAATTGAACGGTTTTATTAATTCTTGAAAAAAACACAGATGGCGTTATGAATTTGCCTAGATCAAATCTCATTTTAGAAGTGTAATGCATGGCAATTATAAAAATTGATTCATATACAATACAACAACGCATTAAAAATGTTTCATTCAATGAAAAATGTTTTTAGAAAATTACGCGATATTGACGGTTTATACATTCGTCCATCTCAAAACTCTATCAATCAAATTGTTCAAAAATTTCAAAAAACTGGTTCGGCGGAAGATTTATTCATCAAGTGTTGCTAAAGATCCAGAAATTTCCATTAGTCGCCGTTCACAATAATTTGAACTCAATGAATCTACAACATGGCGTATTATACGAAAGAATTTATCTCTGAGGGTACATAAGGTTCAAATAACACAAGAACTAAAGCTACTGGATCATTCAGAACGCCGTGCATTTATCAGTTGAATCAAAGAACAAACAGATGATTTTTCTCCAAAAAATATCGTCTTTTCAGATGATGCACATTTTGAAATTAGTGGCTATGTTAATAAACAAAATTGCCGCATTTGAGGCAAGGATGGATGGAATCATGAAAAACCTTTACATTCTAAGCGAGTCACTGTTTGGAATGCATTATGGTGTAATTGGGCCGTATTTCTTTCAGAATGCTGGTGGTGAAGCTGTAACTGTGAATGGTGTTTGATATCGTGAGATGATAACTGGATTGTTGTGGGCTGAATTGAATAATATTGATCTGTAGAATATGCAGTTCAAACAGAATGGCGCTACGCCCCACTCTGCTAATAAAACAATTGATTTATCGAGAAAAATTTCCTGGACGAGTTATTGCAAGAAACAGTTATGTTAATTAACCACCAAGTTCATGTGATTTGACACCGTTGGACTATTTTATTTGGATTTACATGAAAAGCGGTCTAAAAGAACAATCCACAATCGATTCCTGAACTAAAGGCTGAAAGTATTCGAATCATTGGTGAGATAAAGCTACCTTTATGCCAAACTGTCATCCAACATTTTTACAGAAAAGTGGAAGTCTGTGGAGCTGCAAGAGGTGGTCATTTGGCAGATATTGTCTTTCGTATTTAAATGTCATACGTCAACGTTCTGTGTTTTATTCAAAAATTTTAAAAACCGCTAAATTTGAAAGACCCTTTATGTATATCGGTATGGTATATAGACGATGACGTGTATAGTAAATGTAAACAACTAACCGCTGTCATAGAAGATAAACGGAGATTAGGAACCTGCCCCATATAAACTAACCGACATAGAAATTACAGTACAGAGAAAAGACTTATCTAACTAAATATATTTTTGATACGCAATCAATAATATTGCAAATAGTAAATGATTCAAATTTTTTATCATTTTGAGAAAGTTTTTTCTATCATGTATTTATGCTTCATGCACCAAAATTATATTATTTTGTGATCGAAATTATCTCTGTGGATAATACCTTCGAATTTTATCGTTGTCATTCTGAAATGAAAGTTGACGACCATCATGACTATTTTCACTTTGTTTACAGCTGCTCTGAATAACAGGTTCGATGTACAGTTGAACGATTCTCTAAAATTTTAAAACCTCTTAATTTGTGACTTTCTCTACCAAAGATATTCGAAGTATTTTTCTGAAAAGCCACATTTCAAAAGCTTTTGTCTTTTGATCAATACCGTAAAGGAGAATCAAATATATGCGAATTTCAATTCGTTTTCTATTTCTCCAGTAGAAGAAACAATTCATCTTGTAGTGAATAATACCGTATCCAGTACCGTGTACTGGATCTGAAAACGGGCGGTCATCAAAAAACAGTGTATTTTAATAAAAGTGACCTTAAAGGTTCTTATGTAACATATATCTCTGATTTACTAGGTGTAGTGGTTAATAATTCGTATTTTCTTCTAAGAGATGGAGCTAGAAACAAAGGTCCGTTCAGAGTTTAATCTCTTATGTTATTTTGTTGCTACGATCGTACCTTTCAAAACGGTCATATTTTTTTCATGTGGTAAACATGTCCAGGTTCGAGCCAAATAAAGAGCATTTACGGCACGTACTGCATTTCTTGTTCAATCAAAAGAAAAACGCAAGTGAAAGCAGTCGTATATTTGTGGAAACTTACGGTGACAATGTCCCAACGCAAGACGCTTGTAGACGTTGATTAAGACGATTCAAAAGTAGTGTTTCAAGTGATTTCGACTTGAAAGGCAAAGAACGCTCCCAAACCGCTAACCAAAAGTAATGCAGATATCTAATTGCAAGCATTGTTGGAACAATACGATATGCAAACTCAACAACAAATGGCAGAGAGGCTAAATTTTGATTACCGAACCATTTGTGATTGTTTGCATGGCATGGGAAAGATCCAGAAGGCAGAAACATAGGTTCCACGTCAGGTGAATGACAGACAGATTGAAAAGCCAAAAACGCTGTGTGAAGTTTTGCTTTCTCGGCATGAAATAAAGACTTTTTTCTTCTGATCGTGACTGGCGATGAAAAATTGATATATTTCGACAACCTAAAACGCAGAAAATCATGGGTTGGTCCAGAACAAACATCAACATCGACCGCAAGACCGAATCGCTTTAGAAAGAAGATAATGCATTTGGTGGGATCAGAAGGTTGTTGTGTACCTTGCGCTTCTGAGATCAGATGTAACAATTAATACCGCTCGCTATCGTTAACAAATAATTAATTTGAGCTATGTATTGATCGAAAAGCGACCAGAATGGGCCACAAGATACAGAAAAGTGACTTTGCAGTACGACAACACCCCGTCACACTCAGCGAAAACGGTCAGATACACTATTTCTGCACCTGGCTGGGAACTCTTGCTCCGCCCTATCTCCTCACCAGACATGGCCACTTCCGACTATCACTTGTCTTCATCGATATCTCACGCATTCCATGAAACACTTCAACAATTACAGATATGTCGAAAAGTGGTATGATGCTGGACCACCTCAAAAGATGTACGGTTTTCCTGGGCATCCACAAATTGCCTGAGAGATGGAAAAAATGTGCAGCTAGCTATGGCGCATACTTTGAATAAACCATTTTTTATCTCTCTCCCAAATTAAACATGTTTTTTAAGAAAAAATTAAGAATTATTAACCGCCACACCTGGTAATTTGTATTTATTATTCTTTATTACAAGACAGATTATCTAACCAACTAAAAAAAGAATACGATCACAAAAAAATCGGTCTAAAAATGTGTTGCTGTAATTTCTCAGTTGCCAAACAAAATCTAGTCCGGTGCATTTTTAAACTGACATTAGAGAAAAAAACGTTATTGTACATATACAGCTGACACTGTTTTTCCACTGAGACTGGCATATGACACATATATGTGTAGCTCTGGCAGGAAACAATTTTTAGATTTAACAAGACATGTATGGTTATTTTACCCCTGTAAAATATTCAAACTAAAAAATTTTCTGTAACTTTACGATTGCTTATCTTTGTTTGACTCATACTTGACCATATAGTTAATCAAGGTATGTTTTACAGTTACTGAAGTTTGGAAATTAACTTAAAGCCATTTCAAAAAACTTAAAGCTTCAAGAAACCTTTTAATGCAATTCTTTTACTGAAAACGTTAATTGTAATCTAAAACATAAAGCTATAGGTGCATATAAAGGGTGCCTCAGAATGTTTTTCGCTTTTGATGCTTAAAAAATAAAACATCAGAATTAATTAAAACTTGTTTAATTGCTGTTAAATTACAGAGTAGTTTTTGAATTTTTGTTTATGAAAAACAACAGTCCGTAAAAGCACACCATCCGCTTCTTCACACTCATTTAGCCAGGAACTGAAATATTCAACCACTCGTTGTAGCATCGCTCTTGAAATCGCCTGAATTTCGTCTGTTATTTGCTCTAAAACATTTAAGTTGGGTGGCCAGTTGGTGTCCCCTCGGCGACTAATCACTCTTTCAGGGAATAAATCGTGGAGGGCTGCTAAGAGAATAATTCGTGACGTGGGAAGTTGCTCCATCTTGTTGAAAAAATGTGTTGCGAATGTAGTCAATCGAGTTTTGTATTTCTAGAGCCAAAAAAATCCGGATCATATGGGCATAACGATAGCAATTTACAGTGTGAGCGCTACCATAGTTATCCTCAAAAAAGTAGTACTGATAATTCCTTCCCTTGATATGGTAGCCGAAACGACAACCTTAAGCAAGTGTAATGGTTTCTGGTGCAGTTCCAGTAAATTGTCGAAAGCCCAATATTTGCAGTTTTGTTATTCATGTGGTCTTTGATGTGGAAATTCGATTCTTCAAAAAATCATATATTATTACAGCTCCTAAAACGATGTTTCATTGTCGTGCAGAATTCGACTCGTTTAGCTAGATCATCGAGCTTCATCTCTTGTGCAATAACAATTTTGTAGGGGTAGAAATGTAAATATTTGCGAATAATACGATGAATCATGGATATGGGCAAATGTGGTGAATCTGCATGGAGTCGTAGACACTATCGTGGATCGTCTCTAACAGACTGGTGAACGCGGTCAACATCCATGCTCGTTCTTCATGCCCTTTTGCGCCCAGTTGGTTTATCCGGCATTGTGTTTTCAGTCTCTTCAAACTTGTTTCCAATCCCTTCAAACACTTTTCTCATGGTCGCTAAAATAAAATGTATCCTGTACAGACGTCGAAAAATAGTGTAGGAATCGTTTTTATAAAACGCTCGAATGGAAAATATGCGCTACAATCTATAGCTACTAAACTTAAAAAGCGTGGCGTGTAACAGTCAAAACAAAAAAGAAAAACATTCTAAGACCCCTTATTATTACAAATAAGTTCTGACCTCTCCGAATTAATCAACTATAACTTTATTTTAAGTTTAAATATTTTTCCCCTTGCTTGAGAATTCGCAGTACAAGTCATTAACATAAAAAAAAAACCGCATATGAAAGTTTTGCTACACGACATAACCTCATAAATGTTACAGGTGTGCACGATATCGTCCGGCAGTCCCCTGAGGTACTGTATTCTGTTCGCTTTTCAACTAAAAAAAGTGTTCTCGAGGCGAAAGAAATGATTTGCTCTGCTTTGGGGCAAAATGCGGTGTCTAAGAGTACAGCCAAAAGATGGTACCGAAAGTTTCGGATGGGTAATTTCGATCTCTCCCATCAACATCGTTCGGGAGCACCTAAAAAAGTTGAAGACGAGCTGTTGGATCAACTGTTGCAAGAAAATCCTTGTCAAACCCAAAAGGAGCTTGCTAAACAATTCGGTGTCACTCAACAAGCGATTTCCCATCGGTTACAGCAGCTGGGAAAAATTCAGAAGGCTGGTCGTTGGGCTTCGCACGTGCTTAGCCAAGAAAATAAAGTGAGACGCTACGATACAGCAGTTTGCCTACTATGTCAAGCTTAAAATAGAAAGATTTTCAGTTTAACATCATAACAGGTGATAAGAAGTGGGTTCTATACGATAACTCTAAACAGAGAAAAGCATGGGTTTATCCCCGGGAACCATCAACGTCAACTGCAAACCCCAAAAATTCACGCGAAACAAATATTGTTATGTTTTTGGTGCGACAGGAAAGGTATGCTAGACTTTGAGTTGCTAAAACGCGGAAAAACTGTAACTTCTAACCGTTATTAGGAACAATTGATGCGTTTAAATGACGCAATCGAACGACTAAACTGGCAAACTGGCAATGGATGGCACTTTCGTTTGTTCCCTGATCCATACGCAGGGTTTTCGGTCTCGTCTTGTAATGCCAAACAAATATCTTTCCTTTCCCCTCTGTGCTACCCAAGTTTTTGAATTGACTTTATGTGTGTGTCCAGGTTTTACTTCCATATATCATAACGGGCTGGACTGATCGAACACTTTTTTTCAGGCACAGTGGGAGTCTGCTCTTAAACACTATGTTGAGCCTGCCAAATGCCTACCAGCCACACTTAACATGCCGTTCCACCTCCCGGGCAGTATCCCCCTCTATTGAAATCCTCTACCCAAGATATATAAATGGTCCACAATCTCCAAATCCCTTCCTAAAACTGAAATTCTCCTGTCCTCAGCGAATTTATTGATCATAACCTGACACTTTTTCAGGTTTATTTTTAAGCCAAATGGTTCACTAGCCCTTTACAGTTTTTGTATCCGTCTTTGCAGCTTCTCTGCGTCTTGTAAAAGGAGAACGATATCATCTGCAAATCTAAGATGATTTTAGTTTGAACTATTAATCTTTACGCCATCCTGTTCCCAATCCAATTTCCAGAATACTTCCTCAAGGCAAACCGAGAAAAGAATAGACGCTATTGCGTCACCCTGCTTTACACCTCGTTCTACATTAATTCGCACTTCAGGATCATCAAGATGAATTGTCGCTGTAGCTCCATAATATATCCAGCCTAGTAGGTTTACATATGCTTTGTCTACCCCCTGGCTAAGCAGTGCATCTATTATGGCAAGCTTTGAGAAACGTTATGCGTTTCTATGGCCTGCTATACAACCTCCATGTGATCCATTGTAGTCCATCATTGTTCTCTTGGTTGTGCGTCATTCAGTTGTTTTAATATTCTTTTAGAAATTATCTTAGTGAAAACTTTGTACATTACTGATAGGAGGCTTATTGGACGGTAGTTCTTTAAATCTTTCTGTGCTCCATTTTAATATAAAAGGATTACTTCTGCATTGTTCCATAAGTCAGGTACTTTTTGGTCTTTGAGGCATTTTGAGTATAATTTTGCCAGTGTTTTATGTAACGTTCGACCACCAGCTTTTAGCATTTCGACAGTTATTCTGTCCTTTCCTGGAGCCTTGCCTTTTTCATCGATTCTGTAGTATTTGTTACTTCCTCCACTAGGATATCTGGCATTTGTTCTTCCGTGGGTATTGTTGTCTTTGATTGGTTTTGATCTTCATATAACTGGGAATAAAATTTTCTGCATCTGCAAAATTTTTCTGCATCTGCAAAATTTTCTGCATTAAAATTTAACGCATCAATTTGCGTTCTTTTGTTTCTCAGCTTCTGTTTATCCTTGTTAATTATTTTGTTTTCTTCCAGGGTTTTTTGCACTAGCTGCATATTGAATGGGTGCGTGTCCTCTCTGATACGTTTTCTTATAGTTTTGCAGAGCTCAGTATACTCGACCCTGCCAAAAGGACTACCTGCATTTCTCATTGTCCGTCGTTTCTTCAATAAATCAATGGTCTCACTGCAGATTTTTGTCAGTTTGAGACATTTTTCTTCTGGTGCTATTGAAGCAGCCATTTGAAGCGCATTATTGGAGATTTCTTCATATTGAACTGATTTTTCCATCTCCTTCGGATCTTGTAACACAGCAAAGCGGTTTGACAAAGCTATATATATATATATATATATATATATATATATATATATCAATTTATATATCAATCGATATATATATATATATATATATATATATATATATATATATATATATATATATATATATATCGCTCAATTCTTTTGAGTTCTAGAAACTCATTTCTTGTGGTGAGTTAGTCCACTTTCTCCTATACTTGACTTATTCCATCCTATTGTTTATCCTTGGCTTCCGTTATTTTCTTCCACCTATGTAGGTACTGTATTTTTTCCCACCATACTTGTATTTTTAATTTCCTTATGTCTTCCCGCACCTGATCCTCCCACCTACTATTCGGTCTCCCTCTTCTTCTGTTAGTATCTGGTCTCCACATTATAATTTTCTTTACAACTTTGTTGTCTTCCATTCTTCTAATATGGCCAAAGTATTTGCACTTTTATGGTCTTCACTATATATTCTCCTTTCAAAATGGTTTTTATTTCAAAATTCATTAACCTTCTGTATTCATCTTCTGCAACTTTCTTTAATCCATATATTCTTCTTACTATCTTTCACTGGAATATTCGTAACTTTTCCTGTTCCAAGCTTGTTAAATTCATTATCTCCTCACCATAGATCACCAGCGGTCTAATAACTACTTAATATATCTTTATTTTTATATTTATACTTATGTTTTTGCTTTTCACAATGCTTTTGAATTTATAATAGGGGGCCCCGCCTGTACTTTATGATCAATCTCTAATTCAAATTCATAATTTCATATTTTTACTGATTTGGTTGTAACTCTTCTATTTTCTTTCCTTATATCCATATATTTGTTTTTTTTTTGATTTATTGTGAGGCCTCTTTTCTTTCTTGCCCAATTTTTGGATTGCTTCTTCCAGGCTTATTCTGTCTCTAGGTAGGACAGTAAGATCTTTTGTATATGCAAATGCTTATATCGCTTTATTGATGATTGTTCCCGTGAAATTACACTCTTTGATTACTGCATCCAGTGTTAATATAAACAATGTTGTTGATAGCCCATCTGCTTGTCTCACTCCTAAATTAATCTCAAAATCCGCTGTTTGTCCTTACGCTGTTCTACAACATCGACCATGGCGGCTGCTACTTTGGCCAATATTCCACCTATTGAGGATCTCATTTTTGAGGCGATCGATTCCACTAGTCACAGATCGGGTAACAGGGTCGATCGCTATGATCGGACTCTACCGGCGGAGCCTAGACTTGGCAAAAAAGCCTTGAAAGATGTGCTAAGATCGAGGACACTATCTAAATGGCAGAACGATTGGGCCGCTGATTCCAAGGGCAGAGTCACTTTTCGGTTTGTTCCGGATATTGTGAGCAGACAGAACTGGAACGTTGATTTTGGCAGGAAGTGTGTCCAGTTGCTGACCGGGCATGGACAGTTTCTAATACATCTTAAAAGAATTGGCAGAATTGCAAATGCGGCTTGCCTTGACTGTCGTTCCGGAGAGAAAGATAACCCGATTCATAGAATATACAACTGCAGAAAATTTTTAAGACAGAGAAATGATCTCGCCAGATTGATTGGTCCCGACTGGCCGATAGCGTCGGAGGACTTATTGGAGAGGCTGATCTCCTTAAATTGTGTTGATCGCTTGGACAGCTTCGTCGAGGACGAGCTGGAGACACCCCAGCCGTTATAGAGTTTTTCTTAATTTTTCCGTATGGAAGTCTCTATTTTTATTTCAGGTCTCTTGAGTGAGCGTTCGGATTGGCTCGCCACTTCAAGCTAGATTAATTTTACGGTTCAGTCTTCTTGCGTTTGGAGAGGACGTTAGCGATTCAGTTCATTACACAGGATCATTCAGTTAAGTTGGGGACAGTTGGACGGATCTTTGCTTTCCGCTGGGGTACCGATTGGACAATTCTGCGAGGATCGTTGGATGGTTCTCAACCAGTCAGATTGGCGCTTCTAGCAGTTTATTTTTAAGTTACTTTTTAATCTGTTTTGCTGATTTCGCACTCGCAAAGCTCTTTATTTTGGCTCATTTTATTATTGGCTCTTTGCAAGAATTGCTCGTCAGGGAGGGTATCAGGTACCTCCCGGGCTTTGCCCATTTTTGTGGGGCCCATTCTCTCTAAGTTTATTTGTACAGCTCTTGCGAAAACTGCATAACTGATTCTTGAAATTTACTTTTGTTAGCCTCATTTATAATTGTTAAGCTCCTTTAAATAAAGTTTTGTAACGATACAGAATAAGATGGAGGGTAAACTACCTCGTTCAGGATGATCAGTTTTGTTTTTTCGTTTCTTTTGTAAACTTTAAATTTAATTTATTAATTAAAAAAAAGATATCATCAAGAGGGGCACCGTCCTTTCCCTTCAGGAATTGACGGTGGAGAGGGATATGGTGGGATTTCCCCTCTTTCTTCTTCTTACGCTGTTCTAACTACTACTTTTGAATTATTCATTATCATTTCTGTTAGTCTTATTAGCTTGCCCGGTATTTTCATGTCCGTCATAGCTTTTATTACTTGTCCCCGTTTAAGGCTATCAAAAGCTTGTTTGAATTCAATATACACAATTTGCAATTCCATTATATATTCCTGAGGTTTTTCGATATTTGTTTTACTCTCGATTACTACTACATAGACGTAGTACATATGTACCACATCTATCTTAGATCTGCCTCTTCTAAAGCCATATTAACAGACTCCAATTTTTTTCTTCTGTATACCTCATCAATCTGTTACTTATTATCATGGTCAGTATCTTATAAACAACACTAAGTAAGGTAATTGCCCTGTAATTAGCACAATCTTTTGGATCTCACTTTTTATAAATTGGCATTATTATCCCTTTTTTTTCCACTCATTAGGCATTTTTTCCAGATATGGATTATGAGCTTAAATATCCTTCTTCCTGAGGCCCGTATCTTATCATCACTTTGACTATATTATCTAATGCACCTGCTCTATTTATTTTAAGTTGAGTTATTACATCATTAAATTCTTCTTCTGTGCGTATATCCGATTCTTCTTCTTCTATATTGCCTTCCAAGTTTGATCCTTTTCCCTTTCCGTCACCGTTCTGTTATCTGTTAATATTTTCTTAAAGTGATTCGCCCATTCAGTAGTACTTATGTTTGTTGTGTTTCTTCATCATCTTCTCTATCCATCTAGTTTTCTTAGTTTTTACTAGTTTACTGCTGTTTTTCTCTTATTTCCTGATATGCCCTGTGGTCTACATCACTTCCTGTTCTTAACCACTTCAATCTAGCAGCCCTCTTCCTCTACATTCTTCGTCAAACCATTCCTTCCTTCCTTCTATGGATTTTTTTCCCATTATCTTATCTGCGGCGTACTCAACATATCTTTTTATATTACTCCATTCTACTTCTATGTTTTCGTCTTCTTGACTGTCTGCTAGTTGTTTCCTATCTTCTTCTTCTTCGTATAGTGACTCCTTACTTGTTATCATCTCAATCTTCCATCTCCTTCTGTTTGTTTATAAATTCACTCCACCTACCATTCTTAACTTAAGCTTCGCTATCACTAGAATATGGTCTGTACCCACGTCTGCTCCTCGGAACGATATTGCATCTTGTATCATTTTTTGTCTTGTTTTGTCTATGAGGATATGGTCATCTAGTTTCCTGTCGTTCGGCCTGGGATTAGCCATGTTACTTTATGCTGCGTTTTGTGTTGGTATTTTGTGCTAACTATGTACATTTCCATTTCTGTTACTAAATTTCCCAATCTCCCTCCATTATTGATTGTGTCGTTATGCAAAGTTTCTCTTCCAGCCACTCCTCTCCAGTATTCTTCCTTTCACAGCTTTGCATTGAAGTCTTCCATAAGGATGATTGTGTCATGTTTTGGTCTTTTTTCTCAAGTCTTTCTTATTTTATCGTAGAACTCATCTTATTATTTATTTTATAAATAAAATTTAATTTTATTTAAAATTTCATTTTAAAGACCTCACGTTTGCTTTTATTAAATTTTTAAATTTCTTTTCTTTTCGATTCCATTCTCTTCTATTGTTATAAAGTTCACTCATTTCTACCAGAATTTGTCCCAATCTTCTTCTTCTTGATTTACTTCAACCTTCGCCTCTAACCAGATCGATCTCCAGCAGTCCTCTTCAGTATATCTTCTTACATTGTCCTGCCATCGTGTCTTTGTTCCACTTCTTTTTTGTTGCCCCCCATTCATTATTTTCCTTGGTATACGGTTTTAAGTGCCCCACCCATCTGAGTCGCTGAACCCTCACATAGTCTACTATATCCAGATCTTTGTATGATGGCTTGAATTCGAAGTTATACCTGATCCTCCAAATTCCATTATCATTCACAGCACCTTGCTGTGAATTCTTCTGACTACTCTCCTTTCAAATACAATATGCATTTCTTCTGTTATCTTTGTGAGGGTCCACGTCCCGCCACCATAAATGACTACTGGCTCAATAAGTGTTTTATAGACCCTAATTTTCGTGTTCCTGTAAATAAGTTTAGATATGGGGCATAATACAGGGAATAATTAAATTTGATAGCCTTCATAATACCAATTCTGATATCTGCTGTGATGTTGTTTTTGCGAAGTTTGCTTCCCAGATACGTAAATTCCGTAAAACTTCTTTATTGTAATCGCCGATTATCCATTTTATCACCTTTCTTTTCCTATATTTATTTCTAGACCGCCACTTTTAACTTTCACCTTTATTTAATCATAAATCTCTCCTAATAATTCTTTCTATCTTGTAAAGATGTATTGATCATCTGCATATCCTACGATCTGTTTGTCTTTATTTATTATTGTTCAATTTACGTCTGTGTCTGTTTCACTGATGATCTTGTTCCACTCTCGGCTCGTGAGGGAGGACGTTGGGGCGCCGGCCCTCACGCATTTATTACACTAAACAATTTTTCGGAGCAAATCAGTACTACATGACATTCGAATCATTAGAAGCCAAGTTATCGGGCTTAAACTGCCAGTATGTTTATACCATCGGTCGAAAAGTGAACATCGAACAAAGAGCGAATTTAATGTTTTGTTTTAAACTTGGTAAAACATTCTCTGAATCGTTTCAGGTAATGAAACAAGTATATGGTGAGGATTGTTTATCCCGTAACAGAGTCCACGAGTGGTTTAAAGGATTCACAGGTTCAAGATATCACATATCAAGATCACAAGGTTGTGAAGATATCAAGGACGACGAACATTCTGGTCCGAAAAATTCCGTGGTTGAATATTAAAATTGTGCGTGAATTTATAAAAAATCAGCCAAAATCTTCATTGCAATACATGGAAATGGAATTGAACATGTCCAAAGATTTAGTTCATTGTATTCTGATGGATCATTTGGGAGTTCGGAAGACTTCTGCACGCTTTGTTCCAGACAAATAGACTAACAATCAAAAATTGTTCCGAATCCAACATTGCAAGAACTTGATTAAAGAGTAGAAAACGGACGAAAACTTTAAGTACAACATTGTTACTGGTGATGAGACGTGGTGTTTTCAATATGATCCAGAAACCGAAGTGCCGAATAGAAATACCTAAGCGAGCGAAATCCGGAGAAAAGCCGTCTAGAGAAGTTAAAAACGAAAACAATGTTGATTTGTTTCTACGATTCGGAGATAACAAGGAATTTATTCCACCTCGTCAAACAATCAGTGCTGTATTTTATCTTGGTGTTGTGAAGCGTCTATTGTTGCGTATTCGTCGCGTGGAGTCACAATACCGTCAACAAGGCAGGTGATGCTTGTTGCACGATAATACGCCGTCCAATCGCTCGATGTTCATCAGTGATTTTTTGATCGAAAATGGCATTTTAACTATCAATCATTCACCATAGTCACTTAATTTGACTCTGCGACTTCTACCTCTTCAAAAAACTTCATTTGCCGATTAAAAGGCCGCCATACTGAAGGGCATATCTTTGGCGAACTAAAAAATTCATTTTTTAATCTAACTGACCATGTAAAAGGATGTATTGACGCGATTTGTGTTTTTCGTGCGCAGTCCTGTTTTCGTGCGCCCGTGAGACGCACCTTGTATATTAAACAAAACTGGTAACAAATAAATCATTTCCCTGTCGGAAACTTTCTCTGATCTCAAATTTTATCGTTGTGTGTTATAAGATTTTTCCACTGCCTTCGAATTCAGCACTGTTATCTGGGCATTTAATAAAACAATTAATCATGGGTTTCTTAATGTGACGCGAATGGAAAATTAGTGCTAATAATTTCGACTTTTACATTAATTATTTCTTTTTTTTTTTGTAACAAAACAATTCAAATTTATGCTGAGCTAATGCAACAAAATTCTGAATTCTGACAAGACGTCATTGTTAAGAAAATTATAATAAAGTTCTAATTTGTTTTCTGCTGAAATAGTTTGGATATATGTTTCAAGCAATTTTTTCTTCAAAAAAATATAAAGAATTGTTGGTTAAATCTATGAAAGTACTTTCCTTTATACTTATATTGTTATTACATATATTTTCGTGACCCTTTAGTATTATTATTATTTTTTTATTTATTGGGATTTTCGGTCAGTGTAAATAAGTTTTAATTTTTTATTGTTTTATTTACGTTTCGATTCTACAACGAACCATCATCAGAATACTTCTAATATATAAAAAAAAAATACAAACTTACATTTAAAAACCTACCAATATCAATTAAACAATTTATTTTTTGAATTTTTTAAGTAATATGTGTCAATTTTTTATAAAATTTTTAAATGACATATTTGACTTTTGACATATATAACAATTATTCCACCTTTTTTGTTTTTTATTATAACCTAATTGTTTTGAATTTTTTTTGTGGAATGATATTAGATGCAAAAATTAAAAAAATTATGAAAATTTATTATTTAATAATGTTATTATATATACAACTTAAATTATCTGTATCATTTCTGAAATTAATGGTATTATTTGTTTTTTTTTTATATAAATCATTTCTTTTATATTTCTTTTTTTATATTGTTTTTCAAAATCTAAGATTTTTATGTTGTTAAAATTAAAGTTATGTTCATTGTCTATAGCATGCTTTGAAAGTGCAGTGATGTTTGGTTCTAAGTCTCTAATGCTTTTTTTGTGTTCATTAATTCTGTGTTTTAAATATTGTTTCGTTTGGCCAATATATGAGCTTGGGCAGTTTAAGTAATCAATTTTATACATTAAATTTGTTTGTTCCATTTTGGGGTATTTGTGGTTTTAATTTTGTAAATATTTGTTTAGTGTTATTATTGGGTATTTCTGCTATATTTATATTATATGGTTTAAGAACTTTTTTATTTTATTATTTATTTCTATTAATATTAATATTAATTATTATAATACTGGCAAAAAGACACCAGGAAAATATTGGGATGTCTAAAAAGTATAAATATACGGAATGTATTTTCTACTAATATTATTTTTAGGAGGAAATAATAGAACGTAAGATGGCACAAAATCACTCGAAGAAACTTAATTTTGATAAAAACCAAAAGACACTTCTTTTCGTTTTTTTTTTGTTTGTCTAACGGTGACAGTTCTATTTTCCCGTTCTTACTTGTTTTCTTTGAAAACTTAATGGAGTTTGGGATATGCCAGCGATGTTTTCCAAATGTAATCAACTGTTGTATACAATTATGTAAATATAAGAGAAACACATTTCAGGGAACAAAATGTTTTATATGAAAATATGCTGCATGTTTAAAGAAAATTAAATTGTATAAAAGAAAAAACTCATATCACTCCCATTGCTGTGTTATTTAAAACATTTTGTACACATATCAGATGTTACTTACAGTTCAAGAAGCAAGGAATAATGTCTGAATGATTGTGGCGTGTTCATATATTTTTTTCCTTTATTTGGGTTTTTCGCCACTATCTAAAACTCAAAAAATATCGAAAATACCTGTTCTTATTTATTTATTTATTTATTTATTTATTTATTATTATTTATTTCTTATTTATTTCTCTTAGATCTCTATTAACAAAGACTAAACCAAACAATATACAAGAAATACAAAAAATGTGGTTTATAAAATTCCCTGCGAATGTGGCAAATTCTATATAGGTGAGACATCTAGACCGTTAAATGTTAGAGTAAAAGAGCATAAAAACCTTCTTAGAAAGGGCGATTTTAATAAATCTAGAATTTGTCAACACGCATGGGAATCGGGTCATAAAATCAATAGGAATAATTCCAAAATGGTATTAAAAGAATCGGTAACAAAATACAGAAGATTAAAAGAAATCGCTATAATTAATGTAAATAAAAAATCACTGGGTTGATATTCCTTCGGTAGATTTAAATTCAATATGGTTCCCGATTCTAAAGAATACAATTAAACACATTTAAATATTTGAATACACAATCAGTACAATAAACAATCACACAGTAAACATTACCTATATATATTTTTTGGTAGTATGTCACTGTCATGAAAATCTATTGTCAATGTAAGTATCGTTGACATATACAAAAAAATATATTTACTTTCACTCGTTACTTTATATATTATAAATTAATATAATTAATATTATAAATTAATATAATTAATATAATATTTTTTAGTTTAGTTTTGAAAACGGGGGGAGAGTACCCTCCGAAACGTTAACGTTAAAAGTTTGTACTTTTATAACATTTTTATATCTTTAAAATTTTGTTCGTTAGGCAAATTTATTACAAAAAAGAATCACTGAGAAATTTGTCTCCGTTTGGTTTTTTGTTTTTACCCAGTGATTCTTTCTTTAAATAAGAACAGGTATTTTTATATTTTTTGAGTTTTAGATAGTGGCGAAAACCCCAAATAAAGAAAAAAATATAAGCAAGGAATAACTCCCGACCTATCAGTGATGATATAGAGCAATAATTGTCTGAAATAACAATTGATATTTTTAACAAAAGGGTGGCCTTTTGTTAAAATTTAAAAATTTCGTATTAGAAATGTTTATAATATCCGATAAAGTTTTGTTTGTTTAAAATATCTTTTAAAATGTTTATAATATCCGATCATTAATAATTGGTAGCCCATTACTACAAAGGTTCCAATAGCATCAACAAGTTTATTTTAAGGCTATATTGCTTCAATATAGCCTTCAAACAAAATTTTTAGTTATTTTATTCAAATAAAAATGGACGGAGTTTTTAATCTTATATCGATTTTCGATTGGAATATTATATCGATTCCAAAAGCTTAAAATAACACTACAAATACCTTTCAGTAGTTATCGAAAGTTATGCTTCCGAAATATTTTAATTTGCCTTAATCTAGCTTGATTTCTGGAATGTTAAGGATTTGTTATGATATTGCATTTATCTATTATTTAGGAATGTTGGGAATTTGCTGTACAATAAATGCAATCGAAATATATTTAATCTGGCGTAGGAGATAGTCATAATATATCAGAAGAAATATTATTCTGGTTTGTTTATGAAAACTTTTTCAAATATACTTTTAATCAGTCAAAATATAATGAAATAAACACATAATACAATTTAAAATTTTATGTTATACTCGATGAAGAGGGGAAAAATATGTCTAAATACTCAGTTGATGTAAAACATCATATCAGAGGATATAAATGTAGATTTAATATTGTACCAGTTTTCCAGCTAGTTTACCTCCATCGAAAATACATGTTCGTTATGATCTATTCTGATATACAGGGTGCGGCGCCAATATCCTGTCAAATTATAATATTTTTTCAAACATAATTTTTATTGTGAAAACTTTTTTTTTGCTAAATTGTTTGTAAGGTCATAAAGACACATTTACTCAATATAGGGTATTCAACCCCTGCTTGAATGACCGCCTCTATTCTCGGTCTGAAGCGCTCGCAGGGTCGTTTCTTTTGCGTCACGGTTGATATCGGCGAATGCCACTTCAATAGCGACTCTCAGTGATGCGGCGTTTGGATGTCTGAACTTATTGGTAACATTTTCAACCATACTCCATACATAGAAGTCCAAAGGATTTAAACCTGGACTGTTGGGAGGCTACAATCCTTTGGACCAAAACATGTAGACGTTGTTCGACAACCAATTTTGAACCAAATAACCTGTGGGCGAATGCACCGTCCTGCTGGAAAACATACAGATTTCCAGACAACACAGTTTCTATCCACGTCTTCACTACATTTATCAGAACACGGAAATAAACTTCTTTTGTGAGATTTTCCCCTTTGTTAAAGAAATACGGTGGCATCACATCACTCTCACTGGACATAACATTTAGTACGTACACATTCCGCGGAAATTTCGTTCTGGAAACAATGGGAACATCTTTAGGGTAATGAGCAAGCCACTAATCATTCCTTCGATTGATTTTCGCATCGACAGTAAAATTTTTTTCGTCAGAAAAAAACCTGCGGCGTCCGGCAGCATTGTTTCTTAAGGAAATGCAATACGCAAACTTGATCTCTGCACCAAAGGTCGCTCATCTAAGTATTAAAAGTAACAAGCGACTCTAAATTTCAATTAAATTTATTACAATTAATAGTACAATTACAGTTACAATAGTTACAATAATACCCCATATTCATCCCTCCATGATTCTCCTTGGTATTCAACTTTCAGATATTCTCGCCACGTTTTCCACACATCTGAGGTGCTGAACCCTCACATAATCTACAATATCCAAATCGCTGTATAATCGCTTGAGTTGGAATTGATATCTGATCCTCCACAGCACTAAAAATTCTTCTGAGTACTCTTGTTTCAAATAGTGTAAGCTTCTCTTTTGTTTTCGTTGTGCGAGTCCACGTCTCGCAACCATAAGTGACTAATAGCAAAATGAGAATTTTATTATTACATATTGCAGAGTGTCATTTTGTTACCATTCATGATACCATTTCTAATTTTTGCTCTGAGGTTGTTTTGATCTACTTTGCTTCCCAGAGACGTAAATTCATTCACAACTTCAATATTGTCTTCACCGATTATTCTGTAAACCCTTTGATTAGTTCTCTTCTATATTATTATAATATATATATATATATATATATATATATATATATATATATATATATATATATATATATATATATATATATATATTATAATTATTATTATTATTATTCACGTATGGGCCCTGGTGGACCACGCGAAGTACAATTAGAGGCGTTTATTGTTGTTAGCCTTCCTTTGCGCCCATACTAATTTCATTCTTTCGCTATGAGCTTTTTTCCTTTCGTCAGATCAAGTTGTTCCAGTCTTCCTACATTTTTCTCTCTGGCCAACCTTCCAAACGTTAACCTTGTGTCTGAAACAGCCTCTATCCTGAATTTCACTTTGTGTAATATTTGCTGATCTTAGGTCCTCTTTAATTGCCGCAATCCATTTAATTATTTCTCTTTTAGCTCTACTCGTATTTTCATAAAATTCGACTATTTGTCTAGTTAGCCTACTCGGATTCATCCGTTTGATGTGACCGTAAAACTTAAGTCTTCTTTTTCTCATATCGTTATGTATATCTGCGTATTGTTTGATTTCTTGGTTTTCTCGAAGTCGATATGTTGTGCTATTTATTTGTTTGGGGCCTAGGATTTTTCTTATGATTTTTCTTTCCTTCTTTTCAATGTCCTCGATGTCCCTCTTTCTATTCAAATTGAGCGTTTCTGCAGCATAGAGTCATTCTGGATTAATAACGGTGTTGTAATGTCTCAGTTTTGTGTTTTTAGATAGGCATTTTTTGTTGTAAATATTTTGTGTAAGTCTCAATGCCGTTTCCATTTTTTGACATCCACCCTTATTGGCCGCTTTTTCCAACCCATTTTCCATGATTATTTCACCCAAATATATATATAATATTATTATTGTAATCAAGATAGCACTTCAACGAAAGGAAAGTAGAATCAACATAAATGATCTGATAGACTCAAAATCATTTTAAGGGATCCACCTTTATCAATCCTGTTTAATATAACACTGAAAAAACGTATAAGAAGTTATTATAGAACCATATTAAAGAACTGGTTTGGTTCAAAAGACATCAATGTTTGGCTAGCCAGATGACTTTGTCATTGTAGTAAGAACTAAGTAAGAACTAAGAAACATCATGGAAACATTAAGAGAAAATGCGAAAAAGAAGGGATTGTAAATAAACCAAGATAAGATCAACTAAAACATTGGTTAATAAGTTCCCGGTCTGACAAATTAAAACACACTTTTTGCAAATTTCGACTTCGACTTCTTCGAAGAGCAATAGAGTCATTTTAAAACATTTCTACATATTTTTTGTTGTACGTGTTTTCTACACCTACGTCTTCAGTTTCGGCAATTACCTCTTCATTGAAGCGAAATTTCTTTCCAGCGAGCATTTTTTTGTGGCCTGAGAACAGGAAATAGTCGCTCAGGCCAGAACTGGAGAATACGGTGGATAAGGAAGCAATTCGAAGTTCAATTCATGTAATTTAGCCATCGTTGCTAACGATTTGTGACACGGTGCATTGCCTTGGTGAAACAGAACTTTTTTGTTCATTTGGAACTTTTTTTTGTGATCTCGGCCTTCAAATGTACCAATAACTCTATGTAATATTCACTATTGATGGTTTTACCTTTCTCGAGATAATCAATGAACAATATCGATTACAATATCCCATTAACAATATCCCATGCGCATCCCAAAATACAAAGGCCATACCTTGCCTTGCCACCGGTGAGTGTAGTGGTGGATCCATGTTTCATCCATTGTCAGATACCGCATGAAAAATTTCTTTTTATTTAGCTTGAAAAGCTCCTAACATTGCTTAGAATTATCAATATGTTATGTTGTTTTATTATATGTTGTTTTTGGTCCGCTGTGAGCAAACACAATATGCATTTCGATATCAGTTTACATATTCCCAAATGTTCATGCAGAATGATGTAAACACTACCTTTCGATATCATCATGATATCAGCTATCTTGTGCAGTTGCTATCTTTACATTATGGTTTTGCGAAATAATTTTGTGAATTTTTCTGATATTGTCTGGTGTAACCACCTCATTGTACGGTCGAAAGCAGCATACCAATCAATTATGATTGATTTTCCTGGAGCAGAGTCGGGGTAATATTTGTCAAGTATTTTTCTTCATCAAAAAGCAATGGTTAAACAGCAGACGAAATTCTATTTTTTTGCAATGTTTTGAAAATTACAAAAATAGCATCACTTAAAGCACAACAACTCGGAAACTGGTAGACAGATTGTCAAGAAATTTTGGCGTAGGATTTTTATAGGGCCATCTATATGTCAGACCGGGGAACTATTGACCGATGTGATATATGGAGTGAACAGAAAAGAAATTTAAGAATGGAAATTTATAGATAGAATGTGAATTTGAGGATTTGAACAGTTTCGATTATGAGAAGGTTGAATTTACAACGAAACCGGATGTAAATATTGAAGTAAAAGCCAGAATTATGATAGAGAACAAATATGCAAAGGCACTTAACATAATATTACCCAATAAGAACATTTTACACTAAAACAAAAACAAGAATATACATAATTATTAGAACAGGAGTTGAATATACTTGTGAAACATAGATATTTATTAATACGGAGTAAACAAGGCTGTAACTATGGGAAAGGAAAGTACTCAGAAAAATGTTTGGAAGAAAGGAGGTTCATGATGTATAGATAAGAATTAATGAGGACTGAGTGTAACGTACAAGGAAGCACATCGCCACGTGCACTTAAAAGAAATCTTGGAATCCACTCACTCCAATCACCGAGTTGGACTTGGCCCCTTCAGATTTTTGTCTCTTCTGATCCTTGCAAAATCTCCTAGTTAATAGCCGCTTTATATCTATTGAAAAAGTCGAAAAAGCATCAATAATTTTTTGCCATCGAGACAACCAAGTATTTTTTGACCTAAGATTCGACAGTTGCCAGAAAGTTGGCAAAAGTGTATAGGAAGTGAGGGCGATTACTCGGAGGATTAAGTGTATATATTTTTTCATAACTATGATGAACAGGAAACTATGATGAATAAGAACGGCCTCTGACCACCAATAACATCATGTTCATGACCATCATTTCATGGTCATCGCAATGACTGTATTTTGGTGCATTTTCGGGTTTGAGAAGGGTTGTAGAGCTTCGTTGCTATACAACCGCTGAACCGATCGTCGCCGATTGTCATATAGAATCCACTTTCATCACATGTTACAATCCGTTCGAGAAACGGATCGTTTTAATTGCGCAAGAGAAAAGCAGACGACACTTCAAAGCGGCGATTTTTTTATTTTCATTCAATTCGTGCAGCACCCATTTATCAAGCCTTTTTGATTTTTCAGTTTCCTATATATGGTTAGAAATCATCACATGCATTACGCCTAATTCAGAGGCAAAATCCGGAACAGTTGTACGCGGATTGGCTTCGATTAAGGCCATCAATTGGTCGTTGTCAATATCTGATAACCGACTACTATGCTCATCATGTTCAAGATTCTTAGCCCGGCTACGATTTTTTAAACCACTATTGTGCAATATGTTCAGTAGTGGTTTCTGGGCCAAACGCATCGTTGATATCGCCAAGTTATTTCGGCAGCTTTTCGGCCTTGTTTGAAGTGGAAGAAAATTAATATGTGCATTTGCTTTTTATCCATATTGCATTTAACGTAACAAAAAATTGGCCAAAATTATTTTAGAACACAACTAATACCACAGGTAGATAGCGCGAATATCGCGTTTAAAATAATATATATATGTATATATATATATATATATATATATATATATATATATATATATATATATATATATATATATATATATATATATATATATATATATTATTTTATAATATAGATATTATATATATATATATATATATATATTCACGTATGGGCCGTTGGGCCCATTGTTTGTTGGCCCAGGCGTTTGTTGTTGTTAGCCTTCCTTTGCGCCCATACTAATTCCATTCTTTCGCTATGAGCTTTTTTCCTTTCATCAGTTCCTACATTTTTCTCTCTGGCCAACCTCCCAAACGTTAACCTTGTGTCTGAAACAGTCTCTATCCTGAATTTCACTTTGTGTAATAGTTGCTGATCGTAGGTCGTCTTTAATTGCCGCAATCCATTTAATTATTTCTACTTTAGGTCTACTCCTATTTTCATAAAAGTCTAGTATTTATCTAGTTAGTCTACTTGGATTTATTCGTTTTATGTGTCCGTAAAACTTAAGTCTTCTTTTTCTCTTATTGCTATGTATATCTGTGTATTGTTTGATTTATTGGTTTTCTCGAAGTGGGTATGTTGTGCTGTTTATTTGTTTGGGGCCTAAGATATTTCTTATAATTATTCTTTACTTCTTTCCAATATCCTCGATGTCTCTCTTTCTATTCAAAATGATGTATATATATATATATATATATATATATATATATATATATATATATATATATATATATATATATATATATATATAGGTTATACCACATAGCATAGTTTGTTTCTAAAAGTGAAACAAATTGCATTAATTGTGTTTCTTCAACGCCATTAAAAAATTTAAGTACCCCTGACAATATTATATCAAGTTAAGATCTATCCATATAATTAAATCATCCGATCAGAGCTGCTTCAAGTAATTAATTCACTAAAATTGTGATGGTAAAGCTAACGTATCGAGATAATTCGCTGGAATATGGCCCCTTATTAAAATAGAACCTTCCATTCGCGCGCTGTGTTTCCAGACCGACGACTCAAATAGAACTACCACTTCAGCTCACATATTTCAAGAACTTCCGTCTGATTTCGATCGAATCTAGGTAGAAAGGATATGCATCCGTGAATTTCATCCTTTACATGTCAAATATCGTTGCGAGGTTTGGCTTTCAACTTTCAACTATCTCTGAACAAATAGTAATCGAAAACTTTTACATGAAACCCTTTGACTTTCTGAAATATTACTATTTTATCTTCAATGTCAGTTGATCCTGGTAATAACAAGTTATTTCAGAAAATTTCAAACATTTAATGATACGAAAAATATATGGCAGTGTAAAAATAAAAGATAGACGTTTATTTGAATGTTCTATATTAAATACTTACTTTTCGAGTATACGAGGGTTGCTATTTATGCATCCGGAATAATAAATAAAAACAAATACTTATCATTGAAAATGGTGTTATTGTTTTTCAATATATTCGCCGCATTGATCGATACAAATACGATACGATACGCATACGTTTGAACTAATTTTCATAGCACTTTTTCTATTCCGATAGAGGTATCTCCAAAGCATGTATTTTGAACGCATCAACCTCTTCTTCTGGCGTCGAAAATCGTTGACCACGTAGTTTATTCTTGACGAACGGGAACACAAGAAATCATTGGATACCAAATCAGGACTGTACGGCGGATGACCCATCAATTCGATGTTTTGACCGATCAAATATTGAGTTGATCGGTCCGATGTGTGAGAGCTCGCGTTGCCATAGTGAAGAATGATTCTGCGTCGCTAGTTGTGTTCAAAATTGACTGTTCTACTATTTATCCAAAAAAAATAGGAGATCATTTGATTCGAAGTGCTTCTTGCGCAAACAACTCTCGGTGAGTTTGGCTTACTTTGAAAGGCCCATACACTCGACTGCTGTTTCCTTTTTTTTTTAATTCCTTTGCACCAATCGGCACGAGCCTTTTTTTTTGAGTGATCATCAAATTATACGGAATCCAACGCTCACAAATCTTTTTCACGGCTAAATATTCATGTAAAATCTTGTGAATGTTTATCATACTAATGCTCAGGGATGCACAGTACCGATGTTTTATAACACAACAATCTAGTTTGGACGCCCTTCTTTAAATGTGTCCTTGATTGAATTCATCAAACCAGACCAACCCATTCCACGATTGAATTCACCAAACCAGTGGCATACAGTGGTTTTAGATGGTGCTGCATAGCCAAAAGTCGAAGTGAGTTGATCGAGGCACTGTTGAGAAAACCACGTCGAAATTCGGAGTAGATTATCCCACGAACATTTTCACGAATTAATTCCGTTTTTTGACTGAGATGAGATTTTCAAGTCAACAATTTTCAGTCAAACAATTTATCATGCAGTATGATAAAACGTTCTGAGTACGTATACTGTCAATAATGTCAAAAAACTTTAGGATGTATATATCAGATGGCGCCTAGCAACACCATTGTTACCAATTCCGAATACATAATTAATAACCATCGTATATTTATGAGTATAATAATGGCAATTATTAAAATGATATTCACAGTGAAATTATATTTTTTACAAAAGTCAACGCAACTCTTAAAAAATATATTCGAAAAGGAAATCTGGAGTATATGGAGATAATTTTTTAATTTAAATTTTTAAAGCAGCGATCCTTCAGCGGACCTTCGTAGTGTACCAGGTGTGTCGGTAATTCCTTTCCGGTTTTTTCGCTAGAGAAAACGAAACTAGAGAAAACAAAAGTATTGACCATTTAAATCTATACATTTTGCCCATCTCTCAGGCAATTTATGGATGCCATTCCATAAGAACAGTTTCTACAACACATTCATCTAGCCATTTTTTAACTTCTTCGAAATCGGCGAAGTGCTGCTCTGCAAGCGCGTGCTCCATCGATGCGAAAAGGTGGTAGTTGGATGGAGCCAGGTCTGGAAAGTACGGCGGATGCGATAAAACTTCCCATCCAATTGATTTCATCACTTCTTTGTCTGGTTTTGTTGTATGAGATAGCGCGTTGTCATGCTGCAAAATCACCTTATCATGTCTTTGAGCACATTGTGGACGTTTTTCAATGCACAGTTCAAACTGATCATTTGTTGTCGGTAGCGATCAGTATTAATTGTTTCTCCAGGTTTCAACAGTTAATAATATACTACACCAACCGGTCCCACCAAACACAGAGCATGGTCTTCCGACCAAAGCCATTTGGCTTTGCAGTCGGTGGGTCGGCTTTGCCAGGTGATAACCATATTTTTTTTGCTTGGGATTTTCGAAATAAATCCATTTTCCATCATCCGCTACAATTCGATGCAGAAATGACTTCCTTTTATACCTTTGAAGCAGCATTTCCCTGACGATTTTTCGATTTACTAATTGCCTGTCATTTAATTCATGTGCCACCCATCTTCCTATCTTTTGAATCCTTCCCATCGCTTGTAGTCATTCACAAATTGCCACTCGGCTAACATTCAACTTTTCTGCCAATTGTTTTTGAGTTTGTCTTGGGTCTTCATCCAATAACTCCTCAATTCCGCATCTTCAAACGTTTTTGGCCTACCAGGACGTTCTTTGTCTTGAACGTTAAAATCACAACATTTGAATTGTCGAAATCACGTCTAACATGTTCTTATGGTTGGAGCATGCTCACCGTAAGTCTCTACCAGTAAACGATGACTTTCAGAGGCTTTTTTCTTTTGATGAAACAAGAAAAGTAATGCGTACTGCAAATGCATGTTTTCCGGTACAAAACTCGATATTTTCAAAAAATTATAAACCTATAACGCTGTTATTTTGACGGAACGTAACTTGTGTAGTTTTTTTGAGGCTAATAGCAGTAGGCAGTAGAATAAAATAACATATGCATCAAATTATAATATTGCATACTTATGGCTAGTGAAATCTGGCTAATGGAACATATATATATATATATATATATATATATATATATATATATATATATATATATATATATATATATATATATATATATATATATATATATATATAATATATGTGTGTGTGTGTGTGTGTTGATCCGTTGATCCGTTGATCCTGTGAAGAGTCACGACGTTTCGCCAAAATCGCATTTGGTATTCTCAAGTGTTGTTCTCTTCGACTGAAGAGTCAAACTATTCCAACCAAGTCAAGTCAACCAAGTCGAAGCGGACAACACTTGAAAATGCCAAATACGATTTTGACGAAACGTTGACGATGTAACACACACACATATATATATATATATATATATATATATATATATATATATATATATATATATATATATATATATATATATATATATATATATATATATATATATATATCAAATTATTATTGTTATTATTATGTAATAATATGTATACGCATACATATTATTACATAATAATAATTACTAATAATTATATATATATATATATATATATATATATATATATATATATATATATATATATATATATATATATATAATTATTATGTATACATACATATATACATATATATATATATATATATATATATATATATATATATATATATATATATGTAGTATTAGATTATCTTGGACTGCATCCAATGAGTCAACAGTAGCTGAGTGTCATCACACACCCAACCGTTGGGTTCCACAATCTCATGTGGAACACACAACAACCTGCGTCTCCGCCTAAATGAACATTTTTGTTGGTTGCTTGACGGAGAAGGAGCCCCACCTATCCCTTCAACTGGATGACATATGTTTCGTCTCTCGAGGTTCAGACTCATCAGGGCGCCGACATACACCATACCATCAAGAATATGGAGACCCTATCCACAGCCAACAACCCATGTTTTCGCCGACTTCCCGTCAGATGGCGTATATATGTAGTATTAGATTATCTTGGACTGCGTCCAATGAGACAACAGTAGCTGAGTGTCATCACACACCCAACCGTTGGGTTCCACAATCTCATGTCGAACACGCAACAACCTGCGTCTCCGCCTAAATGAACATTTTTGTTGTTGGGATAGGTGGGGCTCCTTCCCGGTCAAGCAACCAACAAAAATGTTCATATATATATATATATATATATATATATATATATATATATATATATATATATATATATATGTGTGTGTGTGTGTGTGTGTGTGTGTGTTATATTTAATATTTTCACGGATGGTAGATAATGTTTCTAAATCGTACCAAATATCCATCCGTTCGTTCTATCAGTTCAAGAGTCACGACGTTTCGCCAAAATCTTATTTGGCATTTTTAATTGTTGTCCGCTTCGAGTGAAGAGTCAGTTGGACTTGAAAATTAAAATTACTTTTTCAAAAATTATTCAAAGTTAAATTTGAGTTTAGAACCAATTTCAGGATTTTTCCATTTTTCCTATTCGCTACGAAATTATTGGTTAAAGAAAAATAATTCTCTTTAATAAAGAGTCCGTTATTAACCAATTTGATTTTTACTAACAGAGCTCCCTAAATTAGCTCATATCTAAAAAATATATCAGACTAAAAAAAGTTTAAATTTATTTATATATATATATATATATATATATATATATATATATATATATATATATATATATATATATATATACATATACATATATATATATACATATGTTAGTATATATGTTCGGAAAGGCTTCCGCGGTTCGTTAATATTAGAATTACTAGGTTGGAATGGAATGGAATAAAACTGTAGTTCCATTTTAAAGTAAATTGAAATATTTCACTCCTATTTTTTGAACTACCCTATATTGAGTATTTTTCTATCAAAAAAACGTTCAATATATTAAATTTTCTATTATTTCGTACTATAAAATAAGCTTTATTTCACTTTAAGCGTAAAAACGTAAAATATTCGGAATGCACATGATTTTTTCAATTCATTCTAAAATACATTATTTTTACTACACCAAAATTCCATTTAATAAAATAATGGATAGAGTAAAACAATAGTGAAAAATGTTTTTGTATCTCAACTGAGTCCAAGATTTTATTTTAAACTGAACAGAATTAACTTTTCCTCAAAATACGATAATTTTCGTATTTATATAAAATAAAGTTAACTTTGTTAATTTTGTTCAAATACTTTTATTATAAAATATAAACTTTCGAAGAGTAGAAGATTAGTTAAGCTTTTTTAAACATAGATAAAAACAAACAAAACAACAACCAAATTAGATGCTTTGAAACTGTTTATTTTATGTGAAATAACATTCAATGGCATTAATGGGGATAGAGAGGAGGGATGGAGAACGGATATAGACTAGTTGTAACGAATTTTATATTTTTATTTTAATATCAATATGACTATCGTTACAGCGACGGCAGCAAATTAGATCAAATCAAAGTCAAATTAAATCAAATTAAAGCAAATGTAATCAAGTTAAATTACATCAAGTTGAATCAAACCAAACAAAATTGTCGAACGTTATTAAATGGTGGTAGTGAAATAGTGATTAAGCAATCAATATTGAATATTCATGTAAATATTAATAAAATAATATGTGGCCTTATCCTTTTGTGGAGCTGTTCGATTATCCAGCCTCTGGACAAAATGGTCGATTACTAAACAGTTCTGTGTCCAGAACGCGGGGATCCTGAAGCTGGGTCCACAACAATACAAATTTGCGTTGTGCGGGGCTGTATGTTTTATATGTACGCACACACGAACCCATCTGTTGTCCACTAGATAAATCAAACAAATTGTTCCGGTGAATTCAACACACATGCAAAGTGTTATTGGTGTGGACCCAATTTTAAAGGTCTGCAGTCTTCATTGACCGGTTTCTGCAATGAACGGGCTTCAAAATAATGGGGTTCTATAATAATAACCGGCCCCAAAATGGCCGGATTTTATAATGACCGGGTCCCAAATTAACCGAGCCCGAAATCCTTCTCTAATGGAGGAATTATTCTCGCGACGCTACCAGTGGCGTCGACTTGTTATGTATCTATGTGCGTCTTGTCAGCGTATAGGCATCTGTCCAGCTCGAGGTGAGATGTTCGATTCTCTCGGCCTTCGTCCCGGAGAATACCAGTGTGCTCTCAACTAAGACTCACGAAGACAATCTTACCTATAATGGCCGATAATTTGTAAACGCTACATAGTCTTTTTGGATTAATTAAGTATTCGTACATAAATCACCAGTTAACATTTTTAAATATTATGTTGAAATGTTTATTTAGATTAACTTTTTATTAAAAATTAAAATTTATATGAAAATACTTTATTAATTAATAAAAAATGACTAGTATCTATTTTCATAAATTATTAAGTTACTAACAAATAACTTCTAGTTCAAATATTTTTTTACCTGTATTAGTAAACAAGATCAGTTTGTAATGGACTTTTATCAATGTTCATATCCTTCCTTGCCTGTTCAGATATTTTAAAATGGAAAAAAACTAGAGAACATTGTACTTGTGTGCAGGTAACCAATTGATTAAATAATATCTCAAGGGATTAAGCTATCGGATAATAAGTGACTGATTTGAAATTTGTTTTAGTTCGGTTAGGAGCACGGTAAAACATTTCAACAAACTGTTTCTGTGCTGAGCAAACCCAGATCCCGACAACTTCACTAATTGGCCGAAAGGGAAAAACGACGAATCCATAAATTAGTTTAAAAAAAAACCTCACCTTTTCAGCTTTTAACATTCGATGCTCCATTCAATTTTTAAACTGTAAGAAATCTCATACATGGTTTCAGTTATTACGGTAAAGCGCAGAGAAAAAAAACCTTTCATTAATGAGGTCAACCGCACAAAAAGGATTGAGCTTGCAAAAACTGAAATAATCCGATGGACTTTCGGAAAATTTGTATATTTTTAAATGAAAGTAAAAGTAAAGTTTTAGGGTTAAAAGCGCATCAGCAACTGAGAAGGCTATTTAGCGACTAGATGTATGGATTAAACTGAGTCAGCAGCTTGGTTTTTGACTTCAAGTGTCACGGAAAGCCTACCGACTGACGAGTGACCAACGTAGAAACCATTTCATAAGGCATCCGGTCTTACCCAGCCTCAAACTAGCGTGACTGCTGGGTGATTCTTTGTCAGATTTTACACTCTTACCTAGAAATATTCACAAGCATTTAGAAAAAGTCCATACCTAGTACGGGAATCGAACCCGCTCTACGCCAACTGCCATGTCGTCAGGCTGCCGCCTTAGATCCCGCAGCTAACGGGTTTCCTTAAATGAGAGTAAATATAATATTCTCGATTCGTATGAACAGAGGTTTGTTTGAAGGAAACCGAATATGGAATTTCTACTGAGGAACGTTAAACCTATTGTGAAACACGGTGATTGCAATTTATTGGTTTGGGGGTGTATGACTTAGAATAGTGTGCTTCATTGATGGTACGATGAATGCCGATGAAACGTACGATGAAAATGAACTGATATTTTGAGTCTTAATTTCATTGCCAACGCAGGTGAAACTGACACTTAAGAATACGTTTATCTTCCAGCAATATAGCGATCCTAGGCCTACTGCCAACATAACAAACGAAGGGATGTTATATAATGTTCCTAGGCAATTACCAACACCCCTTCAGTCTCTGAGCATTTATGGTATTTGTTGGTCTTGAAAGTGAGAAACAAATAATAATTCATCGAAAAATGCGAAAAAATGGGGCCTGATATAATTCTGAATCTTGTTTCTTCGATGCACAGTATAACCGATGCTAATGGAATGATGACAAAATATTGTCAAACAAAGTGTTTAAGTAGTACTGCAGTATCACGGCGCTTACCAGCAGTACGAACTCATGTTTGCTGCATCACAGTTGATTTATTATCGGTGATCAACGTTATTGTATGTATCAAGGTTTAAAGGTATCAAGGTATAAAGATAATATTTCATTTTATTGTAATAAATACGACAATTTTTAGTTTTTACAATGGGTGGTTGCAAAGAAAAAGAAAATAAACCGACAAGAAAAAACATTTAGATAGAAACACAAATGCAGGTGCTCAAACGAGTAGATGCACCGCTATTTCATACCGGCACTATATTAAATTTGTCAGCTTCGACTGTACGGACGATTTTAAAAAATAAATAAAATATCCTCTCATCAGCAACTACAACCACATCGACTTCTGCAACAAGAATTACCCATTCTAGAAGCAATGTGTTTGAGGAAATGGAAACGACTTTATATTTGGATTGACGATGAAGTTGAACGCAATATGCCGTATTTATAATTGAGAAAGCGAGAACAATTAACCATATTCAGAATGAAAAAGGCAACCCGAGTAAAAATTTCGTAGCTAGTCGAAGGTGGTTCCATCGAATTAGAAACAATCTTCATAACATAAAGATTAGTGGAGAAACGGCAAGTGGAGATACAAAAGAAGCTGATCAATTTCCAGCGAAATTAAAAGCAGTCATTGAACGAGCCAATTATCCTCCTGAATTAGTTTTCAGTGTTAATGAAACAGATTATTTTTCTGAAAAAGAATACCAAAACGTACATTTTTATCCTGTGAAGTAAAGCGAGCACCAGGATTTAAAGCTGCAACAGATCGTTTTATCTTTGCTACTCGCTACAAGAGCAATAAAAGGAATTTCAAAATAATATTTACCAGTAATTTGGAAGTCCAATAAAAAATCGTGAATCACCATAAACATTTTTTAGAATTGGTTTATCCAGCATTATTGCCCGTCTGTTGAATGCAACTGCTAATTTAAAAAACTAGACCCGAAAGTTTTACTTTTAGTTGATAATGCTCCAAACCATCCAACGAATTTGTCCGGATTAACAACATGAATTCTAATAGAAGTAGTTTTTCTGCCGCCAAATACAATTTCGTTAATCCAGCCAATGGATCAAAACGTAATATCAAATTTTAAAGCTTATTTATCTGTGGTGGAAATTCCGACAACTGATTAATAAAACCGACGAAGAAGATAAACAATCCATTAAAGATTTTTGAAAAAACTACAATATCATGGATTACAACATCAATCTTTCATAGAATTAGATGACCGAGGAATGTTTGAAAGGAGTATGGAATAATGTACGGTCGGAGCTAAGCAAGGATGTTGACAGGGACAAGAAGAATCCATTGCTCATGTCGACGAAATTGTCAAGCTAGCTAATGAAATAGAGTTGGATAATATAAATGCGCAGGATATTGAAGAATTATTGTAAGTTAAGCCGGCCACAGTCTTTGTTCTTTTTCATCCGTTCGAATCGCCGCGGTTCAGAACGTCGTTCCAAAAACGCCAATAACGGATGTGTGTGGCGAAAAACCGTCATGTTGTATCGTCGGTTAAAATATCTGTTGGCGCTTGATTTTTGGAACTACGGTTCACCGGTTGTCGTTCCGAACCGACAGTATGTGGGGTTTGCAGTAATGTAGCATAGTGGTTGCATCCAAGTTCAAACGTGTGTATTTTGATTAAAATGAACCAAAAAGCATTAAACAAACAATTTATAATTGATTTTATTAATTTATATATAAATTATTATTTTATTTATTATAAACAATTTCCTTGCCTGTGGCGTATAAAATCGGTCCGAGACCGGAATAAAAAAATCAAACTTATAAAATATTACTAAAGAAATACAAAGAAATAGAGAACGATGCAACATTACATAGAGCCAAAAACAAAATAGATTCTCTACGTGGCGCCTTTAGAATAGGATTGTAGAAAATCAAAGATTTACAAAGGTCTGGAGCCAAGACAAATGACATTTACCAACTACATTTATGGGCGGATTTAAATCGGTTTTAAATATTTTACATTTTTAATAGATCAAAAAGCTCCACGAGGAACTGATGAAGACTTGACACATATGGCAAGTTCTTCATCCACCCTTAAGTAATTAAACCAATCTCCCAGCTCCAATTTCAACCAATTTAATAAATTAGTATGAAAATATGTGTTTCGCTTTACAAGCCATTCTTTCATTCCTATTGTGCGCTGTTATTTTTATTATTTTTACTTCAAACAACCACCGCCGCTCCCACTGCTAGTATTTGCTTCCTCCTCATGACGTAGTCATTCTGAGAACAACTGGAAATGACTGCCATGCCAGATTTTAAATCACCCACTCTGTGTGGGCAAAAAAGTTTGGCGATTCAACACGATATTCCGAATCGCGACGATACAAATGGATGAGAAAGAACGAAGTATGTGGCCGGCTTTACAATGGGTGAAAGTTTTTCCGACAACGATCTTAAAGAATCAGTAGAACAAGTGCACGAAGATGACGAAATTAGCGTTTCTGAAGATGAAGAACAAAAGAAACTTTCAACAGGTTTTCAGAAAAAAAAGTTAGCCACTATAACGGAAATTATGGATCAGTTTATTCAACATGATTAAAATTTTGATAGAAGTTCAAAGGCAAGACGAAATGTCATTGATGCGATGTCTAGCTATCGACAACTGGCTGCTGAACGAAACAGGAAAAGGCAAACGACGTTAGATTACTTTTTCACTAAAAAACAAAATATATCAAACAAGGAAGAACCTTCCCCATCACAAAGATAACTTTTTTACTCGAACTTGTTTAATTTTCATGAATGTCTTATAAATAAAAATCGATATTAACGATAAATAAGTCTATAATTAATGTAATAAAAAAGTATTTAACAATAAATGTTATAAAATAAAAAAGTTGTTATCTTTTCTTATTCTCTGTTCTGTTTCAACTATCCTCATTACTTACGTGTTAAGATGACCTCGTTTAACTCTGGGACTTATTGGATTATATCCCCCGCATTAAGCGGAGCCTTACTGTATATTAATGTATTGTGCAATCAAATTGTTTTCATAAAAGTATATCTTAAAATACATAAAGTATTATGAGTGCTAATATTTTCTTGACTAACCGTAGATGTCTTTATTGATATTGTTATGTTATTTTCAGGTTCCTTAGCGTAAAGAAATGGCTTCTTCGCAAGAAACACCAAATCGAACTAGCACGAAAACGAGGATGGAAGGGATATTGGGTATGCCTAAAAGGCACGACACTCTTGTTTTATCCATGCGATTCCCGAGAGGGCAGAAGCGTGGAAGCGGCACCCAAACACCTAATTATTGTGGACGGCGCTATTATGCAACCGATACCGGAACATCCAAAGCGAGATTTTATATTCTGTCTGAGTACAGCTTTCGGTGACGCCTACCTCTTCCAAGCACCATGTCAGGTAATTTATAGTTTCCTATCTAATCTGGCATAATTCGTCTACTAGAATTGAAATAAATCATCTTCCTCTATTTCAATTAACAAAACAATAATTATGAATAACTTAAATATTATTAAGAAATTGGAATATATTACAGTAGTTTAAACAAGTAATGCTCTATTCCCAATATGTTAATTATATGAGTATATATTAAACATATGATTATGGATAGTGATTCACGAATGCTGTTGTATACTAAAGAATTTTCCGGGCGTACATCCGTTGGTGCGTTTTTTAAATACTGAGAGGTACTGTCACGATGTTTCGACGAGATCGCACTCGTCATATATATATATATATATATATATATATATATATATATATATATATATATATATATATATATATATATATATATATATATATATATATTTATGGTGCATACATTGTGCCTTTTTGTGGCACATATTTCCTGATAGAAAACCTGGATGTGATCCATTATTCTGAATCTTGCTTGCACTGTTGGTTGTGAGTCATCCGATGTTCGTAATATTCGTGAGATATTGCTTATTATATGGGTGAAAACTTTATGCATTAGGCCGAGGCCGTACTACGGCTAAACCTCCATGGTTTTTAACCGCGTGATTTTATGTTTTTTTTTTTCCCGCGAATGAATTCAAAACCGTGACATATGGCTCGGGGGTAAAAACCGCGCCACAATTTGTAACCAATAGAACTTACTTAGCAATTTGTGTTGACGACTTCCTTTTCTATTTATTAGTATTAGAGCAACAATTTATACTGCTTTCTTGAAATCGATCTTCAGACTGTGAAAAACGCGGGCAGTTTCGCAGTTTTTAATCGTAGTGTGTGCGTCTCGAGCGGTTTCGCGGTTACAGCGGTTAAGCCCTCGCGGGAAAAAATCAAAAATATTTTTTTAAATATTTTTTTAAATATTCTTGTTCTCCTTTTTTCTGAAGAATAACCACTTTTCCATAGATTGGGTATATTTTGTTCTTTGAGGCATTTTGAGTGTTTTTCCAGTGTTTTTACATCAGCTGTATGTTGAATCGGCGCGTTTCCTCTCGAATAGTTTTTCTTATAGTTTTGCATACCTCAACGTACTCGACTCTGCCAAAAAGACTCACAATATTCCTTATTATCAGCCGTTTTTTATTATATCATATTTCATGAGTACACCATGCCACTATATTTCGCTTTCATTGACTATGCAATTGACATTTGAGTCAATATCAATGCAAACCATAATGGATGCATTGCTTAATCAAGGAATAGACAGAGCTTATGTGTTCCTACTGGGATCTATGTATAACTGTGGCGGCTCGTGGTGGAGGGCGTTAGGGCGCTGCCCCACCAGCATTTATTACAGTAAACAATTTTTAGAGCAAAACACCATATTTTCTTTCCGTTCAGTTCATTTGCTTTAACTCATTTTTCTGGTTCACCTCTTGTATAGGGTTTCAATAGCACGAAAAGTAAAAAGGAGGCAGGGGAAAGCAAAAAATCCTCAACAGCACTATTTTCTTCTACTCCCTCCCACTTTAAAAACCCACGAGCCGCCACCGCTGTATAATGAAGATACAGCTAAGATAGTTCACATGGATGATCTTCAAATCAAAATCAATGTAGAACGAGGTGTACGGCAGGATGATTTAATATCGCCTGTTCTTTTCTCAGTCTGCCTTGAAGAGGTAACCCGTAACAAATTACGGATTATCCAAAGATTGGGATCAAGATGGAATAAAAATTAATGGCGCATACTGCAGCCATCTTAGATTCACAGATGATATCCTTTCCCTGCCATAAGACCCAGGTGAGGTACAAAAACACATACGATAGCTGCAAAAGGCGGGAGAGCCATTTAGCTTGAGAATAAACCTGAAAAAGAGTCAGATCATGTTTAATAAATTTAACGAGAATAAAAAAATTCTAGAGAGGCATTTAGATATTGTGGATCAATACATATGTCTTGGACAAACGATTTTAATAGAGAATGAGACCGCCCGGAAGGTGCAACGGTGTGTTAAATGTGACAACAGGCAGTTGGCTAGCTTAGCATAGTGTTTAAGACCAAACTCATAATTTGTTTGAAAAGAAAATTCTTAGAAGAAGTTGATCAGTGCGTCCTGCCTCCTAACATACGGAAGTGAAACATGGACACTCATATCATAATCGGTTCAAAAACTTCGGGTAGCCCAGAAGGGAATGGAAAGGCGTTTACTTGGCATTACGAGCAGGAGAGCTCGGGACCGCCCAAGTTGGAAACATGTTGCCGAGAGGCCTTCATTCTACAGTGGATAGACAATCATAATATATATATATATATATATATATATATATATATATATATATATATATATATATATATATATATATATATATATATATATATATACATATATATACATACACACTCAAGGACACTATCCTTCAAGTGTGCTAACAAAAACTATACATTAATCAATGCACACCTCCCAGTTAACGAAGAAAGTAAATATAATCCTGAAAAAGTAAATAAGTCCTGGGAAATTCTGGAAAAGACTATCTGTAAAATTCCCTCTAACCTTGTAAAAATCCTATTGGGTGATTTCAACGCCCAACTAGGGAAAGAAAGAAAGTAGAGGAAAACAATCGGCAGTTTTCCCGCTCATAAATGAACTAACTATAATGGTAGAAGATTGGTTAAACTATGTTCGCAGTCTAATCTAAAAATAATGTCAACCCATTTTAAGAAGACAAAATAAAAGACCTGGAGGTACCCAAACGCGTACACGGATTAATTTCAAATTGACCATGTTGCCATTTCGTAAAGGTTCAGGAAAGGATCTAACGTAGACACGGATCAGTACTTGAGTAGAATCAAACTTAGCTTAAAACCTCGAAAACTTATCCAAAAGAGACTGCTAATACCAAAGTTCGACCCTACGAAAATTAAACCAACCCTAACAGAAGAACTTGATAAATAGACAGCACAGAACTGGCAAGAATTGAAACAAAAAATTATTAAAACAGCTTTAAAGCTGGTCCCTTTACAAAAACGTAGAAAACATCCGCGGTGGGATGAAGTTTGCGAGCAAGCAATATTAAGCCGAAGTAAAGAATTCGAAAATTGGAACAGTCAAAAAATTGAAATAAATTATAACATCTTTTTGGAAGTAAGAAAAGAAACATCGAAGCTAATTAGACAAACTAAAAGAAAATATGAAAACCATCAACCGAACATAACACCCGAAACTTTTACAAAATATTTAAAACTAAATTAACAGGCTATCAACCCCAAAGTCTTTGCTTCCAAAAGGAAAACGAACAATTAGCTCTAAATAACAACATCAGACAATTGCAAAAAACTTGCGAAATATTTTGAACAACTACAAAACTGTCCTGAGCCCTTAAAAAAAATACCAGCTATCAACCCCAAAGCCTTTGCTTCCAAAAGGAAAACGAACAATTAGCTCTAAATAACAACATCAGACAATTGCAAAAAACTTGCGAAACATTTTGAACAACTACAAAACTGTCCTGAGCCCTTAAAAAAATTACCAGCTATCAACCCCAAAGCCTTTGCTTCCAATAGGAAAACGAACAATTAGCTCTAAATAACAACATCAGACAATTGCAAAAAACTTGCGAAATATTTTGAACAACTACAAAACTGTCCTGAGCCCTTAAACAAATTACCAGCACTAAACCCTAAAAAAATTAACCCAGGTTCATTACCACCGAATGAAGATGAAATAATTAGGCGAATCAAACGACTTAAAAATAACAAAGCTTCTGCTGAAGATGGAATCACTGCTGAACGTTTGAAATCCTCTGGTCCAGGTACAATCAATGAAATAACCAAAATTCTAGAAGTTAGGCGAACCGAGCGGATTCCGGAAGATTGGAAAGATATTCTAATCCATCCATTACACTCTAAAGTCTACTACAACTCAATGTCTACTAGATAGAGCACAGGGACAGTTAGATCCTGCCCTGAACAGATCCTGAATATAAAGTTGATCCTAAGACATCAAAAACTGTACAGTAAAAATTTCGTCTGTACATTTATGGATTTCAAAAAAGCATATGATTCTATTGACCGCGCACCTTTATTCCAAATCTTGAAAGAAAAAGGACTAGATCTGAAAACGCTGACAATTATTAAAGCAACATTAACTAACACAAGGTAAAAAGTTAAATTCATGGGTGACATCTCAGAGCCCTTCGAAATTAAAACAGGAGTAAGACAAGAGGATGGACTCTCACCACTCTTATTTAACTGTGTTTTAGAAAAAGTAATATAGGAGTGGCATTAAAAAAGTGGTCCCTGAATATTGACCAGCCCGTTAAACTGGGGAGAACCAACATCAAAATTCATTGTCTGGCGTTTGCTGATGATCTAGCAATTTTGGCTTAAGATATATTAACAGCACAAAAACAGATTGAAATCCTAAAAGAAACAGCAGAAAAGGTAGGACTCCAAATTTCCTTCGAAAAGACACATGACACATGACTTGCAACAGACTAAGAACACCATTTCCAAAAACAAAATATGGTAACATCAGACAAGTATCTCAATTCAAATCTTTGAGTGAAATAATCGTGGAAAATGGATTGGAAAAAGCGGCCAATAAGGATAGATGTCAAAAAATGGAAACGGCATTGAGACTTACACAAATTATTTACAACAAAAAATGCATATCTAAAAACACAAAATTGAGACACTACAATACAGTTATTAAGCCAGAATGTCTGTATGGGGCAGAAACGCTAATTTTGAATAGAAAGAGAGACATCGAGGACATTGAAAAGAAGGAAAGAAAAATCATAAGAAAAATCTTAGGCCCCAAACAAATAAATAACACAACAGACCGACTTCGAGAAAACCAAAAAATCAAACAATACACAGATGTACCTAGCGATATGAGAAAAAGAAGACTTAAGTTTTACGGACACATAAAACGGATGAATCTGAGTAGGCTAACTAGGCAAATAGTCAAATTTTATGAAAATAGGAGTAGAGCTAAAGTAGAAATAATTAAATGGATTGTTGCAATTAAAGAGGACCTAAGATCTGCAGATATTACACAAAGTGAAATTCCGGATAGAGGCTGTTTCAGACACAAGGTTAACGTTTGGAAGGTTGGCCAAAGAGAAAAATGTAGGAAGACTGGAACAACTTGGTCTAACGAAAAGAAAAAAGCTCATAGGGAAAGAATGAAATTAGTATGCGCACAAAGGAAGGCTAACAACAACAAACGCCTCTTTGTTACATCTAATATTTTTACGGATGGAGATAATGTTTCTAAATCCTTCCGGGTGTCCATCTCTTGATTCTGTGAAGAGTTACGACATTTAGCCAAAATCTCATTTGGCATTTTCAAGCGTTGTCCGCTTCGGCTGAAGAGCAGTATCGGATCGACATCAACGGATCGACACCCGGAAGGATTTATATATATATATCCAAAATGCAACCATTTTTTCGGAAAGTTTTTTAAAAACTTGGACAAATGTTTCCCGAACTGGAAGCGGTTATCGTGGTCCGTAAATACGTCTAGCCTCTTAAGAATTTTGTAGAGCTTCTCCATAAATATGAATCATATCATGATATTCGCCTACAGAGTATATTTTTGGTTATAAGTCGAACTTAAATGCAAGCACTGACCTACAGTGAAAAAATATTTATCGTCATGTTCAAATAACAGTGTTTGTGACGTGGTCGCATCGATATTGGCTGATGTATGACGTGATTCTTAATTTAAAAAAAAATGTTTTTTTACAATTTTCATTAGTTTAATTGTAGTTTATTCCTTAAGTAATAACTAATTATTATTTACCAAATATGCTTTTAAAAATATATTTGCTTAAAATGTCAACTCTTATCATAACTGTTCGATTGTTGATTTAATAATTTTTCAAATTTTTTCTCGGGTTCCCTTAGATATTTGATCCTTGTTGTAAGGAACTTTTTTCTTTAAAATAATATGAAAAATGCTTAGTTAAATTTATGAAAATACTTTCCCTTACACCCTGCATGTAGGTAATAATGTATTACGACTCATCCGGATCATTTTCCAATAACTGTTTACCTTTTCTAATACACTTCTTCCTGTAAAATGTTATTGCCCATGCGTAATCCTCAAACTCAGTTTTTATCATTTCGTAGGTTTTCTTTGCTCTTTTGTTCAGCTGAAAGTAAAAATCAGAATTTTCCACATATTAATTCAGCAAAAAAACAAAAAGAGCCTTAGCTAATCCTTCAATCGAAACAAACTATTTGCTCACTGAAAATCGCGCATTTACCCTTCTACATTATATTTAATATTGTTTTTCAAAAGAGCTATTCCCTTAATTTCGGTTTGCTTTAAACGAACGTAATTCCGAAAGAACAACCCGCAGGTTCATTACGCTAAACTATAAGATACTACCTTAGAAAACCGTAGCACGCAATGAGGTTCGTGACTATCTAAATTCTATTTTATTTAAGCTTTGGCAAAGATTGAACTCTTTTTGTACGAGACCTAACCGATTCTATTTTGGCCTTAATGGAACAAATCCTTGCAAGTAGTACAAATATATTTAGAACGATTTCAGATTTAATCAAATGTCTCAAAATCCTTTACTTAAAGTCTGAGCGTTAAATAAATAGAGTATCTTGAGAAATAAATTGAATTACATGATTACTTTTTGGCTCATTCGTCTTCGTAATGAAGTATAAAAAAGTGTTATTATAAAATACTCTTAAATATAAAGGGCCTTTCAAATTGAGCAATTTTTTTTTAATTTTTAAATAAAACATAGAATTTGCTTTGATTTCAAAAAACTTCCTATAAATAAAACTGGTTAACAAATTTAAACTTTTTTGAGGTAACATTGATGAAAGTAGGTATATATTAAATATTTTGTAGTCCTAAATCCTAAAATGCTAAGGCAATTACTGTAACAGCTACATTTTTTTTGTTACGGGGGATAGGTGGTGAGAAAAAAAGGAGACAACGTATTTTTACAATCTAATATTTATTTAATATAAACATGTAAAGCATATTAAATATGTGCAAAGATATTACACAGGATTATGTGAATAAAAAATATATTATATGAGATGTTATACAGCGACAAACACTTTCACTTTTTCCTCTTGTGTTCTGTAGCATCATTTCTTTTTAAGAACTAGCAGTAGTCGCTCAGAATAGATGTCCCTGGTATCTTGCTTCCATCTGAAAGCTTGAAACCTCTCTCCTTGTTCGTCGTCTACACCCAAAGTTTCCGGAAAAAATCCAAATGAGAGTATAAAAATACACTTTTACGATCATGCGTCACCCTAGTATTCATAGGCTTTCAAGAGTTCATCTAGATGTTATAATAGTTTTCGTCTTTCTTGTTACTCAAAAATCCTTTCACTACACTTACAAAACACTTTCAAGCTGCCAATTCCTTTGCATTTAATGTTTCTTGAAATCAGAAATCACCTAGAAGCTTCGCAGGAAGGAAATTTTTATTTTAGGTACTTGAAACCATTACCTTCTTTGTCCATGGCTTTGGCAAAGTTTGTCATTAGTCCAAGCTTAATATGGAGACGCGGAAGAAACATCTTTTTGGGTTAACAAGAGGGGCATATTTTATGTTTGAAGTACAAGGTTCAAAAAAGTCCTATTAGGCCAATCTTTTCTAATGTAATGTTCTCTTGTTTCCCTCCTGCCCCATAAACACAACAGCAATACTTTGTACCAAAGTAGTCCTTACCTTTGTACTCTAAAAGTCAGGTACAATGGTCCCATGATATAAAGGAGAAGCAGGTACTTGAAAACGGACGTGCTAGGCCATTTCTATGAAGAGGCGTTTTAATAACTACCTAAATTAAACGCAAAAAGAACATTCTCATCAATGTTACAAAAATCATGTATTAATTAAACATAGTGTATGACATTTAAACACGAAAGACAATATCTGCCAAATGATCACCTCTTGTAGCTCCATAGATGTCAACTCTCCTTTGTCAATATTTTGGATGACATTTTGGCATATCCGTCGCTCTATCTCACCAACGACTCGAATAAAATAAATCAATCCTTTAGTTCAAGAATCCATTGCGGAATGTTATAGACCTGGTTTTTTATCTAACCCCAAATAAAATAGCCCAACGGTGTCAAATCACATAATCTTGGTGGCCAATTAACATCACTGTTTCTTGTAATAACTCGTCCATGAAATTTTTCTCTAAACAAGTCAGTTGTTTCATTAGCAGAGTCAGGTGTAGCGCCCACATATCATCCAGATCAATCTTATTCAATTCAGCCCACAAAAATCCAGTTATCGATATCCAGTGGCGATATCGAATACGATTTACAGTTACAGCTTTACCGGCAGCATTCTGAAAGAAATTCGGCCCAATTACACCTCCTGGTTATAATACACACCCAACAGTGATTCGTTTGGAATGTAAAGGTTTCTCATGAATCAGTCTCCTCGCCCCAAATGCGTGAATTTTGTTTATTAACATAGTCACCAATTTCAAAATGTACTTAATCTGAAAAGATGTTTTTTGAGAAAAATCATCCGTTTGTTCTGTATGTGCCTTCAGAGTTAAGTCCTTTCGTAAAATACCCCATGTTGTGGATACACTGAGTCCAAATTGTTTAACGTCGACTAATGGAAATTTTGGGGCCTTCTTGTGAGCGACCACTACAACCACTATATATTGGTGCTCTTTTATCTTCCATCGAACCAGTTTCTTGATCCGATCCATCGAAACGATCGGTCCGATCCATCGAACCAGTTTCTTGAAATTATTGAGCAATTTGACTAATAATGCTTTCAGATGGATGATTGTGTAAACTGTAAATAAAACCTAACTTTCAAAAAACATTTTTCACCGAACGCCCATTTGCATAAAATAATTCAACAATTTTAAAACGTTGCATTGTGTCCGACTCCATTTTTATAAATGACACACATTACATTTGTGAAATGAGACTAGACCTTTGCGAATTCACAACGCCATCTGGGTTTTATTCAAAAATTAAAAAACCCGCTCAGTTTGGAAAAACCCGTTATGAAATACAATCACTTAAAAACTATAAAAATAAATTCAATCTTAACATCATGAAAAAAAAATTATTAAAATATTCTAAATGTGGACCAAATTTGAAATTTGAAAGTTACTTGGTTCTAATTAACAAAATATTTGTGCTCGTATGCGTAAATATGCGTGAATGTAGTTGCAATAATTTTATTGCTCTTGGGTTAGTCAAATCAGATTCAGCTTTAAGTAATGTCTGAATGATTGTGGCGTGTTCATATATTTTTTTTCCTTTATTTGGGTTGGGCGCCACTATCTAAAACTCAAAAAATATCAAAAATACCTGTTCTTATGTAAAGAAAAATATTGTTTAGAAATGGAGAAGGAGAATAAATTGCCATTCCTCGAAACTTTAATATTAAAACAAAACAACACATTAAAAACTACAGTTTACAGAAAACCGACAAACACAGATAGATATCTCAATTTCTTTTTAAATTACTCAAAATTGGTCAAAATAGGAGTAATTAAAAGTTTATATGACAGAGCAAAACTTTTTTGTACCGACAGTGATACACTACAAAAAGAAACAAATCACATAAAAGACATTTTAATTAAAAACAATAACCTAAAAAATTTTATAGATAAATCGTTTAAAGATGTTGATACCAGACAAAACAGACAAGTTATTAATAACAATAATAATAACTCTCAAACAATTAACCTCACAATTCCGTATATCCGCGGTATTTCTGACACAATTAAAAGAGTAGGAAATAAATACAACATAAGAACGACATTTAAAAAAAAAATACTCTTAAATCTCTATTAACAAAGACTAAACCAAACAATATACAACAAAAATAGGTGAGGGCAAATTCTATATAGGTGAGGTATCTAGACCGTTAGACGTTAGAATAAAAAACCGCCTTAGAAAGGGCGATTTTAATAAATCTAGAATTTGTCAACACGCGTGGGAATCGGGTCATAAAATCAACTGGAATAATTCCAAAACGGTATTAAAAGAATCGGTAACAAAATACAGAGATTAAAAGAAACCGCTATAATTAATTGAAATAAAAATAACTGTATTGCTATGCCTTCGGTAGATTTAAATTCAATATGGTTCCCGATTCTAAAGAATACAATTAAACACATTTAAATATTTGAATACACAATCAGTACAATAAACAATCACACAGTAAACATTCCCTATATATATATTTTTGGTAGTATGTCACTGTCATGAAAATCTGTTGTTGTCATTGTAAGTATCGTTGACATACACAAAAAACTATATTTACTTTCACTCGTTACTTTATATATTACAAATTAATATAATTTATTTTTTAGTTTACTTTTGAAAACGGGGGAGAGTACCCTCCGAAACGTTAACGTTAAAAGTTTGTAAAATTTTGTATAACATTTTTATATCTTTAAAATTTTGTTCGTTAGGCAAATTTATTACAAAAAAGAATCACTGAGGAATTTGTCTCAGTTTAGTTTTTTGTTTTTACCCAGTGAGTCTTTCTTTACATAAGAATAGGTATTTTTGATATTTTTTAAGTTTTAGATTGTGGCGAAAAACCCAAATAAAGGAAAAAAATACAGATTCAGCTTTTTCGTCTATGCCTTTTCCACATAATTTTTTGTTTACCAATGCGACCCCCATTGTAATTCGATTCAGCATTTTAGCAAGAAAAGATTGTAATTTTCAATGAAGACATGGGATCATTCGAAATGACCTCTGCGAAGTTCACCTTGAAATTCAAGAAATATCCCACTGTTAAAAACACCGGGCCTCCGGCACCTCCAAGATCAACTGGAGTATTCCATCCATTTAATCTCAAGCCCCGTTGGGGGTCAATCTCATGCTGTATAAGTAAGAGCCAATAAGGCTAACTTAGGAACCAGACTGACAAAATATTTCATTTCTAAGCATTTTTTCATTTAGTGATTGATTCAAATACTAGACCAAATAACAGTAAAAATTCGTGACCTTTTACTAGAAGCAACAGGTAAAAAAACTATAGCATATCAATCAGCGCAAACTCTTTGAGCACCCTGCGATGCTCACATAAAGAAAATTCTACTCACCCCTGAATTTCCTCCATCCTACATACACCCTTAGGTAAAGATCTGCCACTATAATATTCCTCTTCGTTTCAAAACTTAAATATATGCAAGGCAATGAACTGTTGAATGTTCTTGCCAGTATTATTACACTGCATGGTATTCCAGTTAAGTATCTCCGCATTATAAATATATTTTCTTTTAACTATGAAGACACAAGTCCTTGTGCAACTAAACTGTGATCTCCTGGGAGGTTCCAGCAAACTTAGGCTCATCAGGAGAATATTTTGCACTCTGCCTTTTCCACAATCTTCCCAGATCAAAGGACTCTAGATTCTACTAACTTATATCGCCTATTCTCTTTTTAATTTACAAAGACCTTGTGAACGGTGATAGTTCTTCTCTTGACTCGTTCTGTGAAGATTTTCAAAGTCATTCTTTTCACTATCTTTTACACATTGTCTTCCCCTTCAGCACGCTTTTTCTTATCCGACCTAAGCGTAGACTCTCTGACTCCCGGAGATATTTTCTATTTAAAATAACTTATTGTTATATTCGGATTTTTTCAGAATATCAATTTTGATAAAAAATAGACTGGTCACCTTGAATAAAATCTGGTTATCTTACTAGTTTGAATGTTAAATATTCCTATAAATTGTTTTCATTTTACTTTGTTCCTAACTTGTTTTCTTTTATGCAGTAACGTGTCCTTACTTATTATTTTCTTTTACTTGATACATGTGCTGCTGTGCCGAAACCGCACTGGAGCGGTAGTTGGTTCGATTCCAGCGCTCGGATGGTTGTTTTCCTTTCTTTCTTCTGTCTGTTTACTTCCTAAATGTTTGTGATTGTTTCTAGGCAAGAGTGTAAAATCCGACAACGAATTACCCCTCAGTCACGCCAGTTAAAGGCTGGGTAAGGCCGGATGCCTTCTGAGACGTGTTCTACGTTGGTCACTCGCCAGTCGGTAGGTTTCCTGATAGACTTATGGGTAGGCACATAACCAAGGGTTTATAGCCCGAGGGGGGTGCTGGCCTGAGTTTGTCGGAAGCTGATGACCGTGGTTCGGAACCCACGTTAAGCTGTAGGTCCAGTCGCTAAATAGCCTAGTTGCTGATGCACCTCTAACCCTTTACCTTTACCTTTTACTTGATATCAGTGATGGTGAGGTCTCAGTGTGTCAACGTGACGTAAATCGAAAAATATAATTCAATTTCAACGAAATATGGCAATTAAATATCAAACACGGTCTAATAGTTTTATAAAAATTACACAACTTGCGATAGGTGTCGCTATCAAAGGAACTGTGAGTTTGCGCTCCTTAATGTCAATGTTATTCAATATTAAAGTTCAATGTTATTCAATATTCAATATCATCATGGAACTTTTAACATCAGAGCAGCGCTTGCAAATTGTCGAAATTTATTATCAAAATCAATATTCCGTGCGCCAAACTTACAGAACAGTTCGTGATGAACTTCGCCTAATTACTGATAATTTCCGAACGCATTTCAAAACAAAAACAAGCTGTGTGTTCCAAAGGAATATCGTCGCATTTTACTGGCGGTGTTGAAAACCAAACCATGTCTTTTCTCACAAATTTTTGAATCCAAATAATCCAAAAGGTTTGAGTAATACTGTCCTGTTAGTGTTTTACCGATTTGAAGATAATCAATTAACAAAATGCCTTTTGCATCCTAAAAAATTGATGCCATTGCCTTTTCGGTCGTTTTTGACCACTTTGGCTGATTCGGAGCTGAACAACCGGGCTCAGTCCACTATGCAGTCTATTGTCGCAGTTCGGGATCATAATGGTAAGTCTCAAGTCTCAAATATAATTACGACGTTTAAAATATATTATTATTCTTTCGAGAATTATCCAAATGTTAGTTAGAAAGTTTTCCTCGAAGTCATTTTTGATCAGAATTTCACAAATGGGGATTTGCTCAAGCCCAATTCCTTTTTCAAAATATAAATTGTCTGTCATCCATAACCATATCATGTGTAGAATTAATTATTTGTTACGAACTTATTGGACGTCCGACGTCAGTAGACGAACTTATTGGACGTCCAGAACGAGGCTTGTACGACCACGTTGAAACTCACCTGCCCACTTACAAATCATTGTTTTTGAAGAAGCAGACTCCTCTAATACATTTACCACTTTACTATGAATTTCCATTGCATTTAAACCTTTTTATACAAAGAATTTAATCACTGCACCATTTTCGGTATTTTCCATTTTAAAAATAACACTGATACGTTTATTTTAAGCTGCTATTTTATCCGAATGAATTGACAGATCGACTTGAAACTTCACATATATTCATATGAAGGATGAAATTTCAAAATGTAGTAGATTATATAGTTCTTTTCCTAGTCTATAGGTGTCGCTCTGCGAGCTTAATTATCAATTAACCTAGTACATTTATTTTCATATGGTTTTATATCGTATATATTTTTAATTGCAGATTGAATTAGAAAATTGGGTTAACAGTATTCACAGTGCTTGTGCAGCGGCATTTGCTCGACACAGAGGAAAGACGGGTACACTTCATCTTCTTCAAGAGGAAATATTTAGATTAGAAAAAGCTATAGAAACGGTAAGAAAATTATAACAGTTATTTTATATATGTTTATTGACGAAGTGTCGAGAAGGAAAACAAGCATGTTATTTTCTTTATATCAGGATTATAAATTGAAGCATATGGCCGAGATGCAGCAATCAGTTGTGGCAGAATTAGAAGCTCGACAACAGTTATCCAATCAAGTGATGCAATGGGAAGAAAACTTAGAACGACTACATTGTGAGCAATTCAGGTTGCGTTGTTATATGGCAAGTCTTCAGAGCGGCGAATTACCAAATCCAAAGGTATGTATTAATATAATTATTAAGACCTTTTAATAATAATAAATAAATAATTCCATATTATAAATGTACTAAAATTTTTACCCATCAGCTAACTAAAATTACCAATAAATACAATTCATACGACATATATAAATGAGGTATTGAGACTGATTTATATATATATATATATATATATATATATATATATATATATATATATATATATATATATATATATATATATATATATTATTATTCACTTGAAATTATAATTCTACATTGTCTCCTTCAAAGTAGTTGCTTTGGTCACACTGCGCTGGAGACGGTTGGTCCGCTCTTTATAGCAGTACTGGAGCTCAGACACATGAATCGCCTTTAGCTCGTCGGTTACGGTCTTTTCAATGTTCTCAATGTACCAAAACTGTGTCCTTTGAGGTCAGTCTTCAATCATGACAAAGAGGAAAAACCACAATGATTCAAATCTGATGAATAAGGGGGTTGTGGAGCTACAGTAATGTTTTTCTTACCAAAATTTCATTAATTGAAATCGCTGTGTAACAAGGTTTATTGTCATGATGCAGCACCTAGATTTTCTCTATGTGTGATCTCCCACAAATGACCTTTTTTCGTACTCTTTCAAGAAATTCTCAGTAGAAATGCTGGTTCATCAATTGACCTTCTACAAATCAGCAAATCAGTATGCTTTTGATGTTTGAATTGTTCATTCTCGTTTTTTTCACCGTTGGTTTTGACACTTTGTTTATGGGTGGAATTCAAAAATCTAAGACTCGTTACCATCGTAGTGACTCGTCGTAGTGACTCGTTCCAGAAAATGAGGGTCATCTTGCATCCGTCCCAAAAAGTCAAAAGATGTATCTCTTCTGTTTCTCTGTATCTCTTCTCATTTGATCTTGCGAAGGGTTTTTGGAGGCCATTTTCGGTCAGATTCAACTAATTACGATTATCGTCCGCCGATTATTAGAATGCACAGGATCCGGATTCTCTATAAATTTTCATCACTAAATTTCACCACTTTTTCATCACTGATGGATTTCTACCCGAGCTCGGGCAAAGCCACTGCTTACACAGGTCTACAATGGATTTGTTGGCGAAAATACTAAATTTGTTTTTGAATATGCTTGCTATGCTGGTTCTAACGGTACATATATTTTTTTGAAATGTACTTGTAGGTTTCGAGATATGATAAGTATCGAAAAAATACGATTATTTCATATTTTTACCTTTTGTTACATCAATGAACTTTTTCGAGATTTCTTTGAGTAAGCTCCTTCCAAGCACTCACGCATGACACTCCAGCAGTAACCAGTCATCATGTATTCATCCCATCCACCCTGGTACCTTTTTTCCATATTCTTTAGGTTCTAAAGAACCTTGGCTTTTGATAAGGGCCAAGGTTGTCCTGAAATGTATCCTGCCCTGAAATGTTTTGCATCAACTCGCGATAATTTTTGGGAAATAGGAAAATTTTTTCAACATTGACGAAAGACAATCGAACTATTGATTCTATGTGTTTCATTGAATGCACAAAATTGTTATTTTTCATCAAAAGCCTAATTTGCGGTTAATCGGAAATGCCAGTCTTAAATTAAAAAAAGGAACCATTCTTATCCAATGCTTTGACATACTGTTTCATTAGTCCCAATTTTATGTGCAATGAAGGAAAAATTATTTTCTCTCTAGTAAGTAACGCTGTATTTATGATATTTTGTTTTCCAGCTGTCAAGTCTTTTCTTTCAAGCCAGTTTGTTTTAATCCAATGCTCTCTTTTAGCTCTGCTCTCCCACAAACAGAGAAAACATGAAAATTTTATGTAGCCGCTTTGTTGACCCAGTAAAAAGTTTACCATTTTTAAATCTCTCATATACATTATGAGAATGGCCCTTGATGTTTGCCAATACCAGAGAGATGGTTTCATACTCCTTTAATTTAGTGGAATGAGCATTGGAAACCGCACCATGTTTATTGGCATTATGTAGCAAAATATATTTTAAACTCCGCTTGGAACTGTCTATAAAAAGTCTCAATTCATTTGGCTGGTAGTTCAAGAAACCCATTTTTATTAAAGACCACCGACATCATTACAAAAAATAACATAATTTTCAGCAAAAAAACGGCAGCATTTTCTCGAGTACGATAACATGAAATTTTAGTAGCTAGAGAAAGTAAATTCCTCTCTTTGGGTCTGGAGGCCAACAGTTCTGATCTTTCTGTTGATAGGTCGAGGTCTCTCAAAAGGTCACTTAAATCATCTTGAGTAAGAAGTAGGGGTTTTGATTACGTCGCTTCGAAATTATCACTTTCTTCGCTAGTACAAGCTTGCCTATCTTCGAATGTACTACGTTAAGTATCTGAAAGATCAGACAGGCCACGAAAAGTTGGAACAGGGACGTCTTCTAAATGAAAAATAGATATTTTAGCAGATGCCAGATCGGGATAGGTCATTTTTTTCGGTTAACATCATGTACCTTGACTAAGCAAAAATAACAGTAATCGTAGTGATTTTTTGGTTCCCTTCAAATCATATGCACACCAAACTTCATTTGATTTATTTTGCCGTTCGTCCATTGCCTTAAATGTTCACTACATATTTTGCAAATAGTGTTTGAAATCCATGGTTTATCAACTTTTGTTTTCAAATTAATGTAAGCGAAATACGCACTTTGTACAAATTGATATATAGGTTTTCGAAACTTTTTCACCGTCACAGTCGCTACAAACGTAACAAAAAGTATTCAGGTCTTTTAAACATGATCGTTTTGACGATGACATCTTCCAGATATTATTTACTAACTGTTTTAATTGAACAAACAACAAAAATAAACAAGTGATATGGCTGCTGAGAAGAATATATTATCAATGTGAGTACTTTTGATAATTGATTGTTACTGTGAGTGTTGCTAGACAATATACTTTAAAATTACATTTAGGTCTCGGAGGTACCAAAATTTTATTTTTATTTTGTAGACCTGTTTTATGAACGTATTTAATCATAGTCATAATTTTCTATAGGAAAGTGAATTAATACTAACTTTAGCTTTATCGTTGTATTTACTTCGTACTGTTAGTTTCGTATCATACAACAGAAAAAAAACGAAATAATCCAATGTACTTACGAAACATAATTTAAATGAATTTATAAACATTTTGGCATTTATTTTCATGAATTGAAGTTATGACGCAGACCATTGCACGAAACAATTTATTCAGTTATCTTATATGACAAGTCCAGTCTCTATTCATCACTTCTTGCAGTTGAAGGCCTTTCGCCACGACGTTCATCTTCAATCGAGTCTCGGCCTTTTGATAATGCCTTAAACCACCTGAAAATCTGGGCACTTATTAAGACACTATTTCCGTAAGCCTGTTGAAGTTTTGAGAATTTACTGAATAATTTTAAAAATGGACTAGAAAAATCTGGTTCACGAATAGAATTGCTACAGGACCCCAAGTAACTCTAAGGAGTTAACACTCATATTTAAGACGCATCAGGCCTGTCTGCCCTCCAAAGGGGAAGTGAACAGTGTTGCCCGATCAAACGCTACGCGACCAGTCTTATTGCTTTATTTACACATCTTGTATATCTTGGACTTATATTAAATTTGGATTTACCGCATAAATGATTTCTACATCCATCATGATTAAAAATAAAATCGAGACTCATCATTAAAGTCCAAGCTTCATTCAATTTCAGCTTGTTCCCATTCCAAACGACTCGCACTGAGATTCGCTCTCAAGAAAATATAGGCATAAGTAAATGTCGATTAGTAGTCATCCTCGAAAGTCATTTGTGTTGCTGCAACAAAAAATCGATTACGTACAGCAAGTAGTAATTTGCTGTTTATCGCGTCATTAGATATTTCTAGAACAACCAAAACCTCATTCATTTGCATAGCTTTGACCCTTAATTCATCTTATATACACAGTGCGTCCATTAAGTATCAGTACTAGTCCGGAAAAATGCGATTAAAACGAAATACCTCGCATTTTTTTATGAATTATTATTCGAAGTTTTCTCCTCTCGCTTTGATACATTTATTAAAAACATTATGCCACGGAAAAACATTTGTGCTGCTTAAACAATCATCGCCGTGCACGTTTTATCGAGTTTTACATTAAATTTAATAACTACTCTTTGTTCCATGATTTTATTTTTACATGAAACTTGTTTGGCTTGTAAACAAGACATCATAAAATGAACAAATATCAACTAATCATGGTATAGTAGATTTCATTAGATCCAGGAATGTTTAAGCTTTGAAGGAATGTTCAAGCTTTGAAACAATGCCACTAGTCAATAGATAGTTGTTGACTTGTTGGTAGTGTCTGGTTGCTGAGATATATCTTAAGTACTGATACTTAATGGACGCACTGTGTATGTTCTCATAACATGATTAACTTAACATGTTAAACAACATATAGCACCTATAGCTATAGAAAAGATGTGTGCGTAAATTTGTGATATTTTAGGACTTTTAACAGTACCACCGAAATACTACTTTCCTTACTAGCGTACCAAAAATATCTCACAATATGATTACAATATGAAACATTTTTGGAACCATTCATTTTGTTATTTTTTTTAATAATCGCGCGGATAAACATAGGTTTTGTGTTGAAGATTTGTTATAACAGATCGGTCAATAAGTCCCCAGTCTGACATATAGATGGCATCATTTACGAAAAATCCTTACGAGTAGTCGATTATGTCAACATGCAAACGTCATATGTCAAAATTTCATGACAATCTGTCTACTAGTTTCTGAGTTGTTGTGCTTTAAGTGATGCTACTTTTTTTATTTTTAAAACAATGGAAAAAATAATTTCGTGTGTTGATTAAACATTGCTTTTTAATGAAAAAAAATGCCGTTGAAGATACCTGGACTCTACCCCAGGAAAATCAACAATAATTGATTAGTATTTTGGCTGAATGGCGGAATTCAAACGTGGCCGGACAAGCACCGATGATGCTGAACGCTCTGGACGTCCAAATGAGGTGGCTATATCAGACAACCTCTGAAACATTAACAACATAATTTTGCAAAACCTTAAAATAAAGCTGCAGGAGATAGTTGGTATCATGAAGATATCGAAAAGAAGTATTTACACTATTTTGCATGAACATTTGGGAATGCGTAAATTACTATCGAAATTGTTACCGCATTTGCTCACAACTGACCAAAAACAACAACGTATTGATTATTCTGAGTAATGCTTGCAGTTATTTAAGCGAAATTGTTAAGATTTGTATTTATATATTATAGTTATTTCAATGTTGTATATATCAGAAAATAAACTAAAGACGGCAACCTCGCATCGGTGTCTGACGCGGTACGAAAGGACGGGCAACTTAACCAAAAATAATAACGAAAACGGGGAGTCGACGTTAAAAAATTGTGCAGTTAAGACAGCAATTCGGGATTGCCAACGAATAGTAATGGCAATTTGGTTTTATTGAAGCAGTCCATAAGTAAATATAAAATATATTAAAATTACTCCCAATCGCAACAGTGATACAGTCACACTCGACTGAACACTACCAAACAGAAATAAAAAGATTTTTTTCATACGCTATGTAACATATAACATTGCATGAAACATGGATGCATCACTACACTTCGGAGTCAAATCGACAATCAGCTGAGTGGGCAGCTAATCAGCTGACAAAAAGCAGCCAGTGAAAGCCGTCTAAAGTGACTAAAAACACCACCATAGGCAGGTAAGGTTATGGCTTCTGAATTTTATGATGCGCATGGGATATTATTCATCATTATCTTGAGAAAGTAAAACCATCAATAGCGAATATTACAGCGTTATGTGCAGGGTAGGAAGTAAGACGGACAGAAAAATTAAAGAAAAAAACCCATCCGAGCGCTGGAATCGAACCAGCTACCTTTGGATTGCCAGGCAGGCGACTAACCCACCAGACCACCGCGTTATTGGTGCATTTGAAGGACGAGATTCAAAAAAAGGTTCCAAATGAACAAAAAAAGTGCTTTTTCACCAAGACAATGCACCGTGTCGAGAAAATGCTAGCTGGAAAGAAATTTCGCTCCAATGAAGAGGTAATTGCCCAAAACTGAAGGATATTTTGAAGGCAAAGAGAAATCGTTCTATAGAAAAGGTGTAGAAATGTTAGAAAAGGGTTGGAATGATTGTGTTGCTCTTCAAGGAAAATATATTGATGAATGAATTCTAAATTTGCAAAAAAAAATGTTTCATTTGTTAGACCGGGGAGTTATTGACGGAATTGTTATAATAAAAATATTTCCATTTTGATTAAACTGTATATACTGGGTGCTGCACTTTTCTGATTTCCTCAGTATATTTAATTATATCTACACAAGATGTATAGCAATGAATGAAAAAGGCAAAAATTGAATCTTGCACAGTCTAGACCGTATTCTGCATAAGGTAGAAAATTAAGTCAATTAACGAGTTTATATGGTGTCTTAAATTTAGTTAATAAAAAAAAAATTTATTCATATTAACAATTATACTAGGCAAACTTGAAAAGCTAAAATTAAATGAAAAAAAATGTAAATTCCAAATTATCATCATTTTTGTGTCATTGTGAATAAAAACCGAGCAATAACGCAGCAATATTTAAAAATTTATAAATCCGAATCTCCGTAAATGTAGATTTAGAATACATTTAAGATTAAATAACAGATTTATTGCGCGTAAGCATAAAAACATATTTTTGCAAATAGGAGATGCTGTTATATTTTATTACCCATTTAAAATATTGAGTACATTAAAATCTTGTTTGAGTTATGTGTTTGTATTGTATATAAATATTCGTATTGCCGGGAGTGTTTAATACACCATCAAATATGAAAACAATATTATAGAAGAATAAACATTTTATAATAATTTATCCAAAAACCCTTCGCAACCCACATTTTCTGTGTAATTTATTTCTGAGAAATACGATTTTTGTGCCGACAATGTCCAAACTAATACCATACCACTCGTTTGACTCTTGGGATGCTTCTATTTCTTCGTTAACAATTGCCATATTGTGGATATTTCGATGGTGTAGATAAATTGATAAGCAGAGTAAAAAAATGCCTTGGGAATTTTGAAAGTTAATGCAATAGAAAATTCACTACAAAAGGCACTTTGAAAACATATATATCAGTATGATCAAAAAGTAGGCTTTACGCATTGATTCAATTATTTGTTTTTAAATTGGTGTGGTTGTCCTTAAGGCCTGACAGGAGTTTAAAATAATTTCGTATGTAGAGTTAGAAATAATAACGCCTTTTGTAACTGTTTCGAATTTTTGTCGGTGATTTTTTATAAATTGGATAAAATTATTACTCAATATTTTGTAATTGTTGTAATTGTTAATTTGTTATAATTGTTATTTAATGAATTGTTCCGTTTTGTAGCCGAAGTCGAATTAATGTTCTGCGAAATTTATTTTTTCGTCTATTATTATTCTTCCGAGTCTTTTGGCGTACTGCTTCTCAAAGTCTTCAGAAAACATAGAAAACAAGTTTATGGACCTATAGGAAGTAGCATCTAATTTTTTCTTGGTTTGGGGATCATAATAATTTGAGCAACTTTCCAAATTCTAGGGAATTAGTTTGTCCGCAGAATAATATTGAATATGAAGGTCATCGGTTTTATACAATTTCCAGACAGCTCTTTTGAAAAATTTTCCTGTGGTTAAATCCAGATAATTTTGAATAAATTTAAGGTAAGATTTAGATAGATCAATTCTTCCTTTAGAATTTTTGATGTTCTAGCCATCCCAATCTTTGGAATTACACAATTCCTAAGATATCTGAAATATTTAAAGCTTCTTCAACTCCTAGATTGTTCTTCTCTCTTTTACCTCCCCCATACTCCCCTATACTCCAAACATTCTCATCTGCTGCTCTCATCGGCCATACCTCTCTTGCAAATGTACCTATAGACTTGACAACTGTTTTATAGATTCTTCACTTTGATTGCGAATATTAATAAGTTTTGAGACAGTATAAATGCTTCTATTTCCTGCATTTATCCTCTATTGCATCGTTTCTTAACCTAGGGGTCATGTTCAGCAATATGGGGGGTCGCAATGTGTTCAGAAAATAAGACCCGTATATGAAACATTATTTTGTTAAAGTATTTATAATTTAAAAACAAGTGTTGGAAAATTAAATATTACCAATTAATAACAACATAATAAAATAAGCTTAACTAAAGTATTAGCCAAAGTTGTTTGAAATAATAATTGAATGCGACGGTTGATTTTGTTTTTCACTTAAAAAATTTTCTATTCGTGGATCATCATTGCAAACGCACATAAGTAAATTATTTTCCAGTGATAATAGACGATTTCTATATTTAGTTTTTAAAGCCACCATAGACGAGAAACTTTTTTCGCATAAGTAAGAAGTAACGAAGTAGATCAATGTTTTCACAATTTCCGTCCGTATTCACATCGTCGTACATACCAAAACTTATCTAAATCTTGAATTAAAAATTCTAGTTGCAGAGTTTTGTCGGCCGATATTTCAACATTTTCATCATACGGATTGAGAACCCACCTTTTCGACAAATCATCGTTGCTATCTGGAAAATATTCCAGTAACTGAACTTTCAATTCGCGTAAATGCATTTTAATGCTCTACAACACGCAATCAATAACAGAATTTTTTAAATACATATATTTAGTAATATAATCCGAAATTAAAGTGAATTCATCAAAATTCCGTTTTTCAAGGCGTATAATCCAAATACCAAGCTTCTTGATGAAAGTATTGACTTTGTCTGTCATTAGTAAAATGTTTTTGTTGCGGCCTTGTAAACTTGTAAAACTTTATTACTATTAGCCAAGTAAGCCAATAGTAATACAGTTTTTCCATCTTGTTAAAACTTTGGAAATGAGCAGATAAAAATAATCTGTAGAACAGATTTTCGATTCATCTCGTAATTCAAAATGCCTCGTTAGAAGTTTCCCTCGCGACACCATCTAAATATTGTATAGAAAAGCAGTGAGCCGTATTTGGCACCCATTTCTTCGCACAATGTGGAACGCAATTTAGGCGGCAATGGTCGGTTTTTAATAAAATTAATAATTTTTATGGCTTCTGACAGAACATTTTGTAAATTATCTGGCATATTTTTTGTAACCAGTGCATTTCTGTGAAGAAAGCAGTGTGCCCATTCCATATGTCGCATAATGTCTTTAAATTTGACTATCACCCCACTAATCTTCTAATCGTTATCGCTTTCACGCCATCAGTAAATACATACCACAATATATATTCTTAAGTCCAAATTTTCGTTTTGTGTTGCATCGATAAAAAAGATTTAAAGGGTCCTCGCCAGTTGCATGACCAGGGATTGATTTATACAAAACAGCATATTTTATTTAATTGACCCCACCAAACTCCCCCCCCCCCCCCCCCCCCCCAAATTTACTCATCGAAGTGAATAGCAAAAAATTCACTTAATTTAATTTTTTCAGTTATTTAATGGTGAATATCATTGGCCATTTCATTAATACGTCTCGATATTGTGTCATTTGGAAGTGGTATAGTTTTCAACTTTTTTGCTTCTTCCAGACATCATCACATTGACCATATCAATGGCATCGAGTAAAATGGGGTTTTCTGCAATCGTGCGGGGCTTAGACTCTCTGGTCTCTCTTAATGCTACTAAGTGTTGCGGTCTCATTACGGCTTGATTTGTTGATTTTTCGAGATGAATGATTCACGCTCGAAGAATTCTAATAGTTTATTGTGTAAATACAAGTGTTTTGTTTCCAGATGTCGCACTAATTTTGAGAGCTTTATGCTTTCCGCGAACAGAACTTGATAACAAACAACACATTGTAGCCTGTCTTTAAATATGTTTTATTTTACAATCTGGTCTTAATGTTTACTTTTTCCCCAGATATAGACGGGGACAATTACAATAACAATACATTTCGTTTCGTTACAATAACGTTTCGTTACATTTCGTTACAATAACATTTCGTTTTGTCACAAATGTGTTTATTTTTTTTAATATTATTAATTTATTTTTCTATCACAGTGTTATTATTTTATTTAACACTGAGTGAGAGAAGACATCGTAGTATTTAACACTGGGTTAGAGAATAAATTATAGTACTTGTTTTCGTAAAGACGTAATTAACAATAAAATTCTTCCTCTCGTTTCTTTGTTTTATTACCAAAACGCATAGACGGTAAGAACCTTTCTAGGCGCACTCGGGACGAATGATCCGCCTTGCATGCGCGGGCGGGTGACACGATCTGCGCAGGCTGATCATTTTTCAAGTACTTGCAAGTGCAGGGCACATGTTTGAACTAGTAAAAGTAATATAATAACAATTGGTTACACCGGTCTTGCAGTTTGGTATATGTGGCTGTGTGCGGTATATCGGTATATTCGGCCCATTCTCACATACATCTATCATTGACGATTCGTTATTAAATACAAAGTAAAATAGATTATTCGTTTTTTTTTAATAAAAACTATTCTTCATAAATCACGATACGAAAAATGGACGAATCATTACCGATCAACCGGCCGATGTAAAACTATGAAAAACATGAAATTAACATATTATAGTGAAGGGATTGTAACATTTTTTGTGTAACTTTTTGGCTATTTAGTAGGTCGCTGCACTAACTATATTGAGAAACGATGCTCTATTGTACTTCTTCCCCTCTGTGCTAATATTCCTTTCCTGATCACGTTATGTGTTTAATTTTTTCTTAGTTTATTAGTAATCTGCATCGATAAATCTAATACCAGGTTTAATATATAGTTAGATTGTCATGTATTTAATTAATCAAATATAAAAAAATAATTTAATATTAAATAGTCAAATTAGCTTAGCAACAAGCCCTCTTTATATATCAATTTGAATTCAAGTGTTCCTATCATGTATAAAAATATTTAAAAAATACACTTAGCCTAATTAAGATAAAAATTTCCGTAACATCTTTTGTTCACATGCCCTTTATGAGTTTTTAAATACGTGCTTCCTTTACAGTCCCTGCTCACCCACGTTTCAAGGGCAACGAAGAACACTCTTAATAAATTAGGAGTGTTTACAGTATCCTCATTTCACGCTTTCATTTGTGCTCGAAGCCCATCCCTCTTAAATAATCTCTTAGCTGGAAGAGGAGCTACTAAGAGAAGGCCTCCGTTGCTGTCTAGATCAAACAGCGGTTCGAGTCGACGATCTTTACAGGTAAGATGTGTTTTAAATGTTTTAATTTATTTTAATTGATTGTATTTGTGTGTATATTAATTTATGAACGTACTTATATAAATATATATCATCATCATCATCATTCAGCCTTGTCGATCCACTGTAAGATGAAGGCCTCCCCAGCATGTTTTCAACTCGCGCGGTCCTGAGCTCTTCTCTACCATTCGGGTCCAATCTACTTTGATGCCATCCGTCCATCGTGTTTTCGGTCTTCTTCGTAGACATTTATGGTCAAGAGGTATCCATTCCAGAATTGCTTTTGTCCATCTGTTATCACATCGCCTCATTATATGGCCTGTCCACCTCCATTTCAATTCCTTTACTCTTCCAATTATCTTACATAATTTCTTTTGTTCTCTGATTCATGTGCAGATCTTTTTGTCCCGTTTTATAATTTCAAGCATACACCTTTCCATCCCCATCTGTGCTAACCGAAGTTTTTGAACTGATTGTGATGTGACCGTCCATCGTGTTTTCGGTCTTCTTCGCGAACATTTTCTATCAAGCGGTATCCACTCCAGGATTGCCCTGGTCCATCTGTCGTTCCATCGCCTCTTCATCGCCTGCCCATCTCCATTTCAATTGCTTCACTCTTCTAATTATATCACACACTTTCTGTTGTTCCCTGATCCATACGCAGGGCTTTCTGTCTCGTCTTGTAATGCCAAGCATACATCTTTCCATTCCCCTCTGTACTACCCGAAGTTTTTGAATAGATTGCGATGTGAGTGTCCATATGTCACACAAACGGGCAGCACACACTGATCAAAAAATTTTCTCTTTAAACAAAATGGGAGTTCGTACTTAAACACTCTATGTTGAGCCTACTAAATGCTTCCAGCCACACTTTAACATACCGTTCTACTTACCGGGCAATGTCACTCTACATTGAGATTATTTACCCAGGATATATGTAGTGGTCAACAACATCTAAATCGCTTTCTAAAATAGATAGTGCTTGAAACGGCTAGTTCAATAGAACCAGAAGAAAAATGTTTTAAACAGACAAAACCCTCCAGTAATACCATTGAGAAACCAACAATGAGAAATGCCGGGAATGCTTTTGGTAGGGTTGAGTAAGATGAGATCGAATACGCAGAGAGGAGTCGCGCCAGTTCAACATACAGCTGGTGTAAAAAAACTCTGCAAGAAAACAAAAGAATTAATAAGGTTAAACAGAAGCTGAGGAAGGACAGAACGCAAATATATGCCTTAATGCGTGAGGATGGCACAGTATGCAGAGCGCGAACGGAAATGTTAGAGGTTGTCAGAAAAATTTATTCACAATTATATGAAGATCAGAACCAATCAAATACAATAATATCCCGGAGGAACAATTGTTAGATATCCTAGTGGACGAAGTGATAAATTAACAAAGGCTATAGAATCGATGAAAAACGTCAAGGCTCCATGAAAGGATAGTGTAACTATTGAAAGGCTGAAAACTGGTGGTTGGACTTTACATAAAACACTGGTACAATTATACGAAAAATGCTTCAAAGGACAAAAAGTACCTGACTTGTGGAAAAATACAGAAGTGATTATTTTACATAAAAAAAGGAGCACAGGAAGATTTATCGAACTACCGTCCAATAAGTGATTCGTTTACATAAAAAAAGGAGCACAGGAAGATTTAAAGGTCTACCGTCATATGTCTCCTATCAGTAATGTACAAGGTTTGCACCAAGATCATATCCAAAAGAATATTAAGAAATCTGAATGACGCTCAACCAAGAGAGGAAACAGTACAATGGATCGCATCCAGATTATACAGCAGGCCATAGAAAGGTACAACGAATGCACCATGCCACTGTGTTTGGCTTTTACCGACTACGAAAAAACATTTGACTCAATCTCAAAGCAGGCCATATTGAATGCATTCCTTAGCCAGGGGGTAGACAAAGCATATGTAAAACTACTGGAATCGATATATAATGAAGCAACAGCGACAATTCACCTTGATGATCTTGAAATTCGAATTAATGTAGAGCGATGTATACGGAGGGGTGATTCAATATCACGGCCTGTCCTCGGCCTGTCTTGAAGAACTATTCCGTAATCTGGATTGGGAACAGGATGGTATAAAGATCAATGGTGCAAACTTAAACCATCTTAGATTTGCAGATTATATCGTTCTATCTTAAAACCAGAGGAACTGCAAAGACGCATATAAAAGCTGCAAAGGGTCGGCGGAACCATTAACCTTAAAAGGCTTAAAAATAAATCTGATATAGAGGCAGATTATGTTCAGTAAATTTGATGACCACAGAATTATTTCAGTTTTAGGAAGGGATTTGGAGATTGCGGACCACTTTATATATCTTGGGCAGAGGATTTCAGTGGAGGGGGACACCGCTCGGGAGGTCGAACGGCGTGTTAAATGTGGCTGGCAGGCTCAACATAGTGTGTAAGAGCAGACTCCCACTCACTCCAATATATATATATATATATATATATATATATATATATATATATATATATATATATATATATATATATATATATATATATATATATATATATATATACACGGGCGTAGCCAGGATTTGGTTGGGGGGGGGGGTTAGTTTGAAGTAAATAAAATAACAAAAATTTACTTACATGAAATTTAATATTTATATATTCATCGGAAAAATTACGATATATTTATAAAGTTCTTAACTTTAAATGAAATGAATTAAATTAATTTCGTTCCTCTGCGCTAAATCTAGCTAAATCTATTCAATTCAAATGTAATAATTTAACTATCTTCACTCCTCGTATTTTTTCGGTATAATATTAGGTAATATTTGGCTTATTTCGGGGGGGGGGTTTGAACCCCCAAAACTCCCCCTTGGCTACGCCCGTATATATATATATATATATATATATATATATATATATATATATATATATATATATATATATATATATATATAAAAATATAAATATATATATAATATATATATATATTTATATATATTGAAAAGCCTGGAAAATTCAATATCGAAGTGTATATATAGCATTCGTAGATCGCAAGTTTTTAATTCCCTAGAAATAGAGATGGTGCCAAATTTACAATATATGAATTTAATGAAATAATTATGAAAATCTAATTTCTAATCCGTTCCTTATATTTGACATTAAGTAAAACAGAAGCAGAGTTATGTCTCCTTGCTCGTGCTAATGATTATTATACAATAATTAACTGTTCTGTTAAATACAGAAAGCACGACTAAATGAACTATCTCTCCTTCGATTATTAGGAGGAAAAATTAATCCACATCTTAAGATCAGTTACGTTCTTTAAGAACCCATCAGTTATGTTTGGATGTTTTTTCTTGAAATAAACTCAGTCGTCTTTAATTCCGAACATCGAACAATTTAGGTGAAAATTATATTGTAAAGCCACCTAGGCATGCTACTAGCATATTTCGACCACTGACTCACGACAGGTACTCACCTTTGCAGGCTGGATTGAAATAAAAGAGAAGCCGAGTTCTGTCTACTTAATCGTACTGATTATCAATACACCATAATTAACTTTATTATTAAATACCGGTAGTATATCTAGACGAACTATGTCTCGTTCGACTACTTGGAGAAAAAATTCTTAACTTAATTCTTATCTTAACACAGGGACCATCTCTAAGTACTCATCACTTAGCTTGGATGTCTTTTCTCGAAGAATTAAAGACGAGTGGGTCTGGTTCGATAACTTCGAGGAAAACATCTGAGCTTAACTGAGCTTTTAGAGAAAAATATAAGTGAAAATAAGACAACTTACATCAACAACTACAACAACTTACAACAACAATCATCCTCATTTAGTTATTGTATAAAATATTATGAAGTGTTTAAGTGATTATGAAAGTACAGGGTTATCTATTTCGAGGTTCGGAAAAAACAGACCTGCATTTTGACAACTGTGAAACTTAAATGTCATCCAGTGTGATTTGTGTAGTTTAAAGTTTGCCATTTTATAATATGGATCATTTAACCACCGAACGACGCGTTAAATTTGTCAAAAGTGTTTACAAAAATGGTGATTCTGCCGTAGTTACGTTTCGTGCCTCATGAGCAGAATGTAGTCGCCATAATTGTCCTTCTCAGCGCACAATTTCCAACATAGCCAAGAAATTTGAAAATGATTGGTCTGTTACGAATGTGGTAAGATATGTGCATCATCGTAATGAAGCACGATGGTGAATATCACTGCTGTTAGAGAAAGTGTGGCTGAAGACCAAAATTTATCGATTTCTCGGCGTTCATAGTCTGTGGGCTTGTCTTACGGCATATTATGGTGCATTAGCCATGCAAGAATTGAAGCCCGCCAACCATGGAATGTGCCGAGCATACCCCGATTGGGTACTTGAACATTCACCTGATTTTTGAAACAAAATCTTTTTCAGCGATGATTCTTCTCACTCAGCGAATACGTAAATAAACAAAATTACCATATATGGAGCTCTGAAAACCCACAAGTGATTTTGGAGAGTCCATTGCATCCGCAAAAGATGATTGGTGTGCGTTATGGTCGGTTGGTTTCATTGACCCGTACTTCTTCGAAAACGAAGAAGTGACTATTAACATCAATTTTGTGCGTTATATCCATTTGAACCGATTATTTTGGGTCAGAAATTAAAGGTTTTGATCTGAGCGATATGTGGTTCTAACAAGACGGCGCCACACACGACCAATTTTGACTTTATTGCGCGAGAAGTTCCCAAGCCGCGTAATTGGGTAATGTTAATAGGACGTCGAGATCATTGCGATTTGACGCTCTTTGACTTTCTTTGTAAGGCCACGTGAAAGATCGTGTTTAGATAGCCAATCCTCAAAGTCTTGAGCAGTTGAAAACCAACATTCGTAAAGTCATGGCCTCAAAAGGATTAAGTCGTGTAAGCGGTAACATGAAGGACATTGAAATAATGTATTCCACACTTAATGGCAACGTCCAAGCAATAAAATTTTTAAAAAATCATCGAAATCACAATTTTTTGATTGCTTTTTTAAATTTTACTTTTCGAAGCACAAAATGGATGACCCTTTATAAAACACGACAATCAGAAAAGAGATACCGCTAAAGCTATTGGAGTCTAAAGCCATATCCAACTTCATAGAAATTAAATAATTTGGGATATAAACTATCTGACATAAAATATACGATCATGAAACAATTATTTGAAATACCATTGTAAGACTCTACTAAATAATTGCAGAGAATACGTATTTTTTTTAACACGTGGTTTCTCTCTACAAAACACAAATCTTTTTTATTTGTTTGAGCGATGCGTTGGAAAGTCGTAACTATATTGGCAGCAGAAACGCAAATATTTTTCCAGCATGACAATGCTTGACCAGATGTCGCAAGGGGAATTAAGGGCGTCATCTGGGAATTGGGTAGGAACATTCTGCCTCGTATAGCGGTTTAAAAAGATAACAAATTTATTCAATTAAAACCTCTAAATATTTTTCGTCAAGCAATTCACAAGCAGGCCAATAGAGGGAGTAATCTATTATTGTATGTATGTATGTTAATATTATTTAATTTAAAATACTTGATTGTTGATGATAATAGAAAGTAGAGAAAAAAATGCTAAGTTTTAAATATCCAATATTGAAGAACGAATCTATACTTTTAATCTGGCATATTTATTTAAATATTAAATATTTGAAAATGTTTTTACATAAAGTAATTGCATGGAATAATATAATATAGATGTATGTCAATGCACGGACCACTTACAATTATTATTATTTATTATTATTCACGTATGCGCCCTGGTAGAGGCGAAGTACAATTAGAGGCGCTTATTTTTGTTAAGCCTTCCTTTGCGCCCATACTAATTTCATTCTTTCACTATGAGCTTTTTTCCTTTCGTCAGAGCAAGTTGTTCCAGTCCTCTTACATTTTTCTCTCTGGCAAACCTTCCAAACGTCAGCCTTGTGTCTGAAACAGCCTCTATCCTGAATTTCCCTTTGTGTAATATTTGCTGATCTTAAATCCTCTTTAATTGCAGCAATCCATTTAATTATTTCTGCTTTAGCTCTACTGCTATTTTCATAAAATTCGACTATTTGTCTAGTTAGCCTACTCGGATTCATCCGTTTTATGTGTCCGTAAAACTTAAGTCTTCTTTTTCTCATATCGCTATGTATATCTGTGTATTGTTTGATTTCTTGGTTTTCTCGAAGTCGCTATATTGTGCTATTTATTTGTTTGGGGCCTAGGATTTTTCTTATTATTTTCCTTTCCTTCTTTTCAATGTCCTCGATGTCCCGCTTTCTATTCAAAATGAGCGTTTCTGCAGCATATAGACATTCTGGCTTAATAACTGTGTTGTAATGTCTCAGTTTTGTGTTTTTAGATAGGCATTTTTTTTCAAATACCGGACCAAATAACTCAATATTTGACCGGTCAAAACATTGAATTTATGGGTCATCCGCCATATAGTACTGATTTGGTGCCCAATGATTTTTTTTGGTTCCCGTCCGTGAAAAATAAACTACAGGGTCAACGATTTTCGACGCCGGAAGAAGCGGTTGATGCGTTCAAAATGTATGTTTTGGAGATACCTCAACCGCAAAGGAAAAAGTACTTTGAAAATTGGTTCAAACGTATGCAAAAGTGTATCGATCATCCCGGAGATTATCGAAGATGACCCACATCCAAATCTATTAATAACAGATCGAATTGAAGGAAAAACATCTAAAAAGTGGCTGAACTGAAGTAAATTGAACAGTAGTGAAAATATATACATAATACAAAACAACTAAAACGAATCTATTTGATACAATTCTGTTATTAAGATCAATATAAAGGAATTATTTAATATCTAGTTATTTCTTTAGATCGTCTCTTAAATGTCAACTATACTTACAAAGATATTTTGAGGAAGAATACTTAATTGAACGGAACGAAAATGAGTTTTTTAATGATAAAATTTTAAATACTAAACTTAAAGGGGAAGTTTCTTAAACAGATTAAGAAAACATTTTATCTGATTAATTATTTTTTGTCCTAGTTCTAAACTTTAGCTTAATTTATTCTCCGGAAAAAAATTCCGAAGCCTGTCCTTGAAGGATATTTTTTAAGGATAAGGAATATTATATAGCATATGTTTCAGAAAATGTGCAACATTCTATCTAATATAGAGAGTTTTCCCTTAAGAGTGTGAGAAAAGTGTTTTTGAAGTGTAAATATCTCTCATAGACTGTGGTAATTTAATAGTACGTTAAATTTTAGTTTACCATAGAATATGAAAATTATAAAGAAGTAACAGGACCTAATTTTTTGAAGTCGATGATGGAAATCATGTTACTGTTAATGTTGAACACTATAGAAATATGCAAACAGAATATCTTTGGCCTGAACTGATAGATATGAATATAAACAATATTTTCTTTCAACAACACTGTGCGACTTATCTTGACAACACTGTGCGACTAAGCATATATCTGGCTTAGTTTTGAAGCAACGACGCCAACTGATAATGTTTTCCGCAGGAATAGTTGTATTTTTGATTATTTTACTACATTTTCCAAATCCCAATAACTTAACATCATGATCCTCAAACGTTTGAATTCAATAACTCATTCACTTACTTTTCCTTCAAACTCAACAAACATACATTACTAATTAGGCCAACATACTTATTAATTTAAAAAATTCATACACATGAAAGGGAAGGAAAGGAAATGATTTACGGTTAGGGGCGCATCAGCATCTAAAGCTATTTAGTGACTGGACCTACAGCTTAACGTGGGTTCCGAACCACGGTCATCAGCTACCGACAAACCCAGGCCCCAGCACCCCCTCAGGCTATCAACCCTTGGTGATGTGTCAACCCATAAGTCTATCAAGAAACCTACCGACTGGCGAGTGACCAACGTAGAACACTTCTCAGAAGGCATCCGGTCTTACCCAGCCTTTAACTGGCGTGACTGAGGGGTAATTGGTTGTCGGATTTTATACTCTTGGCTAGAAACAATAACAGACATTTATTTGTGAATATGTGTGGCCGTGTGTGTGTGTATGTCAGTGTATATAATTGTGTGTGTAGGGTAGGAAGTAAGACCGACAGAAGAATTAAAGACAAACACCTATCCGAGCGCTGGAATCGAACCAGCTACCTTTGGATTACCTGGCAGGCGACTAACCCACCAGACCACCTCGGCCGGGTCACACACAAGAGTTTACATCTTATATCGCTTATTTTAGCTCTAAGGTCTATTTTTTCCGACTTTGAGTTTTATTTGATATTTTTGCCATGGGTTCGTTGGTCCTGTGTGGTCGTTCCATACTCTTCTGCATTATTGTCTCCGCGTATCCCCACTCCTCTATATGCCCTATATTTCATTCATATCTAATTGTTGTATCATCTCCATCAATACATAACCTGATGTATCAATACCTTAATTTCAGATGTTTTTAGTTACGCTTTTGTTTTTGTGTTACCCGCTCTTATTCCTATTGAATATATCATCATGGAGTGAATACGTATATATTCTATTTGTACTTTAGAGTTTTGCTCATATATTTTTCTTCCATATACTACATTTTAAGGATCCTGAGATTCGGATGGCCTTGCTAATTTGTGTTCTCATAACTTTGCCTTGATCCAATTAAATATGTCTACATCCAAATAGTTAGTTAAAGGCAGCTAAGCAGAAATTGAATTTGGAACTGATGCGCAATATAAATAGTAGTAAATTAGTTTTTGATTTTATATATTCTTTGATTTTGTGGAAGTTCACTTCGAATCAGAATTTTTTCCAGCATTATAGTTATTTTAAAACGCCATCTTTGGGCCACTGCCTTCTTTTCGTCTTTTAACTGAAAAAAAAATGCTGCGTAAGCTCAGGAGAAGATTTGTTGAACTTTGGGAAATATTGTGTAAAAGTGGCTCTAGCAATTTGGAACTAGAAAATTTCACTTAAATAGTTTAGAATGTCCGGAACAGCCAAAAAAGTGGAAGATGAAAAATTGGAAGAAGATGAACTGCTGGAAGAAAATCCTAATAGTACACTACTATAGCTCGAACACAAACTCGGAGAAACCTCACAAGCCATTTTTAAACATTTACATAAGCTAGGGCCAATTCAAAAGGGGAGTTGTAAGGGCCCCTCTAAACTCACCGCTGAGAATAAGATAAGACATTTTGATGTTGTTGTGTCATTCCTCTCTATTTTCTAGATTCAAGAAAATCATAAGCTATTCCTAGTGAAACATTCAGCCAATACTGTTGCTGTCAATCAGCAGCAACTGTTTCGTGTTATTGATGCTCTGGAGTAAAAAAGGCCTTATATTAGCAAGGGAAGAAGGAAACTCATTTTGCTTAAGGGCACATACAGCAAAAATATGATTACTGAGTATGGCTGGGAGATTTTATCGCACCCGGTATATTCGCAATACTTGGCCCCTTCATATTTTCATATCTTCCAATAAACTTGAAGAAATATACCACTAAACACCAAATCACTTTTTTTGAACTGCTCGGCGCACGTTTCGCTAACCATGTTAGCATCATCAGGAGATAATTTAATCAGATTAACCACTTAGAGATTATTTAATCAGATTAAATCATATTAAATCATCTCCTGATGATGCTAACATGGTTAGCGAAACGTGCGTCGAGCAGTTCAAAAAAAGTGATTTGGTGTTTAGTGGTACATCTCTTTAAGTTTAGTGTTTCACACCAAAGGTTCCAATAGAAGAATTGATATCTTCCAATACCTGTAACATCACCTAATTGATAGCCGCGTCACATGTCTTGACGAAGTGGAAAATAGCTTCACAGGCTTTATCAAATGAAAACATCCAAGCTTTTTTTCGAGCTGGAACTCGACTGTTGAAAGACTGATAATTGACAACCTAAAAGATAGCAAAACTGTATTGAAAGTGAGAAAGGTTACTTCGAGAATTTAAGTTGTATTTCCTTTTTCATAAATAAATGTCAAAAGTGGTAAAAAAAACGCCAAGAATGAAATGTAGAAGAAGAGACATGTAGCTACATAGAGAAGCAAAACAACTGCAAAATGTAAGAAAATCATGAATTAAAAAATACCGTTATGTAAAAACTTTATAACGAATTTCCTCTTCACATCAAGTCGCATTTTTCTGAGTTTAAACATGTTACTCTAAACAAATTAAGAAAAGTTGTGTTTAGTTTAAAAAGCCGAAGTACGAGTGACAATGAAATTACGATAAGGTTAATGAAAAAAAATTTTGTGTCATCGGTTATCCTTTATTGTACTTAATTAATACAAGTTTTGAAATGAATACATTTCCTGAGGACTTAAAAACCAGCATTATTGTACCAATTCCAAAAATACCAAAGCCTAGTATACCAAGTGACTTTAGACCAATTAATTTATTACCTGTTGTTGATAAAATCATTGAGACTAAAGTATGTACAGAGTTGAAAACTTATTTTGAAACCAATAAATTGTTATTTTCTGCTCAATCAGGGTTTAGGACAAAACATTCTTGTGAGACGGCTATTCAGTATGTCTGCGCAACATGGAGGAGCGATATAAAGGTCGGAAAAACTGTGCTTAGTGTATTTATAGATTTAAAGCGAGCATTCGAAACTATTGACCGGGATATACTGTGTAAAAAATTATTAAGTTATGGTGTAAGATCGAAAGCCTTAAAATGGATCAAGAGTTACTTAACAGACAGACATCATAGGACGAGGGTTGAGGGAAAAGTGTCGGCAAAGAGGGAAAGTGCGTGGGGAGTTCCTCAGGGTAGTGTTTTGGGCCCGTTGCTGTTTTTGATATATATCAACGGTATTTCTACAATATTGGATAAATGTTTTATTAGTCTTTTTGCAGATGATACTCTCATATCTGTGTCTGGGTATAATTTGCCTGAGATGGTTGAAACATTGAATAGTGAACTGGCAATACTATTTAGATGGCTATGCAAAAATAAACTTAAACTAAACGAACTGAAAACAAGGTGCATGGTGATAGGGTCTAAAGCAAACTGCAAAAGATTTAATGAGTTAGGGTTAAAAATAAATATAAATAATTGTGATATTGAAATTGTAAATGAAATTAAATACTTAGGAATACTGTTGGATCCTCAGCTAACATTTTGTAATCATGTCAGTTATCTATGTAGAAAGATTGGGAAAAAATAGGGTTTTTTAGTCGGATATCGTCACATTTATCACCATGGCCCAAGAGGCTTGTATATAATACTATAGTTTTAGCCCATTTTACCTATTGTATGTCTGTGCTGATATCATGTAATAAGGAGAGTATTGGTAGACTTCAAATACAGCAGAACAAGGCTATGCGTGTACTATTGAACTGTAATAGGTATACAACGATAGAGGTAATGTTGCGGTCATTGGATTGGTTTTCAGTTGCATGGGCCATTGAAGGGGCTAACATTCGATTAATATATAAAATAAAACATAATTTGTTGCCCCATTATTTGAATACTTTTTTGATATAAAGAGTAAATATGCATTCTTACGATGTCCGTTATAAGAACAATTATGATGTACCAATTGTGAGGACTACTGCTCTCCAGAAGACATTGTTTTAGGAAGGTGTTTGTCTCTTCAATGCTTTGCCCGCCCACATAGGGAGCGCTCCTAATGTGCATGTATTTAATAGACTGTTAAATTATTATTTGAAACAATAGAGTATTTATTTATTTATTATTTATTTATTTATTATTTATATTACTCGACGGATGCTTGAGGAAATGACCGAAAGTTTAGAATCAGTTCCTGGTTATGCTACCTCGATTAGCGAAACGCACATGAAGTGAAATAAAAGTGTTTTGGTACGAATGGAAAAATCGTTACAAGAATCCTTCAGTACTTAATATTTTTAATAGTATTTTAATATAATTTAGATATATAATAGTTTATATACATTACCCAACATTAAACCCTTATTAAATAATCTAGTAATTCTTGAGTTAAAATCCTAAAGATATTAATTTCTCTTAAATGTCTAATGCAGACCTTTTTCCATAATTGCAGATAAACTCTCGAGAGGAATCAGAGAAAACCGTGAAAGTTGCACTTCCAGACCAGGCGAGCACCACAGTTTATGTGCGCGAATCGATGTCGGTAGAGGAGTTCTTGGCAAGTGCCTGCGCTCGAAAAAATTTAAATGCCACAGAACATTTTATTCGAGTGAAGAAAAGAAAGGAAATGGAGGACCATAATTATTTTGTGCCCCACCGTAGTGACCTTATTGAGACATACGTAAGTGGAACTTAACTACTAATAATAGAAATGTGTGCATTGCCAGAAAAATTCTAATTAATTTAGGATGTAACGGGTGGGGCAACAATCACGCTAACATTTGATTTTTTTTTCTACAATATGTTTATTTAGTTTTTATATATTGTATTGATTAATTTTTGAAACTGTTATCAAATGTGAGTCATTAGCAACTTTATACCCTTTTTAATATATTTTCCATAACTTTTGTCAATATATCTGGTGTTATGCTTTAATTTCAGCACGGATGTTGTCCTAGAATTGCTGTGGGGAATTGATTTGGGAATTAGTTATGTAAATATTTTCCTTCAAAAACCTTCACAATTTTCAAAAACCTTCAATTTTGCATGAAAATTACACTGATCAACATGATTTTTGCAACATAATGTTCTTTTTTACGTTTCAATTAGATAGTTATTAAAACATCTTTTCACAGAAATATCTTAGCATGCCCCATTTTCATTTATTTGCTTCTCCTTATCTCCATATCACGGGGTAATTGATATTATTTGTACCTGACTTTGGACTAGACATGTAGCAATTACTACAATTACTACAGTAGTCTACAAACCTTTAAGGGTACTTTTATTGTTTTCTACAGTTTAGTTTGTTTCTGTCTCGTTTACAGTACAGTCAACTGTTTCACTCGATTTTATATAAAATGGCAAGTTTTAGTCGTCGATCTAGATCTGTATCCGAGGAAGCGAAAAAAGCTTATTTTTTATATTTTATGTGCCAAATTGGAGATCAAGATAAAAGTTGGGTTTCTCATGTTTGCTATGTGAGTTGTCACGTAAATTAGATGCAGTGGATGCATCGCAAGAAAAATTCTATGCCGTTTGCTGTTTCTATGGTGTGGAGAGAACCTATTGACCAAGTAAGTGATTGTTACTTTTGTATCACTAAAACAGAAGGGATTTAAAAAAAAAATCAAACGGACAAAATCTAATATCAAAATTTGTCTTCAGCATTTAGACCAGTTCCCCATAGCCAGAAACTACTGGTACTGATTTTGCGTCTTAAAACCTGGATAACATATTTGCCGTTGATTTCTACACCAGGATTTGATACACAATTTCCGGATAACACCAGTTATGACTAACATTTTTAACAACTACCAGTGAACCTCACTTAATAACTCAGAATGAATTAAATGATTTGCTGCATGACTTGGGATTGTCAAAACAAAAAATCGGAACTTTCGTGGTTCCAGATTTGGAACCTTTTAGATAAAAATGCAAGTATTTCAGGTTACCGAAAACGGAATGTAACATATTCAAGTTTTTATAAAATGGAAGAATCCCTATGTGTCTCTTGTGATATGGATGGTTTAATGAATGAGCTTAATATGAAACATGTACCTTCCGATTGGCGTATTTTCATAGATTCGATGAAATACAGCCTAAAAGCAGTTTTACTTCATAATGGAAACAAAAGCCCATCTTTTCCTTTAACCCATTAAGTGACAATGAAAGAAACCTATGACAATTTAGTAACCATAATAAATCGCGTTAGATATGAAAAGTATCAGTGGGATATATGTGGGAATTTAAAAGTGATAGATATATGGCTTGGATTTCAAGGTGGTTTTGTAGTATTGCTGTTTTTGTGTCTATGGGATATTAGGGCAACAAAAGAACATTACAGTAAGAAAGATTGACCTCATAGAATTTCTTTTGAATCTGGTAGTTCAAACATAAAATATGACCCCCTTGTTAACCTAAAAAAGGTGCTTTTTCCGGCTTGCCTAATTAAACTTGGACTAATAAAAAACTTTGTGAAAGCCAAAGCTTCTTTGACAAAGAAGATAAGACCTTCTTTGGCCCTCTTTGACAAGCCCTTCTTTGACAAAGAAGGTAATGGTTTCAAGTACCTAAAAAAAATATTTCCTCAATTAAGTGATACAAAACTAAAAAAGGCATATTTATATTTATTTGATTGGCAACAAGAAAGATGAAAATTATAAAAACCTTATAGATGAACTGTTGAAAACCTATGAAATACTAAGGCGTCGCATGTCCTTTTCCGCATTTTTTACACTCCCATTTGGATTTTTTTCCGGAAAATTTGGGTGCAGCAAACGACGAACAAGGAGAAAGGTTTCACTAGGACATCAGGACGATGGAAGCAAGATATATGGACGCTGGAACTGATCTATGTTGAGTGACTACTGCTGGTTTTTATAAAGAGATGATGCAACAGACTCAAAAAGAAAAAGTGAAAGTTTTTGTCGCTGTGTGACATCTCATGTAATATATTTTTTAATATATGTAATATATTAAAATTGTTGACCTGTGTTATTTGATGGAAATGTTTTATAATATCAACACAGTATTTTAATGGCTTATAATTGTCTGTACGCAAGAGGTCTTGAACAATTTGAATATTATAGAGAAATATGTGCTCAAAATTCGTTGAAAATTGCGTTGAGGTATGCCTAATTGTGTACCACGACGTCAAATCGACGTTTCTGGAGTCTCTTCCATATTTTGTTCCACAGGTGCAATATTTTCAGCGCTTCGCATTGTCCATGGACCTCTGATGCAGGCCTATAGCCGGCTGTTCCAAACTCTTGAAATTGCTTGAATAAACGATAAATTGTCGTTTTATGAAGCGCCGGACGATTAGGATATTCTCGCCTAAATGCGTGTTGGGTTGAAATAATTGTTTTTTTTTATTAAAAATTATAACAATTTCACGGCGCTCTCTAATCGTGTATTTATCCATAATAAAACTTACACATGTGTACTACACAACAGCCAAACCCAAAGTATCATAAATATTATGAAAAAAAAATGGTGCCAAAATAAAATAGCGTGATATTTGCCTCACTCCCTGTTATCTAATTAGCATAGAAAATTAAATATTACATTAATAAAGAACCGTTACGCCCCTTATTTGGTTCATTAATCAGGTTAGATAATATTAATTTACTTGTCGGAAACAACGAACTGGTTGAAACTTCAAGTATAGGATATCGAATTTCTTCCGATCAATTAGTTGTATAAATATACGAATATAGAATATAACTTATATGAAAACATGAAAAACGTTTATGGTAATAATATAATGTTTTCTGTATAATAGGATTTTCTCTCAATTTCAGACAATATCAGTAAAATGCAGGCAAATTGAACAATTTTTTAAACAAAATTTTTATTACCTCAATTCTCTTTCGAAGCAGCCGCACGTTCTTCATGCATACCTAAATTCGTAAAATGCTGGTAATGACAGTATCAACGTCAATATCACTCTGGGATATATCGATTTGTTGGTGACTCTTTCAGTAAAGTTCTATACGTAAACGGATTCAGATCTGGATTACTGGGCGACTATTAGTAAAGCATAGGCAAATACGAGGGTTGCTATGTATGTGACCGGAATTGACATCAATGGTGTTGTTAGGTGCCATCTGACATATATATCGTAAAGTTTAACATTATTGACTGGATACGTACTCAGAACGTTTTATCATACGGACGGTATTTGTGTTGTTTATTGAAACTTGAACTTGAAAATTTCATCTCAGTGAAAAAATTGAATTAACACGTGAGAATTTTAGTACGATGATTTACTACGACTTTTGGCGTTTATTATCTCAACAACAGTGCATCGATCAAATCACTTCAACTTTTGGCGATGAAACACCATCTAAAACTACTTTATATCGCCGGTTCAGTGAATTCAATCGGAGAACAACGATACTGTACGCGAACTGATAAAACAAGATCCTCATGTAACATACCGACAAGCATACACAAGAGTTTGCATAAATATTTAGCCGTAAAATGATTTGTGCGCGTTGGATTCCGCATAATTTGACAATTGCTCAAAAAAGGCTCGTGTCCATTGGTACAAAGAAATGCTCAAAAAATACAATCGTGGGGTGTCAAAAATCGTATATAACATCTACACAGATGACGAATCTTAGCTCCATATGTATGAGGTTCAAAGTAAACAGCAGCCAACTATATGGGTTTTTTAAAATGAGTCAAACCCAATAAAAGTTGTTCACACACAAAAGATGCATTTTGAAGCAAGTGGTCGCCTATTTGTTTAGCATAAATGGGCTTGTACTACAGTGCCTCTAGAGAATCGTAAAATGGTCAATTCTGAATTCTGTACAAAACCATTTATTTGCCAGAAGTCTTTGAAGAAATAAGAAAAGAATAAATAGCTATGCAGGATCATTCTTCACAACGGGAACGCGAGATCTCACACATCGGATCGAACAACTCAATTTTGACCTGTCAAAACATCGAATTGATGGATCATCCGCCATACAGTCCTGATCTGACACCCAATCATTTCTTTTTGTTTGCATGCGTAAAGAATAAACTACGTGATCAACGATTTTTGACGCCAAAAGAAGCGGTTGATGCGTTCAAGATGTATGTTTTGAAGATACCTCAATCAAAATGGAAAAAGTGCTATGAAAATTGGCTCAAACGTATACAAAAGTATATCGATCATCGCGGAGAATATTTTGAAAATCAATAAAACCATTTTCAATCATATTTTTTTATTATTATTTATTATTCCGGATACATAAATAGCACCTCTCGTATTCTGTGCTTCTTGTTGTAATATAATACTTTTTAAAATAGCTTTGTGGAAATAATTGTATTATTTTGTGGAGTCGCGGACAAAATGTAATTTCTCTTCTATAGATTTAGTGTACTTAATTTAAGGGCATAATTATGTTCTCTTAATGATACGAAAGAAGCTTACGCCGCAGCCAGTATACAGGAAATTAAATATCAGAATTAATCTTTTATTAACCTCAATTGTTTCGAGAATACTGGCAACAGTGCAGTAGAACAGTTACAGCTTCTTAGGAATACTCTTACTTTAAAATACACTAGAGAAAAAAAAACAACAAACAGCAATTTTAAACTATTTACATTAATATTACGGTTAGTTTCATCAATATGTTGATAGACAACCACTCATCTGTCTGGTCTATTATACTTTAGTTGAGCCATAGTTTCTAACATTTGTTACATTTTATTTCATAAATCCCCGCTTCTCAAATTTAAACCAAAAAATATTAAGATCGGTGCATATAAATATACAAAAATTAGGATCTAAAGACGTATAATGCAGCGTAATCTACTATCAATAACCGTATTCACCATAACCCTACAAATTGTTGTGGGTAGAGATGTCCGGATCGGATCTGATACAACTCCCAGATTCGGATCTTTAAAAAGAGCCGAATGAACCGGTTCCTAAAATTACTATATACGGATCTCGGATCCCAGACGGTTGTCGGTTCTGTTGGATCTTAAACAAGGACAGAAACGTTATGTTCTATAACGCAGAAAATATGGCATTGTATCTTGTGGTGTGTGTTGCTTGCATCCGTCCGCACCTCCGCACCATTTTTAAATCCGTGAACCGTGACAATCGGCCCAAAAGATCCGTAGGGAAAGGATCCGTAGACCCGTAATGCAAAATACTGTTCGAAGTCGCCGTACTGCGGCTTAAAATATGCGTTCTATTATTGTTTTATGTACCTAAATATATATTATATTGGTTAGTCGCCTGCCTGGCAATCCAAAGGTAGCTGGTTCGATTCGAGCGCTCAGATGAATGTTTTTCTTTAATTCTTCTGTCTCCTGTTTTAAACTTCCTACCCTACACACACATATTTATATACTCACATACACACATACACGCCCACTCATATCCACCTAAATGTCTGTAATTGTTTCTAGGCAAGATTGTAAAATTCGACAACGAATTACCCCTCAGTCATGTCAGTTAAAGACTAGGTAAGGCCGGATGCCTTCTGAGAAGTGTTCTACGTTGGACACTGGCCAGTAGGTAGGCTTCCTAATAGACTTATGGGTAGGCACATAACCAAAGGTTGATAGCCTGAGTGGGGTGCTGGCCTGGGTTTGTCGGTAGCTGATGACCGTGGTTCGGAACCCACGTTAAGCTGTAGGTCCAGTCGCTAAATAACCTTAGATGCTGATGCGCCTCTAACCGTAAATCTTTTCCTTTCCTTTTATCTTCCACCGAACCAGTTTCTTGATATTTTTCAATAATTCCATTAATAGTACGTTCAGACGAACGATTGTGCAAACCGTAAATATCACGTAACTTTCTAAAAACATTTTTCACTCCATGCTCATATTCATAAAATAATTCAACAATTTTAACGCGTTGTTGTATTGTGTACGAATCCATTTTTATAAATATCATACACTACACTTCTGACATAAGTCTAAACCTAGGCAAATTCACAACGTCGTGTGTGTTTTATTCAAGAATTAAAAGAAACGCTCAATTTGAAAGACGCTGTTATTAATGGTTCACATTCATATGTTGTATGGTATTTACTCCCTCTTGGAAATATTTGTAATTTATTTGAAGAAGTATTATACCAAATAACTAACTTATTAATAGCTCATACAAGAGGTTAGCAGTTATTAGCCACCATATCCGTCATATCTATTACAGCCACCAAATATATCGGGGATTGTGCTAAAATATCCGGTATTATTCAATAGAAAGAGGATTTTCAGCAGCAGAACAGCACCAAATCAAATAAGGTTTTTATAATAAAAATAAGCTTCTCCAACCTCCATCATATAACCTAAACCTTGTGTCATCTGGCGTTCAACTTCAAACTTCTGTAGTTTCAATAATATGAGCGAAGTCAAAATGGACTACTATAACTTTTTCACCAGTAGCACGAAATCGAACATTATTCTTTTATCTTCTAAAATTTAAAAACACGGTTAACTTGTGGATAGTCTCTAATTAATATATTTCCCTTTTACTAAGAGCGTCTTTTGTAACGAAGTTTCTTATCTAAAGGATCCAAGAGAATGTATAATATTCTCCGGTTAATATTTCACCCTTCTCGACAAAATCAATAAATAAATCATCTTTATCATCCTAAAAGACAGATACCTTAACATTTATTGTTGCTGAGATCCATTTCACTTATTTTGATATTGAACAACGCACTTCGACCCATTATCTTAACAATGTTATTACAGGTTTCACAAACCATTTTAAACATTGATTTATTTCTTATATATTTCTTATATATTATATTATTTCTTATATATTTCTTATTAAATTAGAAACTATAGCGTCTAGCGTCTAGAAACTGTAGCGTATAAACATTTTTGTCGGCGATTTTTTAAAATTAAAAAATGTATTTTATTTTATTTATTTAATCATGTCAGAAGCGTCGAAACCATATGAACAGCACAATTTCCGTAATTAAAATTTGTAAATATCACATTTACAAGACATAACATACAAAGCAAACACAGAACATAAGGTCCAACAAGTTTTAGTCCAGAAGCTGGCCACGTCTAGCGCGATTGTGGTAGCCTTCATGAGCTCCTCGACGGTGCAAGTGTGTGCGCACAGTGAGCATTGCATGAGATGGGCAGTAGTCTGCTCAAGTCGACAATCACACAGCACCGATGCGTCCGAAACTGTTCATATTACTTTTGGAACTTAAAACTCGTCGTAGGGTTGTCTCGAGCGTTGTCTATTCAAGGATTTCCATATAAACCATTCCCCTGTGTTTCCTGAAGGAAGTTCCTCCCTTGGTATACGCCAGTCTGGAAGATGGGTGTTTCCATCTTATCACGTTTCTAATCTAGTTTGTTGCGGTGTGTTGGTAAGATTCTCTGTTGTGTGCAAGAAATTCTTTCTCGATTTGTGTCGACAATGGATAGGTTGATATCCGAATAGGAGATGGCTCGTAGGCGTAGACGATTTAGTTTTATTCCTCCTAGCTGCCACTTCGCGCCTGATGCTGGGGGTGGAGGGGAGGGGCGGGGGGGAGGTGAGCAATGCCGGCAAGGCAGTATAGTTTGTCATTCGCTGTTGGCCAAAGACAGCGCGGGATGATACGACAGAATTCGTTTAGAGGTATATCCACTTATTTGGCGTGGCTAGAATTGTACCACACCGGACATGAGTACTCCGCGCCTAAATAACACAAGGCTAACAATCACAAGGTGTTTCGTGTTCATACAGTGTTACCTGTAGGTAAGAGCTCTATCTAGAGTGACATCCGGGTATTTTGAGGTTGCGCAGTGCTCCAGGGCATTCCTTCCCAGGAATGTCCTCGTCGCCTGCCTGTTTTTCAGGTGGAAGGTTTGGGTCTTCGATGGGTTAGGTTTAAGTTAATTCTCCGTATAGCAGGCAACAATTTGATCAAGGGATTCTAATAACGTCCGTTCCATGGTCGCAAAATTATTTGCTTGGGCAGTGATGGCACAGTCACCTGCGTATATGATACTTTGAGTGCCTTCCAGGAGTGACTGGTCATTGGTGTAAATGTTGAAAAGCAGTGGAACTAGCACGCCACCTTGTGGCAGGCCGTTATTTTGTTTTGAAGAATATTCTGTTTTGAAAAGGTATCCATTCATTTGTGTCAGGTCGTAGACTTTGCTTAGTGCATACACTTTTCGTCATAGCGGTCGATAGTTGACAGTATCCTAGGCTGCCGATAATTTTTTATGGATAAATCTAACGAGGAAATAATTTACATTACATTTTATGTAGAAATAGAATTTTATAATACCGATGAATTAAAAATGTTAGGAAAGTATAGTGACGATGATGCTATGTCAAAAATATAATGTTTACAAGTGATACAAGGATGGTTAGGAAAATAGTTGAAGATGAACCTCAATCAGGATGACCGTCCACGTCAACCGATAAAGAAAATATTACCAAAATAGTATTTTAAGCGCCTAGCATTTGCATGAGCCCATTCCCAAAAAAGATCCACATGTGTGGCAAAACAATTCATGGTTTTTGCATTATGATGCATTTTGCATCATTTTACATCATGACGCATCATCTCACATCGCAATAATTATTCACCAATGTCTCGTTAAAAAAAATCAAACCTATACTGTTCCACAAGCTTCATATTTACTAGATATGATACCTTGTGACTTTTCATATTCCCTCGATTGGAGAAAACACTTCGTGGACGTTGTTTTGAATGCATAGAAGTCATTCAAGAGAGCCTTCGCTGGCCTCTTTGAACGAAATACCAGAAGTGAAATATAAAACGGTTTCGAGGACTGAAAAAGTCATTTAAACAATAGGTTAATAATGTCAATTTGCTAAGAGATGGCGTTACTAATACATTTATTGGTATCGACTAATAATGCCTATGGCATTTTAGAGGATAAATGGACGCCATCAAAACTCAGTTCGTAATTAATTGACATTGTGCAAAAAGAACATAGTTTTGATATAAAAGACAGGGAGCGTCCAGGACAGCCGAAAATGTTGGAATATGCAGATATGCAAGCATTATTGGTTGAGGACTTAATTCATACTTTGAAATAATTGGCGAAAGCATTGAATGTTGCCCAATCTACCATTTCCGAATATCTATAAGCACAGATCGCGGAAAGATCCAGGAAAAAGGAAATTGGGTTCCATATTAATTAAAGGAAAGCGATATTGAAAGGCAAAAAATACTTGTGAAGTTTTGCTTCCCAGACAGAAAAGGTTTTTTTTTACATCGAGCTGACAGATGATGAAAAGTGGATCTATATGGTCCTTTATGAAAGTAATGCGCATGATTTTATTGTAACGCAACTATCCATGGCAGCGTAGTAAAACATATCGTGAAATGTAGTGGAGGGTCTGCCCTTCCAACGCAGCCGGTCGCCAGTTTGCTCTGAGCAGTGTGAGCGAAAAGACTTTGTTACGCAGCGCAATGGAACATTCGCTTGAACAGCGATACACCATCAAGTTTTGCGTGAAACTTGGAAATAATGCAACCGAAACGTTCCAGTACGACCCAGAATCGAAAAGGCCGAGCAGCGAGTGGCACACAAAATTATCCCCCCGCCCCAAGAAGGCGCGATTGAGCAAGTCTGGCATCAAAATCGGCTCATTGTCTTCTTTGACGCCCGAAGACTCGTCCATTTTGAGTTTGTACCGGGAGAAACTGTCAAGTCAGCCTTTTACGTGAAGGTGCTCAAGATATTGAAACGCCGGGTCGCCCGCGTGAAGGCTGACATCAAAGACACGGTCAAGCTCCACCATGGAAATGTCCCGAGCCACACGTCCTTTATCACTACCAACTTCCTGGCCCGGAGCAACACCCCGGTGGTGCCCCAGCCCCCTTACAGTCCTGATTTGTCTCAATGCGACTTTTTTTGTTTCCCGGGCTGAAGAGAGAGTTGAAAGGAAAGCATTGGAAGGCCGTGGAAAATATCCAAAAGCATGTTACAACATTCCTGAGAGACATTCCCGGTGAGGACGTTCAGAGTGCCTTTTAGGCGTGGCAGAAACGTCTCGGCAAATGTTTTGATGCAGGGGGAGAGTATTTTGAAGAATTTTAAGCATTTGTACAGGTCCGATCAATAAATCTATTTTTCACAGAAAATGCGCATTACTTTTATGATAACCCAAAGCGCAAAAAAAATTACATAGACTTAGGCCAGCCTTCAATATCACAACCAGTGTGCAATATACATGGAAAGAAGGGTTTTCTGTGTATTTGGTGGGATAGTATCTTCTTCTTCTTCTTCATGTCCCCTCTCCGGTCCGGAGTTTGGCAATCATGTTAGCTATTTTGATCTTGGACACTGCCGCTCGGAACAGTTGGTTGGAGTTGCAGTTGTACCATTCTCTCAAATTACGTAACCAAGACATCCTTCTTCTACCGATGCTTCTCCTGCCCTGGATTTTTCCTTGCATAATTATTTGTATCAGTTGGTACTTCTCTCCGCGCATGACGTGACCCAGATATTGTAGTTTACGTCGCTTCACGTCTGCCAGCAGCTCATTTTCTTCCTTATTCACGCGATTCAGAACTTCCTTGTTTGTTACTTTCTTGGTCCAGGCGATTCTTAAGACCCTTCTGTACATCCACACTTCAAAGGATAGCAGTTTATTCTGTGTATATTTGTTTAATGTCCATGCCTCCATTCCGTAGAGGAGTACAGAGCAGACGTAGCATTTTATTAGTCTTAGTTTAAGAGTCAGCGACAAATCTTTGCTACATAAGACGCCTCTCAATCTTACGAAAGTACTTCTTGCCTGTTCTATTCTAGCAATAATTTCCGGTGTATTGTCATTGTTGTCATTTATTGTTGTGCCCAAATACCGGTATTTTTTTACTCGTTCTCTCTCTGCCGTGTGTCTTTGCTTCCAGAATAGTATATTATATGATGGTTCCCTATGTTGGTCATTCCCTCACTTGGCCATCGTGTCTCACTAATCCCCAAAATATCCACGTCCAATCTATTCATTTCCTATGCTACATTGTGGGCTTTACCAGCCTCATACATACTGGTCACATTCCACGTACCTATTTTTAAGTTCTTTGTGTCTGTTGCTTCGCGTTTTTTACCTCTTCTCAAGATTGCCGTCCCCGGAGAACCGATTGGAGGGCTAGAAACTCCGGAATATTTAGTCTTGAAAATAGCCATTTTGATTGTACTAGGGATATCCTTGTCAGATCTTTAATGCAGTGGTTTCCCGTTGCCTTCTGCATCCTCATGCCGTTGACCATTTGCTGGCTCTTCCGCCTTTAAGGTTGATTTCTCAACCTTAGGACAAGGGGGTGCCCTCTGCCTCTTGCTAGTTCCTCCACCCTTAGCTGTTGACCAGCAAGAGGTTGAGCTGCTTATCCCGACAGCTACTCGGTCCCTACCTACGTTTGCCACCTAAGTGCCCACTTTCTACCGCGTGGAGGTGTAGGTTCGGATTTTTCTATCATTGAGATTAAGACCAATTGGCATTACTTAATCTCTCAAGAGCTTTAGAAAGCTGGGATAGTATAGGAGATGTTTATTATGAACTGATGAAACCTGGTAAATCGATTACTGGCGTTCGATACCGAAAACAATTGATAAAATTAAACCGAGCATTGAAGAAAAAATGACCAGAATACGCCCAAAGACACGATAAAATCATTTTTCAACATAACAATGCTAGACTCCATGTTGTAAAATGTGTAAAAAACTATTTGGCAAACTTTAAATGGGACGTTCTACCCCATCCGCTGTATTCACTGGACTTAGCTCATCCGGACTACCACTTATTTCGATGGATACAACACGGACTTTCATTCACAACCTTTACATTCTTACGAAGAAGTTATAATTTCGCTTGACGAATGGTTGGCTCCAAAAAACCAAAAGTTCTTTTGGTGCAGAATCCATTCTAAGTAATTTGTATTGTTATGGAAATAAATGCTCAAATGTTGCTAAAAAATCGACATTATTAACCGAAATACGTTTATTATATTATTAAATTATATTAAAGTTGGCGAGATTACTTTGAAAAACACAAAATAATTAAATAGTTTGCGTTTTAAACAAACAAACTAAGATTTATATCATATTTCCACTATATTTAAAATTGTATGTATTACAATTGAAGCGTTTTTTACAAAAACTGCCTATGTCACAATCAACTGGATTTTCAAAATGCATATTTAATACCATATTTTTGGCTAATTAGCTTCCGGTGTTCCTGGTAGTGCTAACTTCAAAGCCGTTCGTCTTTCATTTATGGCTGAATTGAGTGGTATATTAAAAAGTTTCACACAAAGTATAGATCATGGGTACTTTTTGCAATAAAAAACGAAAAAAGTTAATTTTAAAAGCAATGTTTTTATTGTAAAAGTTTTTATTAATATCTAAAACAGAGTAAAATTTAAATATACAAATTTTTATTAAAACGCCATTAGGTATAATTAACTTTAGCTTCAGTCTACTAAAACTATTTCTATGGCATTTGTCACTTCTTCCAACAGGTTAACTGGTTCTGATTTTCATATAACTTTGAATAAAATCTTCTGATAACCTCTAACATTTCCGTACGCTCCCTATACACACTGTGCCATCCTCACGCATTAAGGCAAACATTTATGTCATTTTTTTTTATCAGCTTATGTTTGGCTTTGTTTATTTCTGTGTTTTTTTTCTAGTGTTTTTTGCACTAGCTGCATGTTGAACAGACGCGTTTTCTCTCGACTACGTTTTCTTATAGTTTTGCAAAACACAACGTACTCGACCCTGTCAAAGCTGTCTGCATTCTTCATTGTCCTCCGTTTCTTCATTAAATCGATGATCTCATTGGAGATTTTTGACTCTTTGAAACTTTCTTCTGCTGGTGCTACTGCAGCAGCCGTTTCAACCACATTTCCGATGATTTTTTCATATTGATCTGTTATTCCCATCTCTTTTGGGTTTTGCAACACAGCAAAGCGGTTCGACAAAGCAATATCAAAATCGTTGCCCCTCTGCAGCAGCTTCTCAGAATTCACTTTGCCCTTCTTCGATCTTACCATTCGTGTACGTTCTGTTCGACAGTTTATCTTAACCTTTGCTCGTACTATTCTATAGTCACTTCATTAAATATTAAAACGGTTAAGGACAGAACAATTACAAAATATTGTTTTATTATTTGACATAATGTAGTCAATTTCACATATGAGACCAGATGGACTTTTCCATGTCCATTTTCTGCTGATTTTTTTCTTATAAAACTAGTTCATAATGTACAATTCATGTCCTTCAGCAAAATCAACCAATCTGTCACCTCTATTGTCCCGCTCGCCATTTCTATATGGGCCGATTGCAGTTTTACTAGTTCTTGCTTTTCCAATTCTAGCATTAATATCACCCATCAGGATTTTGTATCTGCATTTCTCGCTGTCTAGAAGTTGGGCTACATCATCATAAAATACCTCAATTTGCTCATCGCCATGGCTTATAGTTGGTGCATAAGCTTGGATGATTTGAAGATTAAACTTTTTATTCAACTGAATGAAACATTGGGCTAGTCGGTCAGATATACTTTCAAATTTTACGACACTATCCTTCAACTTTTGATTAATGAGGAATCCAATTCCATCACATCGCCCATTCTCCGTACCCCGAATGTAGAGTACGTGACCAGTTCTTTTCAGTTTGATTAGCTCTTCGCCTTTTCTTCGTGTTTCACAAAGCCCTACAACAACATGTATGTTGTTAAGCTCGATCAACAGTTCTTGCAGTCGTTCATCCGTTCTCATTGTCCGAATACAAAGCATTGCAATGTCCAATGTCCACTGGCAGCCTGATCTAACCCGGTGATTGTTCGCACCCCCTGCCTTGGGACAGGTCTCGTGCTGCCGTAGGTAGTTGCCCCTTGGCCTCGGGGAAATAAGGGCCGTGTTTGAAATTGTAAAGGCATGGGGGGGAGAGGTTCGACCTTAATCTGCCACGCTGGTCCAATGCGAGTTGGTACATTTTGGATCAAGTTAGTCTGAAGTCTCTGCTTTGACTTGTCCGCCATGGGTTACCCTTTCAGGAGCATACGCCCTAGACGGCATAGCTCAAAGCTTCATTGACTTACGGAAGCCGCCCCTTTACCGCGCCAAGATCTGATCCAGAAAGAGGATATATATATATATATATATATATATATATATATATATATATATATATATATATATATATATATATATATATATATATATATATATATATTTACATGTATATTAGTCAGAATTAATATTTGCCTTTTCTTGAATCACAAAACTAACAAGACTATACGACAAAAACTGTTTACAAAACTTTTAATGAAGAAAGTTTCAGCTTTAATTAACAACTTTACATCTAATATATGCACATAAAGATTGGTCCTACAAATAAACTTGTTCCATTTTCATATACGTTAAGCCAAGTGTATTTTTGTTATAGCTGCACACTCACGAAGTCGTCGAGGTGTGTGCGAAAATTTTATACCAAGTGGAATTGTCCCGGAGCACCTTGGAGCAAATGTGGGGTTTTAGCGTCGAAGCAGAGTTGGTAGAGAATGCTGATAGACAAGACGAACTCTGCTGTTACGTTAGTAGAGTAGAAGACAAGAGTGTGGCAATGCAAAATGGTAAATATGTTTATAAGTTTTCTGTTTTTTTTTTGTAACAGATAACAGTGAAACAATCTACTCATGTGTTTCACAAAGATACACATGGGTAAGAAAATAAAATTAATTTACTACTACATCGAATTCTAAACAACTGTAACTAACAAGTAATATATTTTAGTATGATAACATAACCATTATGATCTTTTATGCATACACAATATGCGCGCTTTATTCTGCTATTATTATGATTATTTAGATTAGTTAGTTTTTTAATTTTTCTATTGAAGTCACAATCATTGTTTAATGTTATAAATTTAAAAGCTTTACCTTTCATTCGATACCTGAAAGTGGCATCTATTGTAATCTGGTGACACAGAGTTGGATGAGTTGCTGTACAAGACAAAAAAACTTGTTTATGTACTGTATTTCAATAAGCGGGGGCGCAAAATCAGACGAGGAATTGTTTGTCAGTCAAGCCAGTAATCAGGCTCAGTATGCCCAGATTCCTTTTGAAAGATATTGAATGTTAGTTACTCACCAGTCGGTAGATTTCTCTAGAGGCTAAAATCTTAGACGCAAGCAAAGGTTAAATGACTTGATAGGGTTATATTTCAAAATTTACGTTAAGCAGTAGGGCCAGTTATATTGCTTGCCTTTTAATAATAATTCAATATTTCATTATACGTAAAACGAGTTGGTTAAATTTCAGCAAGTTGGTTAAGAGGTATATCATTTTCTGAGATCCAAAATTTCAAGTTATCTTAAATTATGTCTATAGTAGTCTAGAGGCTAAAATCTTAAACACAAGCAACGTTTAAACGACTTGTGAGGGTCATATTTCAAAATTTACGTTAAACAGTAGGGCCAATTATACTGTTTGCTTTGGCAATTATAATTCAATATTTCATTATCATATGTAAAGCGTAACTTTTCAGCGAGTTGGTTAAATGTCAGCAAGTTGATGAAGAGGTATATCATTTTCTGAGATACAAAATATCAAATTATCTTCAATTGTGTCTATAGTAGTCTAGAGACTAAAGTCTTAAACACAAACAGAGGTTAAACGACTTGAGAGGGTCATATTTTAAAATTTACGTTAAGCAGAAGGGTCACTTATACTGCTTGCGTTTTAATTAAAATTCAATATTTCATTATTTATCATGCGTAAAGCGTAACTTTTCATCAAGTTGGTTAAGGCAATTAACTTGTGACAGTCGGAGTTAAAAATATTGCCCTACTCACTAATACAATTACACTTTTAAAGAAAATAAAAGTGGCAACGCCGTCAAAACTTATACCGAACGCTCTATATATATATATATATATATATATATATATATATATATATATATATATATATATATATATATATATATATATATATATATATATATATATATATATATATATATATATATATATATATATATATATATATATATATATATATATATATATATATATATATATATACACTGTGATTTTTTTAAAACATGACAGGCTAACTTTTTATGTGAAATGGTAGACTAGTAGTTCCAAATGCAAAGTAGGAAATAACTTGACTAAGAAAAATTTTTAAACAATGCTTTCCGGTGTTGCCAGATTTCTTCAATAGCTACTTTAGTATTTTTTAGTATTTTTAAATGGCAACGCCGTATTTTTTTAACATAATTTAACATATATTAAAATTCGAAATAAAAAATTTTGTCATATATTTTTATAGGAGTAGCCGTTTTAGAACAATTAGCAAAAATAACTAAACAAATCCGCAGTGGGCAGGAACTAAAAGAAGCTAACATAGCAATAGTAGGCCTTTGTAATAATTGTGTTGTTTGAAATGAGTCATCATTATTGTGCTGCTATTATGTTATTTAAAAACTGTTGTATTTGAATGATATGAAAATCACGTTTTAATTCAGTTGCTGAAATGAATCAGTTATTTAATCAAAAAGAGAAAGTTCAATTAATTTTTGTTTTTAATGTTAATGTTGGTAGCCCCTCACGGGGCCCAGATCTTGTATCTGGGTACGGGGAGTGACGCCCCCGGGGGTCCGAGTTGTCCCTTAAGCCAAGCTGTAGTGCGACCCGTGGCGAGGGCTGAATGGCAGATGAGGGTAACATTTGTCACTAACGGGGCCTCCAGAGTACCTCCCGTCCCTTTGGAGTACTTAGGGTTACCGCAGTACGGAGCACTGCTGCGGCGGACGTTCTTTCTTCCCAACTCGTGGGACTCACATGTCTTCAATCAATCTCTCAAATTTTCCCATAACCTCGGGGTCCAAAAGACCCAGGATAGCGTCTCCAGTCGATATTACCCAAAGAAATCCTGATTTTGATAAATATTTCGTTGTAAAATCCGAAGATGATTCATTAGCCAAACTTTCTCCCTTTATTATTCATAAATGTATTGTCGGATTTGTTGGAGAGGTGGATTCCGTCAAGAAACTACGAGATGGCTCTCTTCTTATTATTACAGCAAACATCAAGCAGTCCGGAAAAATCCTGAATATGGCCAATCTGCACACATCGGCAGTGAAAGTAGAACCCCATAAAACATTGAACTTCTGCAAAGGAGTGATTTCCAGTTCGGACCTTCTCAACTGTGAGGAGGACGAAATACTTGAAAACTTGCGACAACAAGGTGTAGTAGCCGTAAGACGAATCACTTCCAAGAAAGATGGAGTAATTACCCCCACCAACAGTCTCATTTTAACTTTTCGAAAATCCACCCTTCCAGAAAGAGTACGAGCCGGATACTTGATTCTAAAGGTGCGACAATATGTTCCAAATCCCCTCCGCTGTTTTCAGTGCCAGAGGTTTGGACACATCTCACAGAAATGTTCGTTTACACCTATATGCCCGTCATGCGGCAAAACATCTCACGGAGAATCTGAATGTTCCCCTCCCCCTCTATGTGTGAACTGCGGAGACGAGCATTCCCCTAGGTACAGGGGATGTCCGATATACAAGGAAGAATTCCAAATACAAAAAATTAGGGTCTCAGAAAAATTACCGTATTTCGTAGCTAAAGCAAAGGTCAAAGGCTCTACTAACGTAAATGTCCCAAGATACTCCAGCGTAGTTTCGGCAAGTAAAGTCATGGTATCATGCGCCACCCAGTGCGACCAAATCCCAACACCTCACAGTAGCACCGCACAAAGCTCTGCTAACCTCGACAAACCTCGTGATCCTCCACCCCCTTCCCTCAAACCCTCCTCCCTTTCCACTAAATCCTCTTCTACCCTACGAGATCCTCCACCCCCTGCCCCCAATCCATCTTCCTCTCTTCCCACCAAATCCTCTTCTACCCAAGGTCCTTCACCCACTCTCTTATCCCTTCCCCCTCCTTCGTCCACCCCACCCCCTCATACACCCATTTCCCTCTCTTCCCCACGGACTACAATCGCTTCTAACAAAAACATAAAAACATGTAAAGCGAAACCTAACTCCAGAAGCAGCTCCAAGTCCTCGACGGGTTCCATCGAGGACTTGATGGAAATAGACAATACGACCTCCGGACCCCCCAAGGGTCAACCTAATAAAAAGGACCTAAAACTAAAAAGATAAACTTTCTTTCTCACGGACTGACCTACCTCCCCTACTACCATTTTCTTTCGTTCCGCAATACAGTGGAATGTTAACGGAATAATACTACGACTCCCAGAACTCAAGTCCATCACAGCTACATTCAGTCCAGCTTGCCTGATACTTCAAGAGACTAACCTAAAACCGTCCGACAATTTTAACTTCAGGCACTATCAAACATTCAGAAAGGACAGAGATGGAGCTGCCAGAGCATCTGGTGGAGTTGCAGTACTCATTCATGAATCATTAGACTGCCACCAACTGGCCCTCAACTCGCCTCTGGAGGTTGTAGCTGTCAGAACATGCCTAGAACTCCCCGTCACCATATGCAATCTATATCTTTCCCCAAATATTAACTTCACCCTCAAGCAACTCGAGGACCTACTTCTCCAACTTCCTCCTCCCATCATTCTTGGAGGGGATTTTAATGCCCACAGTCCCACCTGGGGGTCTACTCATCAGGACTCCAGGGGAGATACGATTATGAACCTGGTACAGTCGAAAGGCCTCATTATTATGAATTCAGGTGCCTCCACACACATTTCCATGTCGTCAGGTACCTTTTCAGCCATCGATCTAACCATATGCTCCCCAACCATACAGCCACTTTTCACTTGGAGCGTTATCGGCGATCCACACGGCAGCGATCATCTACCTATTGCTATTATTCCGGCTGGATTGTCTAACGCAACCTCGACCAGGAAGATCTGGAATACCTCTAAAGCAGACTGGCAACTTTATGCTTATATTTTTGAAAACCCCCACCTCCTTCCCGGCCAGTTTCAAAGAAATCTTAACTCCTTAACTAATTCCATCAACAACGCTTCCAACACCTCCATCCCAACCTCAACATTCATGACTAAACATAGCTGCGTTCCATGGTGGAACGATGACTGCGCCGAGGCCGTGAGAAAAAGGAAATCATCTCTAAATAAATTTAAACACTGCCAAAATCAGGCCAATTTCATTATTTTCAAGAGATGCCAAGCTTCTGCCAAGAGGATCATTCTTGAGGCTAAAAGAGCTTCCTGGGCTAAATTCATCAGCTCCTTGGATCACAGATCCACATGCTCTGACTTTTGGAGCAAGGTAAGGAGGCTCAGGGGCATTCCTAACAAACACATTAATAATATCCTCGACAACGGGGTCTGGCTGACGGACAGGGAAGATATAGTTGAGTGTTTTGCAAAATTTTTCCATGACATGTCCAGCGACGACAATCTTGATCCTCTATTTAAACTACATAAAAACCGACACGAACTTGCACTACAACTCGAGGAGGATACACCATCCCCGATCAACATTCCTTTTTCTTATAACGAATTTAGAACAGCTCTTGCCAGATGTCGCTCAGGTGCGCCTGGCCCAGATAACATCTTGATCCCACAAATTAGAAACATGCCGGAATCTGCTCAGCGCACCCTACTTGACATATACAACGACATCTGGCGCGGGAGAGGTTTTCCTCCCTCTTGGGGAGAGTCTCTTCTTATTCCTATCCACAAAAGGAACAAAGCCTGTTCATCTGTTGAAAGTTATCGCCCAATATCTCTTACAAATCATCTTTGTAAAATCATGGAGAGGATGATACACCGACGACTCGCATGGCACCTGGAGCGACATCGTCTCATTGACACCAATCAACACGGTTTTAGACCGGGCCGATCGACAAACGATCATCTGATCGGCCTGGAAATTGATATCTGGGAAACCTTTGAAAGAGGACACCATCTCCTGGCTGTGTCTCTTGACTTAAAACGCGCTTTTGACACGGTCTGGCGATACAACATAATAAAATCCCTACACGACCTAGGCTTCAGAGGCAACTTCCTACACTTTATCAAAAATTTCTTATCAAACAGATACTTTCGTGTAAGGCTTGGCGACACTGTCTCCAGGAGTTTCCCACTGGCCAATGGAGTTCCTCAAGGTTCCGTACTAAGCCCCTTACTTTTTAACATCGCTATTAATGGAATAGGGCAGTACATCGGAACTGACGTGAAATACAGACTATACGCAGATGATCTCTTAATATACTTCTCTTCCGCAACACCTAGGGTGGCTGAAAGAAAGATACAAGGCTGCCTTAGAAGACTCGAAGAATGGTCCCGTCTTACTGGCTTCATATTCTCTCCTCAGAAATCCACTTCAGTTCATTTCTGCAGGAAAATGCACTGCCCTCGCTTACACACCCTGTCCATGTCTGGAACTCCTATTGTATCAGCACCCTGCCTTCGCTTTCTAGGTCTCACTTTTGATGCTAGACTTTCATGGAGGGATCACATCACCCGACTTAGGTCGGAGTGTGATCGATCCCTGAGAATCCTCAAATGGGCTTCACATCCAAGATGGGGATCATCCATCCCCACCCTTTTACATCTATACAAGTCACTAATAAGATCTAAATTAGATTATGGCTGCGTTGCATATTCGTCTGCTCCTGCATCCTATATCAAGCAGTTGGACGTTGTTCAGAACTCTGCCATCAGACTCTCACTAGGCTCCTTCAGATCGAGTCCTACCACTAGCCTACACTGCCTTGCTGAGATAGAACCCCTAGAAGACTGGCGCCACTTTCTCCTCTTTAAATACGTATCTTCATTAAAGTTTAGACAAAACTTTCATCTGCGCGACAAATTCTTAATATATATGAATCTCAACAACACAAGAACACACAATCGAAACTGCGGCGCCAATCACCGTTTCGCTCGCCTATCTGCTAATTACGATTTACATCTTCCCAATTTCGAAGCGTTAGTCATTCCTCCGTCTCCACCCTGGCTCTTTACACAAGTAAATGTCGATTGCTCCCTACTTCGATATAACAAATATAATCACGCTCACTCCTCCATTAGATCCCTTTTCTCTGAGCGATTGAATAAATACCTAGACTATCAGATCGTTTACACTGACGGCTCTAAATCCACAGATGGGGTGGGGAGTGGCTTTGTTCACAATGACACTGAGCGACACTTCAGACTCCTTCCTTTTTGTTCAATTCTCACGGCCGAGCTGCATGCTATTAGGGAAGCCTTGAGGATTATCCAGAATTCCTCCTTTCCCCGATGGCTAATATGTTGTGACTCACTAGGAGCACTCCGGAGCTTGGAACATGACACTTCTCACATACCCTTGGTGTCAGGTATACTACTGGTCCTTCAAGAATTACTCTCGCGACAAGTTACTGTTGATTTCCTCTGGATCCCTAGCCACGTAGGCATCAAAGGAAACGAGCGCGCCGATGTTCTTGCAGTCCGGGGTTCCTCATCTGGCACTCCGATTCCCAAAACATTCTGCTACAAAGACATCTGCAGGGACATTTCGACAAAGGTTAGAGCCAAAATCCAATCTAATTGGGATCTGGGAGCCACAAACGGTAACAAATTGTGGACTGTAAAACGAGAATTCTTTTCTGGTTCGCTCTCCACCCTCTCCAACAGATCTGACTGCGTTAAATGGCACCGGCTGAGAATAGGTCACTGTCTTTTTTCTCATGGTCACCTGATGAACAGGGACGTTCCCCCGACGTGCCACAGATGCGATGTTCCAATCACAGTTAGACACATCCTCTTGGAGTGCGATGAACTAAACGCCCTCAGAGCCTCCCATCATCTCGGTGGGAATCTGGAGGAGATTCTGTCGGTAAACAATTTTGGACACCTGAAGAATTTCCTTAAATCCCTGAACCTTTTCTACAAGATTTGACACAATTCTCATACCATACTTGTCCCAACTAGTCATTAATTATACCTCTTTTATTTATTTATTTATTTTTATTTCTACACCGTCTTTTCAATATACAACTTTCTGTCTATACTATCCACACGTTTTATTCTATGTCTCGTCTATATACACACACCACTGTTTTATTTATACAACTATCTGTCATGTTTTGTTTGTTCTCAACACGTTCGTCGATTCAAGCGTCCCATATACACTCGTATTATTCCAGACAGTAGTTTTATATGATCATCCTCCATACCTGGTTCTTGTATGTTCCCTAACATACTTCTAACGAGAATGGCCGCGAAATGACCTTAGATGTCGGGTCGGCCTTACATCCGAATTCTCTCTCTCTCTCTTAATGTTGGTAGCTTAAATTTATGCGATGCTTGCGCTGAATTGCACGCAAGATATCCCGATAAGTCTTTTCCAAATCCGGAGTTTTTAAGAAGTAACTTAGTAAAACTAAACACAACTGGTAGTGTGTACCCAATGATCCGCAAAAAAACGCAAAAATGTTGTTACTGAAGAAAATATTCTTCTTTGTAATGTGGAAAATCCTCACAAATCAACGCACAAAATTACCCAAGAAGTAGGTTGTTCTCAGTCAAAGAGGTGGACAGGGGAACAATTATCATCCATACAAAATGTGAAGCGTAAGTAATAAACGAAGCAAAGGTTATTTTTATACACATTCAAATACAACAGCTTTGAAATAACACAATGATAGCACAATAATGATGGCTCGTTTCAAACAACATAATTTTTGTTTAATTTCCAATGCCTACTATTGCAATGTTCGGTTCTTTTACTCCCTGCCGACTGCAGATTATTTTAGTTGTTTTTGCTTAATTGTTCTAAAACGGCTACTCCTATACAGAAATGTGACATAATATGTTTTATTTCGAATTTTAAGATTTGTCAAATTATGTTAAAAAAATATGGTGTTGCCATTTAAAAAATATTATTTTAGTAGCTACTGAAGAAATCCGGCAACACCGGAAAGCATTTGTAAATTTTTCTTTTGTTATTTCAAATAAAAAAGTTTGCCTATTCTTAGCAGGTTTAAAAAAAATTACACTGTATGTTAACACCTTCATTCCGCGAAGAAAAAAGGTCTGTTTCACCACGACAATACATTAGCCGATTTGTCCGCCGTTGCAATAGCAACATCGATCAATTTACGTTACAAACTGGTGTCGCATCTAGCCTATTCTCCTCCTCCGACTTCTTCCTCTCTGACTTTTTTCTATTTCGAAAGATGCAGAAATGGCTAACTAGAAGGAAATTCATCTCAAATGAAGAGATCATTGCCGAAACAAAGGTCTATTCTGCAGAGTTCCACAAGTCAGACTTTTTGGAAGGCACAAAAATGGGAAATACGGTATTGGCAAAGTATATTGGGCTACAGTATTGCCGTAGTGTATTGGGCTAAAAGGAAATTACGTTGAAAAGTATATCGATTTTCAGTCAAAAAAAACTATATTTTATTTATAAAGAAACTGGCTTTTCATTATATCTCCAAATTTTTTATCGAAGATCGCCCAGTAAAAATTTATGGATTTTATATACCATTTACCTACAAAACCTTAGGATTTTATATTCTTTCCAGTATTATCAACTATGTTATATCAAGCCGCTCATAGCTTTCCAGCCAATCTTAAGTTTAGTTAAACAATGTATAGAAAAATTTTTCTCCTTTATTTGGATTTTTCGCCCATTAATAACAATAATAATAATTCTCAAACAATCAACCTCACAATCCCTTATATCCGCGGTATTTCTGACACAATTAAAAGAGTAGGAAATAAATACAACATAAGAACGACATTTAAAACAAAAAATACTCTTAGATATCTATTAACAAAGACTAAACCAAACAATATACAACAAAGTACCAAAAATGTGGTTTATAAAATTCCCTGCGAATGTGGCAAATTCTATATAGGTGAGACATCTAGACCGTTAGATGTTAGAGTAAAAAACCTTCTTAGCAAGGGCGATTTTAATAAATCTAGAATTTATCAACACGCATGGGAATCGGGTCATAAAATCAATTGGAATAATTCCAAAACGGTATTAAAAGAATCGGTAGCAAAATGCAGAAGATTAAAAGAAACCGCTATAATTAATTTAAATAAAAATAACTGTATTGCTATGCCTTCGGTAGATTTAAATTCAATATGGTTCCCGATTCTAAAGAATACAATTAAACACATTTAAATATTTGAATACACAATCAGTACAATAAACAATCACACAGTAAACATTACCTATATATATATTTTGGTAGTATGTCACTGTCATGAAAATCTATTGTTGTCAATGTAAGTATCGTTGACATATACAAAAAAAAATATATTTACTTTCACTCCTCTGTGGTGTCTAAGGCGTCAGCCTTACGTTACGGCAGTTAATGTGGAGCGGGTTCGAATCCCGTACTAGGCAAAAAAGTTTTTCTAAAATTCTTGTGAATGTTTCTAGGTAAGAGTGTAAAATCTGACAAGGAATCACCCCTCAGTCACGCCAGTTCGAGGCTGGGCCGGATGCCTTCTGAGAGGTTTTCTACGTTGGTCACTCGCCAGTCGGTAGGCTTCTCGAGATACTTTCGGTTAAGCACAAAACCAAGGGTTGATAGCCCGAGGGGGGTGCTGACGGGGGTTTTCGGTAGCTGATGACCGTGGTTCGGAACCCACGTTAAGCTGTAGGTCCAGTCGCTAAATAGCCTTCTCAGTTGCTGATGCGCCTCTAACCCCAAAACTTTACTTTACTTTCACTCCTTACTTTATATATTACAAATTAATATAATTTATTTTTTAGTTTAATTTTGAAAACGGGGGGAGATTACCCTCCGAAACGTTAACGTTAAAAGTTTGTAATTTTTTTTTGTTTGTAAGTTTTGTAATTTTTATATCTTTAAAATTTTGTTCGTTAGGGAAATTTATTCCAAAAAAGAATCACTGAGAAATTTGTCTCCGTTTGGTTTTTTGTTTTTACCCAGTGATTCTTTCTTTAAATAAGAACAGGTATTTTTGATATTTTTTGAGTTTTAGACAGTGGCGAAAAACCCAAATAAAGGAGAAAAAATATATGAACACGCCACAATCATTCAGACATTACTTAATGTATAGAAGAACTACCGAAAAATGATATTTAATTTTGATTGCACTGAAAAATTGTAATGGCAAATATTTTCCTAATAGTCATTAAAAAAAGTTTTTATTACTTAAAAATTTTATTAGTGCCGATTTTTTATTCACAAATAAAGCTCTTGTTGAAATTTAATTATCTTGAAAGTCAACTAGTAAAAAAGGCGATTTTTATTAAATATGAACGCACAGCAAACAAATTACATAACGATAGCAAAATGAATCGGTAAATGAGAGAGATAATTCGTTACATTCGTTTATTTCTTCTTTCAGTTATCACTGAAAAAGGCAATATATTTGGTAAACATTCTTTTATTATGTTATCACTGAAACAGGCAATATATTTGGTAAACATTAATTCTTAATATATATTATTATTAAAACATTCTTTATTATTATATATTTTATTTTTTAAATATTTATGTTAACAAATTTTTACTGATTTTTTGCGTTAAGCATATTTCAATTCTCCAATTGAAACCTTCGACGTGAAACACTAAACTCCAAGAGATTTACCCCTAAACACCAAAATCATTTTTGAAACTTTTCGATGCACGTTTTGCTAACCATGTTAACATCATCAGGGGATTATTTAATCTGATTTACAATTAAACACCAAATCACTTTTTGAATCTTCTCGACGCACGTTTCGCTAACCATGTTAGCGTCATCAGGGAATTATTTAATCCCCCTGATGATGCTAATTGATGCTAATTAACTGATCTCCTGATGATGCGAAATGTGTGTCAAGTTTCAAAAAGTGATTTGATGTTTAGTAGTAAATCTCTTCGAGTTTAGTAATTAAGCATATTAATAAAATTTATATACAGTAAATATATGTTCGATAAACATATCTTGATTAACTAACATATTCTTTTCACCATTCGGATATCACCAATATATTCGTTTTTAAAATGTTACATCAAATGCGACACGTATAAATAAATTAATGGGTCTGGTGCCATAGCGTTCGATCTGGCAACACTTTTGACCTTCCTTTTGGAGGAATTTATGTCATCATCTGATACGTTTTCAGTAGGAGTTTCAACTCCCTAGAATCACCTGGTGGTCCGTAGCAATTCTGTTCGTGAACAGTATAATTCTGGTGCGTTCTGCAACAAATCTGCTGTTTTGATTTTTGATTTGTTTATTCGGCTTTTTTTTTGACCGTACATATACAGCAAAAGATTGAAGGTACTAATAGAAGAAAAAAACTAATTCCGGACCACCAATTCGGTTTTCGCAATAAATACGGTACAACAGAACAGGTACACAGGATAGTTAAAAAAATGAATAGAAATACACCAAGAGCTATTGTCCCTCTGCTTTGCTTGACGTATCCCAGATCTTTGAAAAGGTATGGCATACTGATCTGCAGGTCGAATTTAAATTGCTACTCATACAAACACTTCCTATTACTGAAATCCTATTTAATACTTATTCGTCAAACAAGGTAGCGAATGTACCGAGATAAAACCTATACAATCCAACGAACCCCCACTGCGAAGTGTCCTAGGACCGATCTTATATCTGCTTTATATCGCAGATCTACCTAACCAGATCAATCACTGTTGCAACATTTGCTGACGACACGGCGGTGCTAGCGTCACTTGTTGATGTATATATATATATATATATATATATATATATATATATATATATATATATATATATATATATATATATATATATATATATATATATATATATATATGCAGGTAGTCCTTTTGGCAGGGTCGAGTATACTGAGCTCTGCAAAAGTATAAGAAAACGTATCAGAGAGGACACGCGCCGATTCAATATGCAGCTAGTGCAAAAAACCCTGGAAGAAAACAAAGGAATTAACAAAGCTAAACAGAAGCTGAGAAACAAAAGAACGCAAATATATGCTTTAAAGCGTGATTATGGCACAGTGTGCAGGACGCGTACCCAAATGTTAGAGATTGTCAGAAGGTTTTATTCCCAGTTATATAAAAATCAGAGCCAGTCAGGGACAGCAATACCCACGGAAGAACAATATATAATGCCAAATATCCTAGTGGAGGAAGTGACAAGTGCTATAGAGTTGATGAAGAGCGGCAAGGCTCCAGGAAACGATAGTGTAACTGTCGAAATGCTGAAAGCTGGTGGTCGGACGTTACATAAAACACTGGCAAAATTATACTCAAAATGCCTCAAAGAACAAAAAGTACCTGACTTATGGAAAAATGCAGAAGTGATCCTTTTACATAAAAAAGGAGCACAGGAAGATTTAAAGAACTACCGTCCAATAAGCCTCCTATCAGTGATGTACAAAGTTTTCACTAAGATAATTTCTAAAAGAATATTAAAAAAACTGAATGACGCACAACCAAGAGAACAAGCAGGATCCAGAAGTGGATTCAATACAATGGATCACATCCAGGTTGTACAGCAGGTCATAGAAAGGCACAACGAATACACCATGCCACTGTGCTTGGCTTTTATCGACTACGAAAAAGCATTTGATTCCGTCTCAAAGCATGCGATAGTGGATGCACTGCTTAGCCAAGGTGTAGAGAGAGCCTATGTAAACCTATTAGAATCGATATATGATGGAGCTACAGCCACAATTCACCCTGATGATCTTGAAGTGGGAATTAATATAGAACGAGGTGTACGGCAGGGTGACGCAATATCGCCTATTCTTTTCTCGGCTGGCCTTGAAGAAGTATTCCGTAAACTGGATTGGGAACAGGATGGTGTAAAGATCAATGGTGCAAACTTAAACCATCTTAGATTTGCAGATGATATTATTCTCATTTCACAAGACCCAGAGGAGCTGCAAAGACGCATACAAGAACTGCAAAGGGCTGGCGAACCATTTGGCTTGAAAATAAACCTAAAAAAGAGTCAGGTTATGTTCAATAACTTCGCTCAGGACAGAAGAATTTCAGTTTTAGGAAGGGATTTAGAGATTGTGGACTGCTTTATATATCTTGGGCAGAGGATTTCCATGGAGGGGAATACCGCCCGGGAGGTGGAACGGCGTGTTAAATGTGGCTGGCAGGCATTTGGTAGGCTCAACATAGTGTTTAAGAGCGGACTCCCACTTTGCCTGAAAAGAAAAGTATTCGATCAGTGCGTTCTACCCGTTATGACATACGGAAGTGAAACCTGGACACTCGCATCGCAATCAAGTCAAAAACTTCGGGTGGCACAGAGGGGAATGGAAAGATGTATGCTTGGCATTACAAGACGAGACAGAAAGTCCTGCGCATGGATCAGAGAACAAACAAAAGTCTGTGACATCATTGGAAGAGTAAAACAGTTGAAATGGAGATGGGCAGGCCATATAGCGAGGCGATGGGACCAAGGCAATCCTGGAGTGGATACCGCTTGATCGCAAACGTCCGCGAAGAAGACCGAAAGCACGATGGATTGATGACATCGTTAAGTATATTGGACCCGGGTGGCAGAGGAAAGCCCAGGACCGTGAAGGTTGGAAGCATGCTGAAGAGGCCTTCATCCTGCAGTGGATCGATATGGGCTGATGATGATGATGATGATGATGGCGTTTGTTGTTGTTAGCCTTCCTTTGCGCCCATACTAATTTCATTCTTTCACTATGAGCTTTTTTCCTTTCGTCAGACCAAGTTGTTCCAGTCCTCTTACATTTTTCTCTCTGGCAAACCTTCCAAACGTCAGCCTTGTGTCTGAAACAGCCTCTATCCTGAATTTCCCTTTGTGTAATATTTGCTGATCTTAGGTCCGCTTTAATTGCAGCAATCCATTTAATTATTTCTACGTTAGCTCTACTCCTATTTTCATAAAATTCGACCATTTGTCTGGTTAGCCTACTCGGATTCATCCGTTTTATGTATCCGTAAAACTGAAGTCTTCTTTTTCTCATATCGCTATGTATATCTGTGTATCGTTTGATTTCTTGGTTTTTTCGAAGTTGGTATGTTGTGCTATTTATCTGTTTGGGGCCTAAGATTTTTCTTATGATTTTTCTTTCCTTCTTTTCAATCTCCTCGATGTCTCTCTTTCTATTCAAAATGAGCGTTTCTGCCCCATATAGACATTCTGGCTTAATAACTGTGTTGTAATGTCTCAGTTTTGTGTTTTTAGATTTAGAGGCATTTTTTCTTGTAAATATTTTGTGTAAGTCTCAATGCCGTTTCCATTTTTTGCAACCTACCCTTATTGGCCGCTTTTTCCAACCCATTTTTCATGATTATTTCACCCAAATATTTGAATGTTTGTTTTTAGAAATGCTCTTAGTCTGTTGCAGGTCATGTATTGTGTCTCTTCAAAGGAAATTTGGAGTCCTACCTTTTCTGCTGTTTCTTTTAGGATCTCAATCTGTTTCTGTGCCGTTAATACATCTTGAGCCAAAATTGCTAGGTCATCAGCAAACGCCAGACAATCAATTTTGATATTGGTTCTCGCCAGTTTAATGGGCTGTCCAATATTCAGGGTCGACGTTTTTTCAACGCCACTCCTGTATTACTTTTTCTAAAACACAGTTAAATAAGAGTGGCGAGAGTCCATCCCTTTATCTCACTCCAGTTTTAATTTCGAAGGTCTCTGAGATGTCACCCATGAATTTAACTTTTGACCTTGTATTAGTTAATGTTGCTTTAATAATTGCCAGCGTTTTCAGATCTAGTCCTTGTTGTTTCAAGATTCGAAATAAAGATTCGCGGTCAATAGAATCATATGCTTTTTTGAAATCCACAAATGTACAAACGAGATTTTTATTGTACAGTTTTTGATGTCTTAGGATCAACTTTAGATTCAGGATCTGTTCAGGGCAGTATCTGCCCGATCGAAAACCTGCTTGACATTCACCAATTTTAGGTTCTAACTGTCCCTGTGCTCTGTCTAGTAGACATTGAGATATAATCTTGTAACAAACTGGGAGATCACAAAATGAACATAAGGTCAAAATATCATTAAGAAGTGGTTCATCATCTAGGTGGTTTTTATACAGACTAAATCAGTCCCGATATTTATTAAACTAACCCTATATATTTGACTATTGATTATTGACCATATTAAGTCTATATTCGCAGGCCTAAGTACAATTTTTTCTTTACCTGAAGGCTTCAAAATGTGTCACCCATGTTCTGATAGCATAACGAAAAACTAAATCATTATGGTTAATGTTGAATTAGCAACAAAATTACCGTTAAACTGTCAAAATACAATAATTATTTTTGTAATATACCTTAACGGTGAAAGATTAGATGTACCGGAAAGTTATGTCCATTCCGGTTACAACAAGTTTCAACAGGCTCTCTATTTTTATCACTGAATGTATACATACATAGCAAATAAACTAAAACGAAGATGCTTCATGTTAGTATTAAGTGAGACGTGATCGTGTACCCATGGCTATTGATAAAGTTCATTTACGCCACTGTATTTTGTACGAATTCCAACAAGAAGGAAATGCTACAGAAGCGTATAGAAGTTTATTGAAAGTTTGGTGAAGGTACAGTTTCTGATAGAACATGCAGAAGATGATGTGACAAATTTCAAATAAGTGATTTCGACCTTTCGGATAAACCACGCTCTGGGCAACCATTTTTGATCGACGACGATAATATCAAAATCATGTTAGAGCAAAATCCTTTTTTGACGTCATCGGTGATTACGGAAAGACTTGCTTCAGCTCAACAAACCATTTCGGGCCATATTTGAAAACTAACATTGGTGTAGAAATATTCGAAATGGGTACCACATGAGTTAAGTGCGAAGAATTTGAATGATCGAATCATCATATGCACCTCTCTGCTTGCACGGAACAACATCAAACCCTTCTTGCACCGGATCATAACTGGGACTGCAAAGTGGGTTACCTATGAAAATATTGTAAGGAAAAGGGCATATTGTGAATCCGGAAAACCTGCCCCTACTTCTAAACCGAAGTTGGGCCTGATTAAAAGAATGTTATGTATATGGTGGGTCATTCGAGGATCAATAGATTTTGAGCTGTTGAAACTGAACGAAACGCTAAATTCGAAGAGGTACTGTCAGCAATTGGATAATTTAAAACAGCACTTTAAGAAAAGAAGCCGGCAATGTTCAATAGGAAGGACATCGTACTGCTTCATGATAATGCCACATAATGCTTTGGAACTCGTTAGAAATTCACAGAGCTAGGCTGGGAATTTCTGTCGTAACCACCATACCCCTAGGATCTAACTCTATCCGATTATTACTTGTTTCTGTCCTTACAAAATTTTTTGCAGGGCAAAAAAATCCGAAGAAGAATCAGACAAGCACTGGTTCAATTGTTCGTCTTTAGGGATAAGGAATTTTTCAAAATGGGATATACAAATTGCCATCATGCCGGCAAGACGTCATAAATAGTGATGGAAAGTATATTATTCAATAAAGTTTATTCAAGGTATGAAAAATGTTGTTTTGTTCTAAAAACGGACATAACTTTCCGGTAGACCTAATATATTGTCCACCGTTTCATTAATGCATAGTTACTAATGATCTAGGACTGTAAATACATTGAAGGTAGTCGGTTCGTATGAAATGATAATTTTGAAAATCCCTCATTTCTTTTCCGCACCCATTATTAACTTGACTTCAACAAGTGCACATGTTAAGTTTTAGAAAAAAAAAGAGATATCATTTTCAAATTGTGAATAAAAATGTATACCAACTGAACCAAAAGGACCATTAAGAACCATTTCAGGACCATTGTTCATCTTGTTAGACCATTAAAATCGGATTGCTTGACATTAAAACCGGTCATCTGTATTAAACGAACATTGTATATTAAACTCGAAGAGTCTCAGTCCACAAAATCACTTTCTTAACTTCTTGACGCTCGTTTCTCTAAGATTGAAGCATCTCCTGATGGTGGTTAGCGAAACGCGTGTCGAGAAATTCAAAAAAAATAGAAAGATTAATTAAATAGAAAAAGTGATTAAACATCGTGGAAATAAATCAATGAAAATTCCAAATATGTCCTATTTTTCTAAATAATACCTCTCCTACATGCAACATATTAGCGAATAAAATTCATTACAATTGGCTTTGAAATTATTGACCATATGGGGGTTCTTTTAGCCCCGTCACATTATTTCTTTCTAAATATTGAAACATCGTTGGATGGTTAAAAATTTACACCAAAACAAGATGGTACTGCAAAATCGTGTGTTGAAGAATAAGACACCAAATATTTTTCTATGGACTAGAATTAATTTTTGATCGATACATAAAACACAGTTGAATCGTGATATTGTGGAATAAAATAATATTAAAAAAAATTCTGTCAACTTGTACATGACTCGTCGTACATATAATTGTATAAATAAAATGGAGTATTCTCATTTCCACTTAAATTTTTCTCTAAAACATAATTCCTTTCGCTACACTGTAGCTTGTTCGGATGATTGACAAAGAATGAAAAAGTCGATTCTTTATCAAACATCCGAAGAAGTTACAGTGTAGCGAAACGCGTTATATTTTAGATAAAAATGTAAGTGGAAATTAGAGAACTTCGTTTTATTTATTCAATTTAGTATACATTTTTATCAAGAAAATACCGCAACCATCCTTAGTACATATAATTATGAACCTCAAGGTAACATATAACTCCAAAGTGTAATTGAATAACTTGTTATAATATATCATTATAAGCAAAATAATTTTATAAAGGAATAATCAAAGGGGATGAAATCATGGTGATCAATGGAGCCATCGTCTCCGACTTGGACATGATGTACTTGGAAAGTGTGCTGCAAGAAGAGCTATCGCTGTGCATGATGATGCGTTCCTCACGAACGGAACCTCCAGACATGGCAGGGATTCTAAGAGCAACGGATGATATCATCGAAAGTTTGGTATGTCCGCCTCCTCCATCGGAGCCACCAGCTATCAGTGAGGAAATGATCTCGGGCTTGATTGTTCCAGCACCAGGTAAAGTACTACCAGCACCAGGTAAAGAAATAATATTAAAAAATTATTTTCTTTGAATTTTCCCAATGTGTTACTTTAATTATTATAATAGATGTTTTGGTTAATAATGTCGATTTTGCTAAGATATGGCGCTACTAATACTTACTAATATATTTGTTGGTATAAACTAATGATGTCTATGGTGTTTTGAAGGATAACCATAGCCATCAAAAGCCAGTTCCTTATTAACTGTCAATGTGCAAAAAAAATAGTTTTTCATAGCTTTGAATATATCGAATTATGTACCAGAAAAAGACGTTTTGAGGGGACGTTTAACCTTCTTTCATTTGAGGGAAATGGCTACTAAAAGTTGTCGATTGTTAGTTGAAGCTTATGGTGAACATGCTCTAACCCAAAAACCTTGTGAAAGATGGTTTAAATGCTTTAAAAGTGGTGATTTTGTTATAAAAGACAAGTGTCCAGGACAGCCGAAAAGGTTTGAAGATACAGATTTGTACTCATACGTTGAAAGAATTGGCAGAAGTATTAAATGTTGCCCAATCCACCATTTGCAAACGTCTACATGCATTGGGAAAGATCCAGAAGGGAGGAAAGTGGATACCATATGAGGAAAAACACATTGAAAAGCGAATAATCACTGGTGAAATTTTGCTTGCCAGATAGAAAAGGTTTTTTTGCATCCAGTTGTGACAGGTGATGAAAAACGGATCTATGTTGATAACCAAAAGAGCAAAAAATCATGTCTATAGGGTGATTTTTTTATTGTGTCCGAACTTCCGATAGGGATGGCTGTCCAACTGTGAGTTTGCACGCTAGTCTGTAAATGTATCTCTCAATAGTGTGGCAAATCATCATGGAACGTTTAGCATCAGAATAACGCTTGCAAATTGTCAAAATTTATTATCAAATCGGTGTTCTGTGCTCCAAACTTATGAGCATTTCATAAATTTGACCTTCGTGAGGTTTTCGCCAAATTATCGACAAATTCCGAACGCATTTCAGACTGTCCGATTTTTATGAAAATCCAAATGTATCAATTCATCGCCGTTAGCAGAAAGTTGGATGTTGTCATTCGACTACGTGGATTGTCCGAATTTGAATAGTATTGATCTGGGGGAGACAACATTCCAATAAGACTGTTACCAACGGACCTGTTAATTGGCCACCAAGGTGTTGTGACTCTATTTGCCTTTATTTTTTGGATGTTATGTTAAATCTTTGAACTATGCCGATAAACCAGAAATTATTGATACCTTGGAAGCCAACCTATCTCGGACGATTGTGGAAAATTGAATTGACAGAAATAGCCGCAACGGACATTTGTGACAATGCTATTGAATGTTATTTCACGTAAAATAGTTTCAAGGCGTCTAATTGGATTGTTGTTTTATTTGAATTTAAAGTTCAGACGCACTAAAAGATCACCCTATATTACAAAAATATATCTTTCTAGAGAGTTCACCAGCATTAATTAATAGAATAGAGGAAGATATGCACCTCGGAAATGACAGAATATTTTAAGCTATATTCACTGCCACGATCCTGATTTTTTTACCTATTTTGATCTCAATATAGTTTAGTAGTTATCATCAGATGATTGTATAATAAAATTCTTTGTGAAGTACATGTAAGTTGAAGCAAATACACCAAAATAACAACAAACAAGGAATTTTATGAATATAACAACCAATGCAAAACCCTATATTTATTAAAGATTTTTTCTCATGTCTATCGATGTTTATTAAGAGAACTTAGTTTGGGGTTTAAGCTATCCAAAAATATTATTTTTTGTGCCTTTATCGCACAGGATGTAAAAAATAGCATTACTGTGTTAGGCCTATATAGGTATATATAGGCCTAACAATATAGGCCTAATAATATATATATATATATATATATATATATATATATATATATATATATATATATATATATATATATATATATATATATATATATATATATATTGTTCCAGTCTTCCTACATTTTTCTCTCTGGCCAACCTTCCAAACGTTAACCTTGTGTCTGAAACAACCTCTATCCTGAATTTCACTTTGTGTAATATTTGCTGATCTTTGGTCCTCTTTAATTGTCGCAATCCATTTAATTATTTCTACTTTAGCTCTACTCCTATTTTCATAAAATTCGACTATTTGTCTAGTTAGCCTACTCGGATTCATCCGTTTGATGTGTCCGTAAAACTTAAGTCTTCTTTTTCTCATATCGCTATGTATATCTGTGTATTGTTTGATTTCTTGGTTTTCTCGAAGTCGGTATGTTGTGGATATTTGGAGTCCTAAGGATATTTGGAGTCCTACCTTTTCTGCTGTTTCTTTTAGGATTTCAATCTGTTTTTGAGCCGTTAATACATCTTGAACTAAAATTGCTAGATCATCAGCAAATGCCAGACAATCAATTTTGATGTTGGTTCTCCCCAGTTTAATGGGCTGGTCAATATTCAGTGCCGACTTATTTTCACGCCACTCCTGTATTACTTTTTCTAGAACACAGTTAAATAAGAGTGGAGAGAGTCCATCCCCTTGTCTCACACTAGTTTTAATTTCGAAGGGTTCTGAAATGTCACCCATGAATAACTTTTAACTTTGGACCTCGTGTTAGTTAACGTTGCTTTAATAATTGCCAGCGTTTTCAGATCTAGTCCTTGTTCTTTCAAGATTCTTAATAAAGATTCGCGGTTAATAGAATCATATCCTTTTTTGAAATCCACAAATGTACGGACGAAATTTTTATTGTACAGTTTTTGATGTCTTAGAATCAACTTTAGATTCAGGATCTGTTCAGGGCAGGATCTACCCGGTCGAAAACCTGCCTGATATTCACCAATGTTCGGTTCTAACTGTCCCTGTGCTCTGTCTAGTAGACATTGAGATAGAATCTTGTAACAAACTGGGAGACGAGATATTCCTCTATAGTTGTTAACATCCGTTCTATCTCCTTTCTTATGTAGTGGATGGATTAGAGCATCTTTCCAGTCTTCCGAAATCCGTTCGGTTCGCCAAACTTCTTGTAGAATTTTGGTTATTTCCTTGATTGTACCTGGACCAGCGGATTTCAAAAGTTCTGCAGTGATTCCATCTTCACAAGAAGCTTTGTTATTTTTAAGCCGCTTGATTTGCCTAAGTATTTCCTCTTCATTCGGTGGTAATGAATCTGGGTTTGTTTGTTTAGGGTTTAGTGTTGGTAATTTGTTTAAGGGCTCAGGACAGTTTAGTATTTGCTCAAAATACTTCGCAAGTTCTTTGCAATTGTCTTGGTTATTTAGAGCTAGTTGTCCGTTTTTCTTTTGAAAGCATAGGCTCTGCGGTTGATAGCCTGTTAATTTAGTTTTAAATGTTTTGTAAAAGTTTCGGGTGTTATTTTTTTGGAAATCTTTTTCTATTTCATTAAGTTGATTGTTTTCATATTTTCTTTTAGTTTGTCTAATTAGCTTCGGTGTTTCTTTTCTTACTTCCAAAAAGATGTTATAGTTTATTGCTGTTTTTTGACTGTTCCAATCTTTGAATGCTTTACTTGGGCTTAATACTGCTTGCTCGCAAACTTCATCCCACCACGGATGTTTTCTACGTTTTTGTAAAGGGACCAACTTTAAGGCTGTTTTAATAATTTTTTGTTTTAATTCTTGCCAGTTCTGTGCAGGTTGTTTATCAAGCTCTTCAGTTAGGGCTGGTTTTATTTTCGTTGGGTCAAACTTTGGTATTAGCAGCCCCCTTTGAATAAGTTTTCGAGGTTTTAAGCTAAGTTTGATTCTAGTCAAGTAGTGATCCGTGTCTATATTTGCTCCTTTCCTGACTTGAACATTCAAAATCTCTTTATAATATGGGTACGAAATGGCAACATGGTCAATTTGAAATTCACCCATGTACGTGTTTGGGCACCTCCAGGTCTTTTGTTTTGTTATTTTCTTCTTAAAATGGGTTGATATTATTTTTAGATTAAACTGCGAACATAGTTCAACCAATCTTCTACCATTATGGTTAGTCCATTTATGAGCGGGAAAACTGCCGACTGTTTTCCTGTACTTTTTTTCTTTCCCTAGTTGGGCGTTGAAATCGCCCAATAGCATTTTTACATGGTTAGAGGGAATTTTAGAGATAGTGTTTTCCAGAATTTCCCAGGACTTATTTACTTTTTCAGGATTAGATTTATTTTCTTCGTTAACTGGAAGGTGTGCATTGATTAATGTATAGTTTTTGTTAGCACACTTGAGGGATAGTGTCATAAGTCGATTATTTACTGGCTGGACATTTGTTATAGAACCAAGAATGTTTCTTGAGACAGCGAAAGCAACACCGAGATGTGGTGTATTTTTGAGTATTCTTTTGTCCGTTTTACTTTTAAAAAGTCTGTAGTTGCCGAATTCCAAGGTGTTATCATCTATCAATCTGGTTTCTTGCAAAGCTAAAATTTGGATTTTTTGCTGATTTAATGTTCACCCCAATTCGTGTAGTTTTCCTGGACGCAGGAGAGAATTGATATTTACCGTTCCAAAGAAAGTTTTTATTTTCGGTTTCAGACGTTGGCCAGAGGTCTCCGACTCCCTCTGAAAGATTTTGCGTTTAAGCCCGGACGCCCCAGAATCCGAAAGTCCGGTTGTATCAGCAAAGCTGGCAGAGGATTGTCTACCTCCTGGGGTAATTTTGTATTTACTAGAAGGCTTCATCTTGTACTTTGAATTAAAGGTTTGAACCATGACGGTTCAGAGGTTAAGACTGGAGGGGTTAGTTCCAGAATTTAAATATCAGCCGCACCACTGGTGAACAGACGCTGACCACTCAGTCGCTTGATACAAGTCAGACGCTAAGTGGATTTAGCTTTCTTTTTGCCTTGGTTCGGGGCTGCTTATTTTGGGATATTCGCAGCTGTCCATTATTATCTAATGGAACTTTCACTATCCACCACCCGTGACCCGTCCAGTACCTTAGGCGAGGTATACTGGAATATATATATATATATATATATATATATATATATATATAAAACTTCGGGTGGCACAGAGGGGAATAGAAAGATGTATGCTTGGCATTACAAAACGAGACAGAAAGTCCTGCGCATGGATCAGGGAACAAACAAAAGTCCGTGACATCATTGGAAGAGTAAAACAATTGAAATGGAGATGGGCAGGCCATATAGCGAGACGATGGGACGACAGATGGACCAAGGCAATCCTGGAGTCGATACCGCTTGATCGCAGGAGTCCGCGAAGAAGACCGAAAGCACGATGGATTGATGACATCGTTAAGTATATTGGACCCGAGTGGCAGAGGAAAGCCCGGGACCGTGAAGGTTGGAAGCATGCTGAAGAGGCCTTCATCCTGCAGTGGATCGATACGGGCTGATGATGATGATGATATATATATATATATATATATATATATATATATATATATATATATATATATATATATATATATATGCTTCCAACTTTCACGGTCCTGGGCTTTCCTCTGTCAGTCGGGTTCTATATATTTAACGATGTCATCAGACGACTATGCTTTTGGTCTTCTTCTTGGAATTGCCCTGGTCCATCTGTCGTCTCATCGCCTCGCTATATGGCCTGCCCATCTCCAATTCAATTGTTTTACTCTTCCAATGATTTAATTAATTACTCTTCTACACTCTCATTTGTTCCCTGATGTATGCGAAGGGCTATCTATCTCGTTTTGTATTGCCATACATAGTATACATCTTTCCATTCCCCTCTGTGCTACCCGAAGTTTTTCAATTAATTGCGATGTGAGTGTCCAGGTTTCACTTTCGTATATCATAACGGGTAGAACGCACTGATCGAAGACTTTCCTTTTCAAGCAAAGCGGGAGTTTGCTCTTAAACACTATGTTGATCCTGTCAAATGCCTGCCAGTCATACTTAACACACCGTTCTACCTCCTATATATATATATATATATATATATATATATATATATATATATATATATATATATATATATATATATATACTTATAATTTAAATAAATCGATATTGAATTAATGAACCCACTAACGTAATCGTGTATGACAGAGTAATAAATTTTGCAACTTGAAACCATATATAAGGTTATCGCTCATAATTACACTATTTTAATGGTGTAATATAAAAAGTACTAGACAAATTTAGAATTAATTGATGTACAACTTATTGAGTTATATATAATTCCAGGTAAAGACAGATATTCTACAGATTCGGAGAACCAGTCATCCCTCACAGACTCAGGAATTAAAGTTTCATCGAGAACCAACTCCTTTGAAATTGAAAATTTGTTGAAAAGTGCTGAACAGGTAATTAGTATAAATTAATAATGTAGTTGATGTATTTATTTTTCAAACTGTTTAATTTTGATTCGCTATATTTCAAAGTAATATTATCCAAGTTATCCAATAGAATTTTCAGAATTTTTAAATAAATGAAATAAATTAAAATTAAAATTAATTTTTAAATTAAAAAATTAAATTATTAAATTTTAAAAATTAAATAAATGTCACCTATAGAATGCTGTGTATTCAAGAGCGCGACTAGAAATAGGACGTTGGAAGGCAAAGGAATATTCGAACATGAATATCTCGCAAACGACGTGAGATATCAATATTGACCAAGGGTACCTTTTTTTACATGGGAATTATGGCTGTTTTGTATTTTGAAGTCAAAATATTTCCAGCTTTATAGGGTAAAAAAATATGAGCGAGTTAATTCCTCACAGACTAGGTAGCAAGCGCCATCATGAAACTAGGCTCAAACTAGTGCCAAATTCGGATTTATCGCATTTCAAAACCCAACTACACCCGATTTTGATTCTGCTATCTTCACCCGTTTTAAAATTACCTCAATTTTTCGAAAATTTAGTTTTACTTTCAACACCCTGTATCTTTTTAATGACTAACATTTGCCAACACATTTATTGACTAAATATTCTTGTTTTGATCTCTACTATCTCTAGTTGCTCTGTGGCGGAGAAGTTATGGGACACCCTGTATAAAAATCCAACATAAACATCTTACTCCAAACCAAACTCATTCTTCATGCCAATCAACTTAAGCAGATGGCTCCAAGTCCAACTAATGAATTGGCTGCAGCTTTGTACTCGATAGAACCTTCTCAGGATTTAAACTATCGGCTTCAACGAGTGTGCTTACTGCTGAACTAGTGGCCATCGAAGGATCCCTTGCTTATATCAAGTCAAATCCCGAAAAGTCCGGGATCATATTCTCAAACTCCAGGAGTTGATCCAAAATCGCTTTATTTCTCACCCAGTAATTGAACTAATTACAGACGTTGTTCTAATTACAGACATTGCACTAATTACAGACATCGTTGGTCAGGATTCTTCTCTTCTTTTCGTTTGGTGTCCTGGTCATAACGTCATCAAGGATAATGAGGAAACTGATCGGCTTTTAAAACAGGCAATACAGTGCGGCAATTCATCCAAAAGACCATCTATCTTTCGCGAAAAATTACACTCAAGTGTTAACGTAATCCTATTGGGACGATCCTGCGAAACCTAACAAACTAAGAATCCTTAAACCCTTATTTTCCCAATCTCTCTCAGAATGTTTACTAGATAGAAGAACTACCGTTAAATTGTTGCTACTCATGATTAGTCATTGCGGATTTTCTCACGAATTTCTTCTAAAACGAGAAGGCTTTCCACTTTGCGAATTTTGCAATGAACTCATATCTGTTAAACACATCCTTACCGATTGCATCACTTTATCCCCCATCAGATCTTTCTTTGACCTGAGTCAGGACCTTCCTCAAAATTTGTGCTCCGCCAGCATGCTTAACACATTTGCTTATCTGAAAAAAATAAACTATTTCACCAAGATCTGGGCATTCATAGCGATAATCGCTTCATTATCATTATGATTTTAGTATAAGCGTACTAGTCCATAGTTTTGTGATAACTATATCTGTGATATAACTAATATGTAATACCGTAATCTGTGATATACTTCTACCTTTCCTAATTTTACTTCCTCTAGCATGAGTACTAAACTCGTAATCTATAGTTTTTGATCGCTAATTGATCCAGATATCGATACGACCTAAATTCCAAAATTCTCTTTCTCTCTCTCTTTCTTTTAAAAATTCTGACACTCTTATTGGGCAACCGTTTATATTTCTCTATTATATACGTGAAATATATTTAATTAAAAATGGAATAGGTTACTGGATTTTGCCGTTCTCCAGTGGAAACCCGAAAACAAAGCAGTCCAACTGGAAGTATCGTAAGCAATACTTCGCAGGTGATATTGACGCCTTCGAGACAGCTTTCTGACGGTGAAAAATTACGAAAGGTAATTTTGGAACTTGTTGATACGGAAAAAACATACGTCAAGGTAAGAATTCTTTTTCACTTATTGAGTAATGTACGTAGTTCACAGCAGACATTTCCACAATTGGATATCATATTTATTTGTCGATAACGCCATCATCGTAAAGTTTGCTATTTTCTTATGGTAAATATGAGGATAGAGTGAAAAGTCAATAGTGCGATTATAAAGATGATTGAATTTATGAAAAGTAGCTTCCTTCCTAGTAATGCGCTGTTAATTTCAAATTGATATGACATTTTGTTTTGTTTTAATAGTCTTCGATAGTAGATAAGTTCACTATTTTTATTAAAATGGAAAAATGAATCTCGTATGTTGATTAAAAAATACTTTTTGCGTGGAAAAAGCACATGGCAAACCTAAAAAAAAGATGAAAAAGCATTCTGAAGCTCTGATTATTTACATTTCATGGCTCATAATATTGAGTTCGATCCCAGAATGAAGGTTAGATAATGAGATGATAAACATCTCGAACGAATGGTATAAGCATGGTGGATGTAAGGAACATCGTACATGGACATTTTGGTGTGAGTAGCCAAACTACGGACCAAAAACAGAATGAATAACCACTTCTGAGTGGGGTTTAGAGTGGGTTTTATCTGATATTAGCATTTTTCAAGATTTCATTCTTGAAAAAAAATTTTACCAAGTGCCATTTGATATACAGTACAAGAAGAGGTTTTCTGAACAAGAGGTTCGGTAATATACGAAATAAAATAAAATTTGTGGATACAATATTATGAATGTGCAAGGGTGGAAGTAAAAAGTAAGACATAAAATCTGGGCATACAATGTTATGAATGCACGAGGGTAGAAGTAAAAAGTAAGACACTTTTTAAACGAAATAAAATGTTTTTGATCAAAAATGGATTTATTTTTCAAACGTAGTCTCGTTTTAGCTCGATACACTTCACCCAACGATTTTCCCACTTTTTTTTATACCTTCCACAAAGGCCGACTTATCAAACTTCGCAAAATAGTCCCCTGTTTCGGCAGTGATCTCTTCATTTGATGTACATTTTTTCACAGCTAGCTACTACTTCAGGTTTGAATAGAGAAAGAAGTTTGAAAGGAGCAAGTCCGGAGAATAAGAGAGTCCGGTCTGGAGAAGGAGAGTTTGGTGGATGTAGCATACTTGGTAGTGCAAATTAACCAATTTTGCTGTTGCAATAACGGGCGTTTTTTTTTGTCGGTTCGTTGTCGTTGATCATGTCGTTAATTTTTTCTTCGCCAAATGAGTGGGTTTTTATCACCTCTTTGAAAAAAATTTAACTAATAATAGAGCATAATGCTCTCCTGTAATTGTCTTTCCCTTTTATAAATAGTCAATGTAGATAATGTCTTGCGAATTCCAAAAATCAGTAGCTAGGACCCTTCCGGTTGATGAAAGCATCTTTGCCTTTTTCGCCGCACGTTCTCCAGGTAAAACTCACTGTTTTTACTGTTTCTTGGCTTTTGATGTACAGTTATGAATCCAAGATTCATTAACAGTCACGAATCGCCGTAAAAATACTTACTTCATTTCCTTTTTGGTCCGCAGTGATCAAATAAGGCATCCATCGCGTTTCTCATGCACAAATGTTTCAGTAGGATTTTTATTATTTCAACAATATCTATAACTTTCACGTTGTGATCGGCAAAAACAAGTTGATGGATTTTGTTGGCTATTCAGTAGTTCTAAACTCGGAGCACCTCTCGTACTGGTTCGACCACAACAAAATCCGATAAACCAAATATGTAAGAACAGAGTTCCCAGAATATGTTTTCAGCTTTCATTCGGTTAACGCGGTACTTTTTCACGCAAAAATCACGTTTAATTAGCAGACAAAATCGAATTTTCCCATGATAAATATCAAGCATAAATATCAAACTTATCTGCTTTCGAAGACTGTCAAAACAAAATTAAATGTCACTTCAAATGTCAGCTTGAAATTCATAGACTGCTACTAGAAAGGGGGCTACAAATTCTACTTTTCAGAAACATCATCGCTTTCGCCATTGCATCGCCATCTATCGGAAAAAAATCTGACTCTCACTCTATCCGACTCTCACTCTATTATTAGTTGGTTACCTTTGTATGACTTGTCCTTAAATAATATAAATGTATAATGGACTATTTTTATGAGTAATTATTTTTCATTTCAATACACATTTTCCGCTAGTAAAAAAACATTTTCCGGACCAAACAATTTAAATGAAACCAAAAACTAGAAATCTCTAAGAAAGACTTAGATGTATTGTATATTTTAAAAACAAAATACAAATAATTTAGAGCTTCTTATAATGAAAAAAAAAAAATAGAGGATACAATAAAATACTCAATGCCATGAAAAAAATAGATATATAAACATAATAAAATCGCCAGAAAATAAATCCAAAACCATTTGGACAATTGCAAAAAAATATACAAGGAATCTCAGAGAAATAACAAACTGGGAATTGAAGGAGATACTGAAAAAATAGCAGATGATGTTAATACATATTTTCTGAATGCAGCACATGCACTAATCAGTGACTTAAGCAGGTTCCAGTCTCTGCAAAATGCAGTCACTTGTCATCGATATAGCTAAAACAAAGTTGAGAAATAAATGTAATGCATGATGAAATTTCGATGCATTTAATAAAAAACACAATAGACCTACTAGCTAAACCTCTGTGCTTTATAATAACTCTTTTAAGTATGACATGATTAGTTAAAGCTGACTTTGGTTGTTCCAATTTTTACAATCGACCCAGTCACGATCAGTGTAAAATTGAAAATTTTCGTCCAATAAGCCCATTTACCTCTAAGATTTTTGAAAAAAGTTATGTGTAATCACCTCTTGAATTACATGAATACAACAAAGCAACTTAATAGCATCCAGCATGGATATATAGAAAAAAGATCAACAAAAGCAGCCTTATTTGATTTTATCAATGAAATGTTGTGGTCACTTGAGAACAATGAACTTCCTTTGGGACTATTCGCATGATTTGTCAAAAGCATATGACACTTTAAATTATAGTATTCTTTTTGAAAAATTGTACCATTTATGGTATTAGAGGTCAAACATGTAAATGGATAGAATCATATCTCGAGGATCGAAAACAAAAAGTCAGAATTCAAAGTTCGAACGATTTTGCTATGTTAAATGAGCTCTTGGAATACACCAGGGAAGCATACTAAGGCCACTATTATTCATTCTCTATGTAAATGACATAGTTAATGTAAATGATAACATAAACTGGAGTAAAATAACAACGTATGCTGATAATACAAATATGTTGGTGAGAAGTGCAACAACTAATGAGTAGAACTGCTGATCAATTAAATATGTATTGATAAATAGTTTGCAAAAAAAACAAATTAGTAATGATTAATGATAAAACAAATGTATGCAATTCAAAACGAAACAATCTAGAATTAAAGAATTTGATAATTTAATATTGAATAATACTACTTTAAAAACGCAATATGAAAAATTTTTTGGAGTAATCCTAGATTGCAATATGTCCTAGGTTTACCACATAGAACAATTACAAAAAAAAACTGTGCAAATATGTTTACAGTCTTCTTGTACTGAAGAAATACTTGGATATTGCTACCTTAAAATGCTAATTGCTACCTAAAATGCTAATTTGTTAATATTGAAAGCCATATTAGATATGCAGAAGCTTTTCATATGTCAGAAAAGAACATTACGTAGCATGTTGAATATGAAGCACCAGGAATCATGCAGGAGAAAATTTAAAAGCAATGGTTTGTTGACTTACTATTTTTATTCAGGAATGTATACTGACCAACCGTCAAAACAAAAACGAAAAACATTCTGAGACACCCGTTATTTTTGTATCATATGAGGTACACTTTTAACAATTTAAAAATTTTGAATTTTAGCACTTGAATAACCTCTTAGAAAACTATCTCGAACCACTTAAGAAAGAAACATTCCTATCTAACGCAGAAATTAATGCCCTCTTCGGAAACATTCAAGAAATCGTTGCCTTTCAAAGACAGTTTCTCCACAATTTAGAAGAAGCTGTTGAATTAGAAGCTGATTTTCACAAATACGAATACCCAAGCCAGTTTAAGGTAAGTTACTTGGAGTGATAATGAAATCCCTTAAACTAAAGAAAGCTCAATTTTCTTTACAGAATGTGCTATTCGCTATCGGGAGCGCATTCTTGTACTATGTTAATCATTTCAAACTGTACAGCTCCTTTTGTGCTAGTCACAGTAAGGCACAAAAAGTTCTTCATCCCAGTAAGTTACATTACAATTTTTTTTAATTTTTTTTTCTTTTACTATATATAAACTAATAACACGATTATTCTTAGATGAAGGCAATCAGGCACTTCAAGAATTCCTGATTGCTAGAAATCCGAAACAACAACACTCTTCTACTTTAGAATCATATCTGATCAAACCGATTCAAAGGATATTGAAATACCCATTGCTTCTACAACAGCTTCGGAATTTAACAGACTCAAGTACTGACGAACATCAGCATTTAGTTGGTAAGCAAATGTACATGTGTAAAAAAAATTGCTAAATATAATAATTGTTAAATATAATATAAGACAATCATTTTTCTTTTAAATAATCTACGGATACTGTTGAAATCTGAAACGAAAGGGCACGTAGCGGTTTTTATATAATACATCTAACATGGTTAAAGAAGCATCAGTCAGAAACTTGCTTTCAAACAGTAAAAGATATCAGAAGAAAGCTGATTAAGAAATCCGGAAATAATAAAGTTTATCGAATGCAGAAGATCAAAACGAAAAATTAATCTGGTTTTCTCAAAACTGCAAATATTCGACCATCAGAATTCGAATGTGATTGAAAATATAGGGTAAAATCGGGGCGCTAAGAGAAATATTAAATAAAAAACATATTTCAAACATTGTTTATTAACTTTATTACCGTTCGTTTAGTTTAACTTATTAATCACATATTTGGTCTATGAGATCGTAGGTTTCATTATTATAAGAAATAAAATAATAATAATTTTCAAAAGTTAACTTTTTTACGGTTTTGCCCTATACCTGGTCCAAAACCGGGTATACTCCTTCATAGGCCTATTTCTTACATTTAAGATATTGCACCCAATCATCAATTGATCGCGTATTTCCCTATATTTCAGTGCAATAAATACACGCATCGTCTGAAACCTTTTTCTTTTTGGAATTTTTAGGATTTGTTATGTTACCACTAAGTTTCGGAAAAATTTTTTTATCGCTTTTTTTGGCGTCATTTTCTTCGATTTCTAATTTATAAGGTGGTGAGTAATAACAGCCCTTTTACCTCGACGAGCATTTGTAGTTGTTTTTCTTGTAACATAAGGCTCAGGTAAAATATCATGTGGTGAAAAAGCTAAAGACGGCGATGTCAATTACCGTGAAGTGCTTGATTGTGGACTATCTGCTGGTCGCTTCGATGGAGTTGGTTGTGGATTTATTGGTAAAGTAAGTTGATGCTGCTGTGCAAGTACAGGGTTAACTTTTGCATAGTTTATGTTAACAATAATATTTTTATCTTGAGTTTCAACTGTAACTTGTTCAGAAGAGTTCGTCGTAGGGTCAGTACATGTGACATCATTATCCGTTGTAGTAGCAGAAATAAAATCATGCTCTGAAAAGATATTCGGATTCGGTGGACAAATACCTGTTTTAAAAAAAACCACTCAGAGCATTTTGTAGAGTCGCTGCTTTTGCGTACGCTATCCCAAAAAGCTTTCCAAGTTGAAACTGGGTTACAATACGACTTGCATTATTACGCAGCCATGTCAACACTTCTTGGCTGTAATAGATGCTTAATGGGTCCATGATGCTAACATCGAGAGGTTATAGACAATGTGTGCAGTGTGGAGGAAAACTGACTATGATAACTCCATTCTCTTGTACTTTTTCTATCAACGCAAGATCTTTGGTATGTCTCGCGTGTCCATCAAGTAAAAGCAGTACAGGGTCATTTTTAGTAGGTTTGACGTTCGCGATGAAGTGACTAAGCTAGTGAACAAATATATCACTTTGTATCGATCCACTGAGATGGCATATTGCGATAGTTCCAGGGGGTGCACCACATAACAATTCAGCCTTCATACGGACTCTCGATAAAATTAAGAGTGGGGAACATAAGCAGCTGACACACACATAACTCCGGTCATCAATTGGCCCCTTTCAGCTGAAGAGATAAGATAATAAGCAAATTGCCTATAAGGCAAATAAGGTAAGATCTTTTATCCTTGATCTGTTGAATCTCATTGCACGGGCAACTGAAGTAGGCTCTGGAAGGCGCAACGATAACTCATGATGACGTCGTAGAAATTCGTAAATCCAATCCGTTCTAACCATTTGAAAAGCAAGATGTCGAAAATCCCCGTACGTTAGTTCGAATAATTGAGCTTCAAGACCTTTTATGTGCTGACAGCTGTAAGAATTGTCTTAAAACGTCCTAGACCTTTTTTGAAGCGTCTTCGACATGGTTATTTATTTAAAACTTTTTTACTCTGTCTTCCAGGGTCGATTGTGGTACCGAGAATTTTCGAGAAGGATATCCGCATTTTCCGTGTATTCTTTTATAATTTCGTGGTATTTTGTTGTGAACTGTAACAATATATCATACAAAATAACGTTAAATAAAAATAAGAGAATGACCTAATAATTGTTCAAAACCGGATACCACGCAGTATTACCGTGCGGTTTTACCCCAAGCGCAGCAAAAAGAAACAAAGTAATCAAATAACCTATAAACATGCCGCAATAAAGATTCACCCAATGTTCGTTTAACGTTACTACATACTTAATCTATGCAATAAAAGCAAATCCACTTAGTTTGATGCACAAAATTATAGTACACCTTTGAACTCCGTCGAATATTACATCAAACCTTCGTAAAAACGTTTTTCTTAAATATTTTCTACGAGCGCGCACTCACGTCATCTAACTTTTGTTGACAAGCTATTCAAGATGGCTGACTGCAGTGAACAAAGCACCCAAAAATTTGAAACACATTACGGTTCCTTAGTGCCACGTACCTGTACCTTAGTGCCATGTGCTGCTTTTACCCGCATACCCAGTTTTGGGGTATGCGGCTCCCCTATACTCGAATATGGTTGAGGAATATGTAGAAATCAATTTTTTAATACACACAACTTCGCAAGTTTTCTCCACTTGTTTATATTCTTCATTACAGAAGAGTCGTGACCTATGGGAACTCATTCCGTTTCCGGCCTTTTCGGACAACTTCTCTCAATTATTCTCTATTTCTGGCTTCCTTGATTTCATATTAAAGAGACGAAGTATTTAGGTCTTTAATTTGGTCTGTCAACCTTTTCGGAGGTGGGCCGCGTGATCCAGAACCCTCTATCCATCCCTGCAGTATTTCTAGATTACGGCAATCCCTGCGTTCAATGTAGCAGAATAATATTGGCATTCGTTCATTGATAATTTGGAATTGCCTTGTGAGTTCATTAATTTCTTGAATAACAGTTGCGTTTGTTCATTTGGTAATTCATGGAATGCGAAGGACCCGATCTTCAACACTAAAGTTCAAAAGAATCAATGCGCAGCGTGATTTTTTTAACACAGCGTAAACACTAAGGTAAAACCTTAGTAAAAACGTAAAAACCTTAGTTTTTACGCAGTATCAACGAAATATCGTCACATTAATGCAAAACCGTTATTGAAAATTTCGCCAGACTACAAGTATGCCACCAAAATAAAAAATATTTTTCTGATACCCTCTATACAAGAGGGAACCAGCTTTATTATCTATACCCGAAATTTTAATACAATTTAAAAGTACTGTTTGTGTTCTGTCAACAGAATCACCAAAACTTTTAGAATCATAATCAACTCAAAAAAATGTAATTTCTAATATTGTCTAGTTCCAATCACCAATAAAGGGTTTATCAGTTAACTACTTTTAGTATTACTTATACCTATAAAAGAAGATACGGAGGTATGTGGTCACTAAAAATATACGAGAGATACGAAAGTCGTTCGAAAAGTTCGAATGAGCTTAGACTAAGGGACTAACAAAGAAACGGAACCTCGGACTAACAAAGAAAACACATGCTTTTTGAAGGGCGTGTATGCAATCACATTAGAGCACTTCTTTTACCAAATGTGTGGTTTACATGAATACTAACCTTCAATTGATATAGTATTGAAGCGGACTACTCCGTAGTGATGGTCCTACCTTTTGCCAAATGGTCTATGAGCCAAATGGTCGTATTCTTATTTACAGAAGAGTCGGGACTTTTGGAAACTCATTGCGTTCACGCACTTTCCGGACTAATTCTCGCCAGCGTTCTCTATTTCTGACTTATTTGGTTACACTTTGGAGATATGTACCAGTTAGGTCTTTAATTTGGTCTGTCCATCTTTGTGGAGGTCTGTCGCGTAATCTAGAACTCTCTATTCGTTCCTGTACCACCATTAAGCTGTTTAATTTTTAGACGATATTTTTTTACTGCCCTATCTGAAAATCTGATACTTTATAAAAAAAAAAGTCCCGTTAGAAAAACATTTTTCAGTGAATTAGAGGCTTCACTTTTCCAAAAATTCCATTTCCCATATAAATAACATGGGAATTTTTTTTTCGGTTTCAACTCGATTTTTTGGTATTAAATTTTTTTATTTGGAAAAAATTAGTATACAACTTTTGTAGGGCATTAAATTTGCTACAAAAAAGTAAAAGTTGAACAAACGCTGTCCGACTAACAGTTTTTGAGTTATAGAGCTTGAAAAGTGAATGGTAATAATAATTTAATTTTTTAAACTTTTTATAGTTCTATTTTATTCCATGGTGGCGCTGTTTTTGACTTCATCTATACTTTCACTGCAGTAAACTGAAGTTTCTGCTCTTCATTTGCAATGACAGGTATTGATTATAGATCACTGTAGATTAACCTCATTGTCTTTTTTTCTTCGTAATAAATATCACTAGTAGTGATTAGTAGTATCGAAGTGAATTGGACTTAGTGATTAGACTCAAAATTTTGGCAAAATGGCTATTAACAATACTTGTAAAAACATTTATTTAATTCGCGATGAACGTAAATGTGTATTCTAACGAAATCTACCTAGTGATCAGGAAGCATAGAGTTAATAGATGTACAATTATAAATCTCTAGGTAAACCACTGAATGAAAATATGAAAATGAAAAAGTATGAAAATTGTTATTGATGAAGTGAATAGTGTTTGGAGTTAAACTAAAATCCCTGTGATGAAAGTTCAAAATAGTGTTGAAGAACTATAAAAAAAAATTCTTCGCATTCTAAATCAGCTTTTCAAAAAACTCAAGAAGTCGATTTTAAACTTTTGTCTCAAAAACTATTTGATATTGCAAGTCAAAATAAAAATGTTTCTTTAACAAATGAGAAAAAAATATTTTGGATAACGAACAAAAAAATCAACGATGTATTATAGCATTTGATTTAGAAGAAACAAATTTCGATTCTGAAGAATCGTTACAAGGTATTTTGATGTAATTTTATTTTGTTTGTATTTTATTATAATTTTGCGCTATTTTGTAGTAGAATTGAGCAAATCTTTGTTAAACTGTACAATCTAATTCGAATCACGCACTCACAGTTTAAATTCTTTGCAACGAATGCCTTCTAATTTTGTAGTCATTTCTAAAATTAAAAATTTAATAGCTTCATAGTGGTTATTGTAAGTTAATTGTTAACGTAAAATCAATAAATTCCAATTTAAAGAAGATTTAATGTCAATTATTATTAACATTCACTTTTCAAGCTAAATAACTCAAAAACTGTTGGTCGGACAACGTTAGCTCAAAGAATTTTTTTGTAGCAAATTTATTACCCTATAAAAGTTATATACTCATTTTTTCCCAAAAAACAAAATTTAATACCGAAAAACCGAATTGAAACCGAAAAAAAATTCTCGTGTTATTTATATGGGAAATTGAATTTTTGGAAGAGTGAAGCCTCTAATTCATTTATTTTTTTCCAACGGTTGTTTTTTTTTATATTAAGTATCAGATTTTCAGATAGGAAGAAAAAAAATATCGTTTAAAAATGAAACACCTTAACCACCAGTCTTCCTATCGCCATCACTGCGTTCAATGTAGCCGAAGAATCTTAGTATTCATTCATGAATAATTTGGGATAATCTTGTGGGTTCATTGATTTCTTGAATAACCGATTTGTTCGTTCGTTTGGCAATCCACGTAATGCGAAGGACCTGTCTCCAGCATCAAAGTTCAGAATAATCAATGCTCTTGAAGACTTGTTTTTAAGGGTTCATATTTCAACGGGATATAGCTATACTGGAAAAACTAAGGATTTTACTATATGTTTCTTTAAGTTCTTTGTTATGTCCATATCCCTCCAAATCTACAAATTTCACATTGTATTTCTTGCCATTTCGCATCTTCTTTTCCGATCTCATGAATGTTATAGCATTTGTTCAATATTAGAGTACCAGATAGACGAATTGGCTTACTACCTTAAATTGCTCTTTTCGATTGATGTTAGGCATCTTGTTGTTTTGACGACCGATAATCGTTATTTTCGTTTTCTCCTCGTTTATTTCTAGTCCATAAAGATGGCTCTCATCCTTTATTTTTTTGTTAATTAAAGTCAGTTCCTGAGCCGATCTCGCAAGAAGTGTAGCGTCATCGGCATATCTTGAGTTAGTTATGGGGCATTTCATGTGAAGCGGACAACGATAAAAAAGTGACATTATGAATTTTGTTCATATTAGGCATATTTGTACTGCTAGGGGATATGCATGTATGCACATAATATATTTTTTTATTTGATGTTTAGTTGTTAAGATATGGGATTCTTTGCAATTTTATTTTCATATTGAAGTAAATTGTAATAAAATAATAAATGTAGTGTTTTGTATAGAAAATTTACTGTTCTTTTTGATTTTCAAATCAGATTCCAAATTTGAATTTTTTTCTAGTGTTAAACCGAAAGTAAATATTTCAAACGACCATTTTAATTTTAATTTTTTATGAGCTCTTGCTAGTTTTACACTTAATATCTATATATTCTTAATAATGATTTATAACTAAATGAAACAATATTGTATCAAAACAAATATATTTTATTTTATAATATTTACAATTTTAATATTGCAATCAACACTGGTTCGTTTTATAATCATGCCTTCAGTAGTTGGAACAAAACAGTGGTACCTTTTTTATCCCTGGAATAGTTACTGATGATTGAAATCGTGGTTGGAGAAAAATTCTTTGGCGTTCAGTATCATCTTTGGAGCAGTAGTAAATGGCTGTTTAAGTTAAATTTGAATTCGCCCATTCATACAATCGCATTGACGTAATAATTGCACTACTTGGAGGTAACTGTAAGTTTGCACGTGTCGCTAAACGTTACAGGTTTCTTCCAAGACCATCTCATGGTCCCTAACCTTGAGAGGTTCCGTAAAAATGAAACTCTGCATCTCTCTTAATATTTTGTTTGTTATAAAATAGATTTGTAAAATTTAATCTATTTTTAAAATATTGTGAGGCACCATCTGTGATATAGATAATTTTGGCCCTCACGTGGGTGCCTCACCTAAAGAAGGTAACCGGGAAAGCAAGAGCCATGGCTCGTCTGCTTTACCCCCTAATGAACGGCAAAAGTAAGCTCTCGCTGAACATCCGAATAACCTTGTATAAAATCATGGTCCGATCCGTCCTCACCTACGGATCTCAGGCCTGGTTCCCGTACCTCCCCCCAACGTCGATTGCAATTCTGCAATCGTTCCAGTCACGTGTTCTTCGCACATTAGTAGGTGCCCCATGGTTTGTAAGGAATGCGCAAATCCATCGGGAAACTGACACACCAGAGATTCAGACATTCCTGTCCAGACTTCTGGACAAATTCCTAGCGACGGCGTCCCTTTCGGACAATCCGCTAATCAGAGCCACGGCAGCTTCATTGCCGGCCGTTGCCCCAGTATGACCATCCTCTTCGGTCATCACCTCCATGCCTAAAGGACGGCAGCTAAAACCCTTCGAACAAGCGACATTGTCGTGACGTTCGAAAAAATCAGCGAATACAAGTCAGGGCCTTCGGGTCAACTTAACCTCCAGGACAAGAAGAAGAAGATAGATAAGTTTCGATACAACTATTGCTTTTTTTAAAAGATTCTAGTGTAGTATTTTTTGGAAAGCATATAATGTAGCTGTCATGCTACAAATCGTCTGAAATCATTATAATGCTACCGTATTTTATTTCACTTTAATTTCTATAAAAAATGATGTTAGTAGTGTTGCCTGCCCATTATTCCAGTGAAAAGATTGAGCTGCGTCTTGGACAACAAAACTATAATTTTTTGCGAAATCGCATTATAATATGATTTCACCTTCTGCGATGTTCTCTTTAAGTCTTTTAAAATAAAGTGCTTGTTCTTCTGCAATGTGGGCATGGGGTTTCACTTTATGCAAAGCGTCACACAAACTATCTACGAAATCATCAGATGGAAGCAATTTAGTAGATATCTTGAAGCAGTATGTGCCAACCCATTTTTTCAAACTGCACGTTTGACCCTTTATTGTCATTAAATATCATTTTCAAATAATCACGAATTGCATTCAAGATAGGACACATTATATTGCGAAGGCAATCTTTATACGATGAAACATTCATGGCAGTTCCAGCGGTAAGATTGTCTCGTCCATTCAACATTAGCTTGACATTTTGATGATAAACATAAACACACACCACATGTGTTCCAGAATCACCGGCGGGAATACATTGTTTGGGTCTAAGGATAAAAAAAATTGTTAAGCCTACCTGAACATTAGGATATTCAACTTTAAACTTCTGATAAAGTTCGTCAATGTTGCACATTAGAAGTTGTTTTTGGACGTGTGTTCTTGTAATCATGTAATCTTGTTAATTTCAGGGATACCAAGTCTTTTTTACCAGGCAAACCCAGCATCGGAGATAAAAGGATTTCACCAAGTTCTCTGTATCGACGGACAATTTCCAGCCACCTCGTAGATTAGGAGATGATAAAATTCCGAATTGATCTACTAATTGCTTTGCTTTTCTGGCTTGTCGTCTGGAAGTTTTAAATTCTTCTGCAAGTTTATTTTCACTCCAAGATTTAGGTGCTACAGTCAGTATCATTGTCTTCATAGAAGTAGATGTAGACGGATCATTAAATTTTCCCTTCAGCTGCTTCAAAATGTCTTGATCTTGGTCAGTTTGGGTCTAACTAAGTTTATACCTATCATCGGGAACGTAAGGTACATCTTCGAAGTTTTGTGGTGTTTCAACTGATGATTGACTACTCTGCACGAGATTTTCTACCAATATCGGAGGTGTTTCAACCGACATATACATATGAAGAACAATTCCATTTTTCAGCTAAACTTTTAGTAATTTTTCTTATATCACTAAACTTTCGGTGAGCTGATAAATTAAATGGATTGAAGCACTGATGACCGTAGGGAGCCGTAATAAATCAGTAGACATGATGAAACTTATTAACGAAGGAAACTTATTGACTCACTAAGAGGTTAGAACAACAACTAAAAAAATAACGGAAATCAAGCGTGGCTTGGCGTCATACTTCTATCTCTCTCTATTATATAACTGATTCGTTTTGATGAAGTGATTCTTTTCGCAACTAAGAGATGGCGTTATTATTCGTATTTCGTCGTCACAATATGAAAAAAAAATCACGTAGAATAATATTTCATTTTGATATTGCTTTCTACATATATTTTTGTTCAAAATAATACATTTTATTTTAAATTTAGGTATTAAATAATCTTATAATGACACAAATAGGTTTGACAATAATGCATAATCAATAGTATTGAAATATAACCAACGTTTTAAATCAACGTTTTAATGTGTTTTTACATCACCAACCGGCTTAAACAAGCGACAGGTATCGGGCTCAGAGCGACATGTACGTACTCTATTGATTTATCTCCTAAACTAATTTAGATCCCATTTTGCAATTTTTATGGTAAAATCTATAAATGTTAAGCTTTATTTTGCAGTAACAGAAATTAAAATTAAAATGGGCGAAGTTATTAAAAAATATATTTGAAATATTTACTTCCGGTTTAACACTAGAAAAAAATTGAAATTTGTAATCTGATTTGAAAATCAAAAAGAATGGCAATTTTCTATACAAAACAATACATTTTTTTTTTAATTTACTTCAATATGAAAATAAAATTGCAAAGAATCCCATATCTTAACAACTAAACTTCAAATAGAAAAAAAAAAATTATGTGTACACTTTCATATATCCTAGAAGTACAAATATGTCCAATATGAACAAATTTCAGAACCTCACTTTTTTTTTTCGTTGTCCGCTTCACGTGAAATGCCCTTATATTAAGGCCGCCAATACTGACACCACCCATCCAATCCTTGAGAGCTCTACGCATGATATAATTCACCATAAATGTTGAATAGAATTCGCGATAGGACGCATTCATATCTGAATTGACGCAAAACTCTTCGGATATTCGATCTTTAATTTTCATCTCTCCTCTGTTTTTTTTTTGTTTAGATGAGAAATTAAGCCAATCAGATAATCTAATACTCCTATTTCCTATTGAATTTACCATAATTTTTCCCATTTCAGCCAATCAATTGCCTTCTGATAATGAAGAAAACAGAGATATACAGGATGGTATATTCTGGCTTTCTCGACTTGTTTTCGAATGTTGACTATATGTTCACGTGTACCTCGGGATTTTAAGCAGTGATAATATGAAGAAGGATTTTGCTTGCATGTGAAATTGCAAATTAGATATGCTGGAATAGTGTTCTCATTCGGTTAAAATTCCACATGTGGTACAAATGCATGCATGGTTCTCTACTAGTAAAGGGAATGTACGGGAATGGAGTAAACAACATGTAGATTTGTACCTGTTGACAAATAACTTCATTTAATTTATTTTTCCGTGCAAGTTCACTCTGGTTTCTAACAAAATGATTTCAAACTCAACTAATTAAGCCTCAATACAAAAAATTGTAAATCAAAATAACGTTATCTTTCATTAAAACAACGCCGGAAAATGTTCAATTTTTCAAGTTCTATCTGGGATGTTTTAGCTTATGTTCCATAACCCTGGCGTCCTCCGATTTTCATTTATTCCGACCATTGCCGCAATCAATATGTTCTGTTCTATGAATCTCTCCTTTAAAACATTAAAACATTTTTCGTTCATAAAGTCGGGGTTTTTGTGCCGACATTACATTACAAGACACAGTATCTGATAACAATGTTTTTTAAACAGTTCTTCCTGTTCTTAGATCCTCAAGATCTATGGAAGCGAAAATGCTGCAATTAACACTAACAATCTATTAAAATTATACGAAAATTAAGAAAACAAAGGAACTGGATACGAGGAAAAACAGACCAAAGTGAAAGACGTGAGACAGAAGACAACGAAACTAAAATGGAAATTCTGGACTAGAGACCATAAAAAAGTAAGAGATGATGAGGAAATGGATGGATGACGTTAAGAAGCATGCAGAACCCAGAGAGAAATGAAAACATCTGGGAGATGCCTATATTCGACGATAAACGAATATAACTACATGAATGAACAGACTTTAAAACACGATAATATTCTTTTTAAAACTGAAAGCATCAAACATGTAAAAAGTATAGAACCATTATTCATATAAATCTTCTTATTGAATAGAATCCTTTTACACGCTCATTTTAAAATATCAACAGTGGCAGTGATTTTTCAATACAATATTAAATATTACATTAGATATTTAAATAAAATCTACATTTATTTTATAGATGCTTTAAAAGGAATGGAGAAAGTAGCTGAACACATAAACGAAATGCAGAGAATACACGAAGAATATGGCGCCATATTTGACCATCTATTCAGACAACATCAGAAATCATGTAAACAGGTAAATACGAAACTTAAATTCCATTAACTTTGCCGTTGAATAGAACGGCTGCATACTTGTTTATTTTTCATTTCAGTCAATAGACCTAAGTCCTGGTGACTTACTTTACTATGGTGGCGTTGAGTGGCTCAATATTTCCGACTTCCTAGGGAAAATTAAGAAAGGTTTAGAGTTACACGCTATGTGCTTTGTATTCAAAACAGCCGTTGTGTTTTTGTGTAAAGAGAGGCTTCGCCAAAAGAAAAAGTTAATGGTAAGAAAAATTTTAAAAAAATAAATCTTTCAGAAAATCATTTACTTTATTTCGTCGATGTTGAGTCATATTTGTTATAAAAAACAGTTATATTAGCCAAAACTCTGATAATGTTTTTCTTACTGTATATTTATCAAAAAAATGTTCTAACAAAAAGACTGAAACTTGGATCTAGAAAAATAATATCAATTACTGTAATGTAATGTAATTGTAAAATAATATTGATGTAATGCTTATTACTTATGACAATACAAGTTACAATCATTCATTAGGTTGTCGACAGAGCTCATAATAAATACTTTTTATATTTTAATATTATCCTGAAATAATTTCTCGATTATTATCCTGTATCAGAACAGAACACTGTATCACTCGCGGTCCTGAGCTTTCCTTTGCCATGCGGGTCCATTATATTTAATGATGTCATCAGCCCATCGTGGTTTCCAACTCCTTTACTCTTCCAGTGATTTCACACACTTTCCGTTGTTCTCTGATCCATGTGTAGATTCTTCTGTCGCGTTTTGTAATACCAAGCATACATCTTTCCAATTCCCTCTGCTGTACCTGAACTTTTTAAACTGATTTGACTGAACAGACAAGACGCACTGATCAAATACTTATATCGAACACTATATAAAATGCTTTAAATTTAGTTATATACAGCTCATTCATTCATTCCAAGTTCACGTTGGACTCATCTGTCTTCAGTCTAATATGTTAGGTTAAAATCTTAATTCAATTTCTATACTCTGTAGCATGATTTCTTTTTTGAATAAAGTATAAAGCCCATGACTTAAAAAACTCATTAATATTTGTCATTGTTTCTGATATGACAATATTTGTTATCTTTTTTCATATGCCTCATATAGTATATCCAATTAATATTATTAATCTTCTACAGATTTATCTACCATAATTTTATAATCCTCCTAACAGAGTTTCGATAATCCAATAATTGATATCTTCTACAGTCTTGCTTTGCTTTTTAAATTTATATTTCAGGTTAAGTGAACACTGAAATTTAATATAGTCTTCTAATCAGAAGTTTCCTGGACCGAGCCAATAAAACATCAACTATAACCTATGTAATCTTGTAGAAAGTTGCATTGTCATGTAACAAAGTTAATTTTCCTTTAATGCACTACTCTGGTCTGGAAAATTTAAGAATATTCATTCATACATTCCAAAACATTAAACTAATGTTCTGTATTCTAACATTTTGGAGATTTGATGAATTTTAACAACTTTTCCTGTGTTATTATCGACATCTATATCGACATCGTGCATATTCGACATCTACCGATGACCACTTTTCACATAATTTTCAATTGACTGTGGGTCATCTTTAAATCAACCAAACCAATAGAAAATGTATGGATTTTATAGGCAATTGTATACATATAATTAATTTCATACGATTGTCCTCCTAAAAACTCTCGAGCGAGTTTGCTGACAAACATCTCGATAAATCCTGTCCACTACATTTTACACGATATAATGAAAAAGATGATTCCGTCTAATGGGTGCCGCTTTTGTCAACAGTCGACCAAATACATATTTGAAATTGAACTCTTCTCAAGATTGAATATACTTATTAAAACGCAATTTTGCTGGTTTTCTTCGGCATTTTATAACAGTTGATGTTGTTAACACTGTTATATTGTTATACTGTTATACTGTTGATAACAGTATAACAGTAGTCCAACCAGTGGAAGGTAGCAGATCAAACTGCGCCGAAGAAATCAAAGACAGTTCCATCCAGAAGAAAAGTCATAGCTATGGTTTTCTGAGATACTGGTGAAATGGTACTTATCGACTACCTAGCAAAGGTAGGATCATCACCGAACAGTTACACTTCGCCACTGGACCAATTAAAGGATGATATTTAGGCATTTATATATAGTATGGCTGTAGACACATTCTTAAAATATAATAAATAATACAATATATTAAACATAGATACAAAAGTGTAAATATAAAAATATGAATATAAATATAAAAATATAAATAAAAAACAACAGTTTTTTAAGGTAACATTGATGAAAATAGGTGTATATGAAGTATTTTGTAGTTCTAAATTCGAAAATGATAAGCTAGTTACTGTAACATGTACAGTTGCTTTGTTACAGGGGATCGGTGGTGGGGAAAAAAGTTGAGGACATATTTTTACAATCTAATATTTATTTAATATAAACATGTAAAACGTGTAAAATGATACTGAGGATTATATGAATAAAAAATATATAACGAGATGTCATACAGCGACAAAAACTTTAACTTTTTTCTCTCGTGTTCTGTAACATGATCTCTTTTTAAAAACCAGCAGTAATTGCCCAACATAGATGGGTTCCAGAGTCTCTGGTATCCTCAGGATTTCACTGCACCCAAATTTTCCGGAAAAAATCGAAATGGGAGTGTAAAATATGCATTTTTAAGGGCATACAACACCCTAGTATTTCATAGGCTTTCAGGAGTTTCATCAAGTTTTCATCTTTCTTGTTATTCAGAAATTATTTTTGTTAATCAAAGCACCTTTGATGTGTTTCTTCGACATTTTATAACAGGAGGGCATATTTTATGTTAGAAGCACTGGATTCAATAAAAGTTTTATGAGGCCAATCTTTCTTACTGTAATGTTCTTTTGTTGCCCTACTGTCCCATAGACACAAAAAACAGCAATACTTTGTACCAAAATATTCCTTAGTATATATTCCTTAGTTCCCGATGCTCCCCAGGTTGTGCCACACAACTTAAATAATGTTTCTTGTTTTTAGTTCTTCGGCATTTTTTGTTATGTGCTCCCTGAATGGTAGTGGCTCTGAATGGCAATGGTTACTCCTAGGTATTTTTGAGTTTTATTGTTGATAAATTTTCAAATTATATATTGAGTTCCCTTCTGGCAAGTTTGTTATTCAGTTGAAAGCATATTACTTCTGTTTTGCTGACGCTTAGTTGGAGTCTCCATTTCAGAAAATACTTTTTCGCTAGGTCTGCCATTAAAATATCTTTTGACTGTTCAATTGAACTGCCCCTTGCCGTAAGTGCCCAGTAATCAGCGTAACCAAACATTTTAGATCTTGTTTTTGGCAGGTCTGTAGTGTACAAGCTAAAGAGGAGGTTGACAAGAACTGATCCTTGTGGCAGTCCGTTTTTTAGTTTCCTTGGGTAGCTAATATCGGAACCCATGGCTACATAAAACAGTCGGTTGTTTAGCATGTTGTCGACCAGTCGAACAGTCATCATCGTGCAGGGAATCACACGAAGAAACTTATATATTATGCCCTCTCTCCACCTGGTGTCGTAGACCGCTGATAGATCAATAAATGCAGATGAGGATTTAAGTTTTCTTTGAAAACTCGCCTCAAGCCGACCGCGGTGGTCTAGTGGGTGAATAGCTCGCTTGGCGATCGAAGGGTCCCGGGTTCGAATCCTGGTACGGGCATGGATGTTTCTGTGTGTTTCAGTGTTGAATGACATGAATAAGGCTAACTCTGTTGAGCAATACCTGTACTAGCCAAATACTATCTAGGTGAAGGCCAAAAAAATATAAACTCGCCTCAATATAGGTGGTGAGTGATCTGATGGTGGTGACTTGATCTGCACAACTCCGCCCAGGTCGAATGCCGGCCTACTCGATCTTGTATTAATTCTGTTATAAATAGGCCGGCCTGATAGCTTATATGTCACGGATAATAGGGCTATCAGCCTGTAGCTGTTAGGATTATCTTAGCATATTTAGACAAAACGTTTACAACTAGCCAAAAATAAAATACTCTTTCACTACGACAATATAGCTGTGTGCACATATCAGAGTGTTGCTGCAAATCTCCTCTGTGACATATGTTTAGAAATGCTTCCACGTGCATCATATTTACCGGATTTTGTTCCCTACCACAACTTTTTTACGTCTTCCCAAACCTGAGAAAATGGCTCGCTAGTTATCTAAAGTGTATACCTTATTGTTATTGCGTAAATAAGCATTAAAAAAAATTAAACTAGCATTAGGTATGATTGTAATAACTTGTTTGCAGAGTAAGTGTACCGGCATAGCAAACAAGCAAAGGCATACAAGTTGACGCGAGCACGATATCAAACCTATAAAAGGCAGGAATAACTCTAGGAATGTCTTATTATTTGTGTGTGCTTCGTCAATAATCCATATTCGTGAGTGATAAGGGATTAGTGCCACTAAGCGTGGCGATTAGAGCCACTGAGCGTGACGATTTGCGACTGTTATTAACGAAATTGGAACACGATATTAACAAATTGTTAAAACTCCACCAGCCTCAACCATCTTATTTATTTTTTTTTATTTCTTATTGATTTTATGTTTATTTTAAAAAATTTTACTTAATTTTTACTTTTAGTAGTTTTTACTTAACTTATACTTTGTGATTCTTAAGAGATAGATAAACAAATAGAATAGGTATAGATAATGTGCAACCACATTTTAATATTTTGGTATAATTAACTATTATGGAAGAGGGTAGTTGGATTTTTTTTTGTAAAGGAAGCGGCGGTCCAGAAAAGGCTGGAATCTCACAAATATTTTGATTTTATATTAGGCCTAGAACATTTCGAACGACCCTTGTATATTCTTCGTATATTTATAGGTCTACTCTATTTAAAATAGCATAGATTTCTATACAGCTATGAAATACCATTCAGATTAAATACTATTTTATATGCAGCTGTTAGTTTTTCATAATCATTTTAACACATTTTAATGGAAAATTATCCTATTTATATATATATATATATATATATATATATATATATATATATATATATATATATATATATATATATATATATATATATATTTAAACCAAAGGCACCATTGAGTTTTCAAAAATTAAGTTAGATTTTGTATTTTTATACTACTATTTTGTTCTTTACGTAATATGCTTAAATATTTTTAGGGAGTGAGCAATAAAGGCGCTTCGTCTGAAGTAGAAATTATAAGATATCAAGTGCTCATTCCGGTAACAGAAGTACAAGTTAGAGCTTCCTCGGCTAAGGATATGGATTCTCATTTTCTATGGGAATTAATTCATTTAAGGAGTCAATTACAAAGAAGATCCGAAAAGATATATGTATTATCGAATAGGTAAGTCCAAAGTCATCAATTCGAGTGAGTGAATGATCCAACTATGTTTTACAGTACTGCTGAATTTAGAAATGCGTTCCTGAAAACTATACGTCAAATAATAAGGGAATCAGTCCGGAATATGTCTATACCGTCAACTAAACCAGGAACAGGTCCGGGAATTCTTTTAGTTACTGGACACAAGCTTGATCACATCAACAGGTAAAACTTTTTTTATCGATATATCTGTTTGATATATTCAAACAGTTCAGTTTTGTTGACAATAAACAGTAAATATTATATGTCCGTTTCGTCTTGTTTTTGGCGCTAGAGGGCATTGCATTACAAAACCAACGTGTCATCTACTTCGCACGTGTAAAATTTTGGTGCTGTTTCACAGGAGTTTTTTTTTATTTTGTTAAGCATTAAAAATAGCGGAAAATAAGAAGCATTGTCGTAATGTCTGAATGATTGTGGCGAGTTCATAATTTTTTTCTTTTTTTGAGTTTTTGGCCACCATCTAAAACTCAAATAATAGCAAAATATCTATTCTTATGTAAATAAAGACGGACAAACAAGACGGAGACAAATTTCTCAGTGATTCTTTTTTGTAATAAATTTGCCTAACGAATAAAATTTTAAAAATATAAAAATGTTCTAAAATAAATTCAAACTTTTGAACGTTAACATTTCGGGAAGTATTCTCCTCCGGTTTTCAAAACGAATCTAAAAAACAAATTATATTAATTTCTATATATAATGTAAAGATAGGATTTTTTTTGTATATATCAATGTAAGTATCATTGACATATATATAGAAATTAACATAATTTATTTTTTAAATTCGTTTTGAAAACGGGAGGAGAATACTTCCCGAAACGTTAACGTTCAAAAGTTATTTATTTTTAAGTTTTTTTATTAAAGTGTATTTAGTTTAAAACATTTTTATATTTTTAAAATTTTGTTCGTTGGGCAAATTTATTATAAACTAGCTGTACCGCCCGCTTCGCTGGGCATTTAAAATTAACATTATTATTTATTGTCATTATTACAGTTTCTTTATTAAAAAAAATTAACTTCCCCTTCCCGTTTTAAATCAAGCTTACATATAGTGCTCTCAAATATAGTATTTAATCTTCCTAACTTTTAATCTTTGTCGTCTATCTCATCTTCTTCGATAATAGTTTCGATTGGCCGCAAATCGTTCATGAGCCCCATGTACTTATTAGTTAAAACGACATCTTCTTCATTGCACCGAATTATGTCATTTGGAAAGCATTGTTGTAAGGTCTGATAGATTTTAAAAATGCATTTCATTTTACATGTGTTCCATGGAGTAGCGATTTTAATAGCTCTGGAAGTTGTCGCAAAGGTTCTACTTTTATTTTGCCAGCTGAACAGCATAAACCTTCACATTCACCAATCCACTTTAATGATTTACAATAACTACACATTTTTGTCATTGAACTTAATTTTGATTCTTGTTTATAATCAACTGTAGGATCATACGAAAAACCACAATTTATTTTTACTTTCCAACGAATTTTTAATTTCATACGTCGTAAATCTTCTTTCCTTTTTTGTTCTTTTTGTAATCTGTTTTCCGTTTCATCTTGACTTTCACATGCACGCTTAGCTTTCATATACTTTGATTTAGACGTTACCAAATTTAATTTGGACTTTCCTTTTTTAGGCATTTATTACTACAACAAATAATTGGAAATAATTAAAAACTACCTTGAGATTGACAACCGACAATTCAATATAAAAAGTTGAAATAAATATCTTACTAATTTAATGCTGGGAAACTAATTTTTCGTTTTAATCTAATTATTCCACGCTTCCTTCTTTCCTTCTTTAATTAATAAATATAAACATATACATATACATAGATATAAACATATATATATATATATATATATATATATATATATATATATATATATATATATATATATATATATATATCATCATCATCATCATCAGCCCGTATCGATCCACTGCAGGATGAAGGCCTCTTCAGCATGCTTCCAACCTTCACGGTCCTGGGCTTTCCTCTGCCACTCGGGTCCAATATACTTAACGATGTCAAAGTTGAAATAAATATCTTACTAATTTAATGCTGGGAAACTAATTTTTCGTTTTAATCTAATTATTCCACGCTTCCTTCTTTCCTTCTTTTTCTTCTTTAATTAATAAATATAAACATATACATATACATAGATATAAACATATATATATATATATATATATATATATATATATATATATATATATATATATATATGTTTTTAATATCTTTTTAAATCAGTCAATTGACATTTGGTATAAATTTATTTAGGTTAGAAAAAAAACAAAGTTTTAATGCTACAGAAAAATATTAATGTAATAGTTTAGTTAATAATTAATTTATTAAAATTAATAATAATAGTAGTTAATGTACATGATAATAATAATAATCAATAATAAGTTGATAAAAGCTGAAATTTTAAATTTAGCGTTTTTGATCATTAGCGTCCTCACAACCGCTTTAGGAGATTGAACTCCGTTGCAGACGTTCTTAATTAGTCTTAATATAGCCCAAGAAAGAAAAAATTCATTTCAAATTTACATTTTAATAATAAGTATATAAAAGCTATAAAATCAGATAATTAGCGATTCTCATCATTAACGCCCCCGCAACTGGTGTAGGGAGTTCAACACACGTCTAAATATTAGCTTATCCATTAAGTACATGTATTTTCTACATGGATACCAAGTTTCAAGTCAATCGGATGCATGGTTCAGTAATTATAACGGAACATCCATAAAAACCACTGTAGATTTATATATTAGTATAGAAAAGAATCACTGAGAAATTTGTCTCCGTTTGGTTTTTTGTTTTTACGCAGTGATTCTTTATTTACATAAGAACAGATATTTTGATATTTTTTGAGTTTTAGATCGTGGCGAAAAAAACTAAAAAAAAAAAGAAAAAACATAAAAGAGGCATTTTCGACATATTAGGTTTCATATTTTTGAAAAGGCCAGAATGATTTGCAGACTTCGCGGTGTATAGTGAGGGTGCCGTTCAGGTTTCCACGTACCGTAAGTGGTACAGAAAGTTTCCTGAACACTAGTTTAATTGTAGCGTTGCACAGAGTTCTAGACGACCGGTCGAGGCTGATGAGCGCGAAATATTGCCTTTAATTGAAAGTCATCGACGTAGAACAACTCGAGAGATAGGGAAAATTCTTGGAATCAACCAGTTAACAGTGTCAAGGCGATGTTAATGTCAATATTGTGTTAACTTGAAATTGTTAGCAAAGCCGATATATGGGTATCGCATGAGTGAATGGGGAATAATTGATAGACCGAATTTTGTGATTGTTATTATCTATTGAAACACAAGGCAATCGAGCCATTCAAAGCGAGTGGTTACAAGTGACGAAAGATGGATTGTGACTAATAATGATAAAGCGCAATAGATTATGGTGTAACCCCAGACATGCCCCTTCAACCAGCGCAAAAGCCAATTCACATCCGAAGGTTATGCTATATATTAAGTAGGAATGGAAGAGAATCATTTTGAGCTATTATCTGCATACTAGACATTAATTGTGTGAATTAACGCGAGCAATCGTCCAGAAGCGACCTGAATTAGCCAATACAAAGGGCATTGCGCGCCATCAGGACAGTGCCAGACCACATTTCGTCACCTGAGTATTGAAGTGCGTTAAGTCTACTTTTTATTATTTCTTTAAAAAATAGTATTTCATAAGGAGCACTATAGGCTTAGATGCCACTGATACCAAGCCCGAATAAAGTATAGAACAATGACATTTCAGACTGTACTTTACGCTAAGTCCATCATTGGTAACACAGTATTAATTTTGGGTTTGCTCCAAGTCCACATCCAACGAGACTGCGCCTTCAAGTCACAATTTTCAATAGCGGATTCGATATTTCCTTTTTCAAACCCAAAAAGGGAAAGGACAATTTTTTCAAACGAATGATCTTGAAAAAGTAAACTATAATAACCATTTAAAACCGAAACTGCAATGTAAAATCGAAAGAGGTAACGACAAAAACCTGAGACAAAAGCAACTATTGCGAATATTTCATTCAATATACAAAATGTTTCCGCGCCCCCTAAGGCCAATGTAAACTTCTTTTATAACTGGAAATTAAATGTACTCAATTTTATAGCGCATTGTATGGTGGATAATAAAACTTACTATGGATACGGTATGATATGACAGCATGGCGCGCCGAATGCCGCATTACAAATTACTTTAGTAAAAATTCTAGATGGAATAGTTTACGATAATCTGGATATAAAAAATTGTGGTTCCGCAAAATCGGAACATTATGTCATTTTCCTTGGTTTATTTCATGAGTTACCAACTACACCTAATATAGATGCAGAACAGCAGAGGCCCCAGAACTGACTCCACAGTTGATATGCCCAGTGGGAGATTCACGGTTATCGGTTTTTACAAACTGATATCTTTTACTAATATTGTCTTAAGACTTAGTTTATCTGTCGTGGTCGTTTACCAGAGGATGGCAGAGTTACATGTGATTGCAGCCGCAATTCGCCATGGCCGCTTTATATGGTCATGGCTTTAGTCGTTCCCTTCATCCTCTCTCCAGGCGTTCAGCGCTTAAGCCCAGCTGATAACGGCTTATGGCCAGAAACCGGTCCTGGTGCTTTGGATGGCGGATGGGGGAACGACAAAGCACCAACGTGGAGCTCGGGTGTATGTTCTTTGTTTTAATATCTCCCTCCATGAGCTCACTTCATCATTATTTTTGAACAAATATATATATATATATATATATATATATATATATATATATATATATATATATATATATATATATATACATTTTCTACATACACTTATAGTCTTTTCTACATAATTTTTATTTTTGAAGTGAAAACTTCTTTAGCTTGAGCGATTTTCAGTAGAAGCAAAACTTGAAGCAAATTGATGCGCGTCACCGACATGCTGGTGACGTGTTGCACCAGACTGGCGACAGTTTTTTAAATGTGTTTTAAATTAAATTGTGTTTTAGATAATCATTATTTTAATTGTTTAATTGTAGAATCACTATGGCGTACAAGAGTGAATAGTTAATATGCTAATATATTTATGTAGAAAATTGAATATCAAAAACAAAGCATTTATTTTTGAATATTTCCAATATTGGTATCAATATTTGCGTTGAAAAATTTGATATTATTTATCTTTCTAATATTTAATCTCTGCAATACATCGTACGATGAATAGTTCAAAGTGGCTTAGGAGGTTATCTTACTAGCGTGGTTAAGCAGATTTCTAGTTGTTCGATAATATTTTTGTCGCGTATTTTAAAATTAAAAAATTCTATAAAATTTTATAATAAATTTAATTTCTCAAAATTATTGTTATTGGTTTAAATTGTTAGAAATAAAATACGTGTTTAGTTATTTTTTGCAACATGATTATTTATAAACTTATATCATTCAATTTCACCGATAGAACTTTACAAAAAAGAATTGTAATATAATTAGTTTTTCTAAATGTCCATTTTCTATATTTGTTTAAATCCTCGATCCTACGTGAAAATAAATTATACATTTAAAGAATAATTATTTAAAAATTTAAAAAAACACAGTCATTCCAAAGTTTCAAGTTTTTACTTCTGTCGGCAGTTCCCATGACTACTACGGCCTACGTTTGTTGTTTAAACATTGGTCATACGCTCAACAAGTTTTTGAGTTCTGACTTAAAAGCAATATGCCGCCTGTGAAGAAGCCCGATTCATGACCTTGAAACCTGTGGAATATCACTTGATATCTTTGAAATCGTGTGGACTTTCCCGAATTTTATTACATTAACCCGCCCGTCCTTGAACATTCTCACCCACTTTGGAACTTTACTGAAACTCATAGCATTATCACCGTAAACCTCACAAATTTTTCCGATCACAATTTCCGTTGCTGCCAAGTTTCTTGCACTCAAGAATCGAATTACAGATCGTATCTCACAGTCGGCGGGCGACTCAATTTTCTTAAACACTATAAACTTCTAAAACTCAGTACACAGACAGACGATACGGCTGCAAATGGCGCCTAAACGCGTTTAAGGCATGCTAGGAGCAGACGTGCAAACGCACTGCGGCGATTGTGCATCATTATCACTCTCATTCACATCCAGATCTTATTTGAAAAATACCCCCGTACTAAGACATTTAGTTAAAATCAAAATATACAAATAACTGAATTACTAATAACTAGACACATTTATTATTAAACTCGCAGATTTAGTCGCCATACAATGTGATGTGAAACCTTTTGACAATTAAATAGAATAGGCCCAAGCAATACTAACTTTATTGAAAGAGTATAAATATTATAAATATAGTATATAAAATGTATATTAATATGTATATTACTATTTAAACCTATTTTTGTTGCAGCCAAACGTTAGAAAGACCAAAACAACATGTGATTGTGCAAGGTTCTCACACGCTTGGTAAAACTAGGAAGTCGCAGAAATCCCAAAGACACTCTGCAGGAAACATTGACTATGACAACATAAACCACGAAACGGACGAGTCTTCGGGAAGCTTTAGAAACAGAAGTAAAACACTTGGTGATGTAACGGGTTGGTTTTAAGATATTTTTATCATTTATATTTACATTTAATTACATGTAAATATAACCGTTAAAAAGTACTTGTATAGAATATTCATATAAAAGGAAAAAATATGGAAAAATTTAGCAAGGCTAAATCTCATTTCTTCCAATCTGAAAGACTAAACTCGTACAGATTTTCCGTTAAGCACCAAATCATTTTATTTAATTTTTTGACAAGCACTTCGCTAACAATGTTATCATCATCAGGAAATCATTCAATCTAGTTCTAAAACTAAATTATATTGTATTTATATGACAACCGTATCTAATTAAACGGGTAAAAATCATGAACCGTGAAGTTAACCAAGCGTTACATTGCTAATTTAAAACGTTGGCTGAATGGAATATGTTCTTTATCTCGATTCATAGTTTTCTTACTTAATAACTTAATTTTTTACTTTTGTAAGACAACGATAAAAATCACGTGACAAAATAATATCGCCCTAATAATAACTGGGATGGCTCAACGGTAATTGCTCTAACTGGGCGGCTAGTTAGGTACATGAGTTTGACGAGCATGGTGGTGGCTTCCAATCATTACTGCTTTAACTATCTGGAAATAAATGTAACCCTGAATACTCTGAATTCATAAAATTGGTCTTTACTTATTATCTGTTGCTTTAAATTTACCAGGCCAATATAAATCATACTTTAATATGATACTGTTCACATACTCAACGAGAGATCCTCGTCTTAACACCAATTATAATAACAACGACAACAATCGACATCAGTTCAAATAGAGATGCTCTACATCACTTCAAAAATGATAATATTATTGGCCAATAATCAAATATTAAACTGGGTACTGTTCCTGACACCAAGGAGAGAACGCGCAACAATGCCAGCTTCGGGTATGAACGTGGTATCAAGGGAAAACCGCACGTGATACCCACCAAAAGTGCTAAGAAAACACAATGGATATCCAACCACACCCTACGGTGTAACCTCTAGTACTGAGTTGTGCAATGGGTACAAAAGGAGAACGCGCGATGTATCCATTCTCGATACTAGAAAAGCAAAACACCATTTACGCATTTCATGGTGTTGAAAGGAAAACCGCGCGGCAAAATACCATGGAGATCTCTTAATATTTATTAAATTACAGATAATATATTTTCAACAATGATCTCGCAATATTTACTAAATTACAGGTCATATATTTTCAACAATGATAATTTTATCAATCAATAATAAAATTATCATTCTGGGTACTGTTCTTGACACTGAGGAGAGATCGCGCAACAGTGCCAGCTTCAAGTATAAATGGGGTATCAAGGGAAAAACGCACGAGACCCAAAGAACTAAACAAAACATAATAGATTATCGAACTACACCCTACGGTGTAACCTCTAGTGTAACCTCTCGATACTAGAAAAGTAAAACAGCATTTACCCACTTCATGGTATTGAAAGGAAAACCGCGCGGCAATATCATGGCTATCTCTCAATTAAATTATAAAATATATTTTCTGATATACATATATATATATATATATATATATATATATATATATATATATATATATATATGTATATATGTATATATATATATATATATATATATATATATATATATATATATATATATATATATATATATATATATATATATATATATATATATATGAATATGTGACTCAAACAATGTTTGGATATTCACTTAAATAGAAATCATTTAATATTAATCAAAACATTCATCAAGAAACACTGTTTTAAATATTATTTAAAATGAACAGAAACAGATTTATTTCAATTGTACTTGAATATTTGGTAATAATCAAAAGGGTATTCTGTGAAAAAAAAAAGAAATAGAAGTAATCTTTAAATACTTCTTGCAACTACTAAAATCAATAGAAGACAAAGTCTTCAGTGAAAAACTCACCCTTGGAATTATTCGGGAACGACACGACACGACACGATAATTGTTCACAGAATAAATGAAAATGTTGCTTTCAAATACTGAAAGCAAGCCACCTCTAAAGATGCCCCACCATTATCACACATCGGGCGGTAACGTGTTGTTACCCTTAAGTGTTGTCGAACCTTTTAGATAGGATAAGCGAACTCATTGAATGTAAACACAATAACACAACCCAAAACTATTTATTACAGTTTCTTCTAAGTCTTAAATTACGAATATTTATATTGTAGTCATGCTCCAGTGAATGTTAGGTAACACAGAATTTCTAATTTCTGCAATATCTAATGTAGGCAATAAGTTTTTTATATTATGTATTTAAGGAGCTTTTTGTTTGCCCAATATAGCTTCGATCAGAATCTAATTTCATAAATCCCCAATTTTTCATGTTAATCTATTTTCTCCCATTAGATTATCCAAGATCTCCCTTATTTTTTTTTTTAAATCTTGTCTAGACCTCGTGTAATTGGGCATTAAACGGCATTACCATGAATTCATTTTTATTCTATTCTTTTTGATAAGTCCAAGATGCTCTCATTTCTACAATATCTAATGTAGACAATATGTTCTTTATATCAGGTTTTAATGGAACTTTTTGTTTGCTCAATATAGTTTCGATCAGAATCTAATTTCATAAATCCCCGATTTTTCATATTAATCTATTTTTCCCTTTATGTTTATTCTATTCTTTTTGAAAACTCGAAGATTCTCTCATTAATTGTCTAAACTTATCTTTTGTAATTAATCTATCTACAATATTCTTATTATAACCATTCACTCTGGACACCTCCCTAATTAAAGTATTTATTACACCTATCTTGGTTTAACAATTAGTTAATCTATCTACCATAAAGTCCCCGGTCTAACAAATAAAACACACTTTTTTTGCAAATTTCGACTTTATTCATCAATATATTCTCTTTGAAGAGCAATACAATCAATTCCTTTTCTAACATTTCTACACCTTGTTTATAGAACGATTTCTCTTTGCCTTCAAAATATCCTTCAGTTTCGGCAATTGTCTCGAAAAAAAACCGAATTCTTTTGGGGTCTGAGAACAGGAAATAGTCGCTGGGGGCCAGATCTGGAGAATACGATGGATGAGGAAGCAATTCGAAGTGCAATTCATGTAATTTAGCCATCGTTGCCAACAATTTGTGACAAGGTCCTTTGCCTTGATGAAACAGCACTTTTTTGTTCATTTTGGAGCCCTTTTTGCGATCTCATAGTTCAAATGCACCAATAACGCTATGTAATATTTGCTATTGATTGTTTTACCTTTCTCGAGATAATCAGTGAACAATATCCCATGCAGGGCTCAAAATACAAAAGCCATAGCCTTGCCTGCCAATAGTTGTGTTTTGGTCGCTTTGGATGGCTTTCAACCGCTGCTATCTACTCAACTAACTGCCAATTTAATTCCGGACTGTACTAATAGATCCATGCTTCATCCATTGTCACATACCGCATTGTATTTTTTATTCGCTTAAACAGCTCCAAACATTGCTCAGAATTATCAATACGTTGTTTTTTTGGTCCGCTGTGAACAAACGTGGTACCCATTTCGATAGCAATTTGCACATTCCCAAATGTTCATGCAAAATTATGTAAACACATCCTTTCGATATCTTCATGCTATCAGCTACTTCATGCATCTTTACGGCTTTGCAATCATTTTGTGAATTTTTTTGACGTTGTTGATGGACGTCTAGAGCGTTCACCATAATCGATGGTTGTACGATCACGTTTGAATTCAGCATACCAATCAATTATAGTTGAATTTCCGTTGGCGGAGACCGGGTAATGTTTATCAAGCCGTTGTTTTGCTTCAACGGTATTTTTCTTCATCAAAAAGCAATGCTTAATCAATACACGAAATACTTTTTTTACATTATTTTAAAAATAACAAAAGTGGCGTCTCTAAAGCACAATAGCTCAAAAATTAGTAGACAGATTGTCATGAAAGTTTAACACATGACATTTGAAGATTCGCCCACTCGACTACAGGTAAGGATTTTTCAAAAGTGACGCCACCTAAATATCAGACCGAGGACTTACTGACCTATGTGTTATTATGGAAGCTATGGGTTTAATAAATCTATACTGTAGTTTTTTTTTTTAATGGGATACGTACGTTTGTGCCACCCTGTATTAGTAATCATCGAATTTAACTAATCTTTCTCGATACGTCTGATTCATGTCTTCAGAATGCCAATCATTTTTTAACCAAAATTAAGACAATGAACTGGAAAAATGATTAATATGATTAACATGATCTGGAAAAAATTTGCAATATGTTAAAGAAATCTTTCTCTATTGCCTTTCTATGAATATCATTGGCGCCTTTCAGATCCCCCGAAGCAAAAGGTAGTACACAATGAAAAAGCTGAATCAGGAGCCAAGTCAGAAGGCGAAGAAGACTCCCAGACTGGAAGTATTAAAACCAAAGCTACTTTAGGTAGAACACCGAATCATCTTACCTTAAGGTAAAAATATTTCTTTTAAAATGAACTGCCATTGTAGTAGAATCATTGAAGTTGATTTAGCAGCTTAGCAGTAGTTTGTATTGTGTCTTAATAACTGTTGGCTTTACTGCAGGTACATTAACATAACTCTCCTTTATAATTGATAATAAAGGTTTCTTTAAATTAACTGTAGTAATATTAGTTTCTGAAAGTATTTAAGTAATATTATACTCATGGATTTTTGATTTCAGATATTTAAAAATATATTTTCATTTTTCAATTAATAAAATATTTATATCCTGTAAGTATTAATACATTTTTCGTAATAAAATAGCGATAATTTATGTGGCAGAAAGAATATTCGACTGCCTACGAAATGTCGAAACTGTGGTATTGTCTGGCAATATATTATGCTGATCACTAATTTTTAATTTATTATACATATAGCCTTTCAACAATGACTTTTTTTTTAATTATGAAATAAACAAAGTATTTACTAGGGTGAAACAAAAGTTTTTGAGGTTCTTAGTTGTTCTTCAGTAATTCTATTCAGTAATTCCCTTTGGTCCTTTTGACCACGCGAAAAACTCGAGGCAGTTTTTACCTCTTCTTCAGTCCTGAACTTTTTTCTTCGCAAAAAGTGAGCTATGAATCAGAACAAGTGGTAATCCGACGGAGCGAGGTCGGGGCTGTATGCTTTTCGAAATCCAATTCGTTAATTTTTGAGGTGGTCAGATGTAAAGGAAAGAAGGGTCTAATTATAACAGACATCAAGGATAAACTTGTAACATGGACGAATTACACGAAATCCCTTTTCGCGGACACACGATCAGGACAGTCAGAGGAACCGGCTGAAGAAGACAGTGGTCCAATAATAACAACTGCAGAAATAAAATATGCATTACAAAATATGAAGACGGGCAAGGCAACAGGACCAGATAATCTACCAACAGAACTCCTCAAGCTCCTAGAGGACGAACATTTGAAAGTGTTACAGAGACTGTTTAATGAAATATACAGAACTGGTAAAATCCCAAAGGAGTGGCTTGTCTCCACGTTCATAACCATCCCTAAGAAAAACAAAGCTAATAAATGTGAAGATTACAGGACAATTAGTCTCATGGGACACACATTGAAATTATTTTTGAAGATCATACACCACAGATTATATTCAAAGTTAGAGGAACATATAGGTAACACGCAATTTGGTTTTAGAAAGGGCCTAGGAACGCGTGAAGCCCTGGTAGCATACAATATACTTATGCAACGAAGCCTGGATGTAAATAAAGATGTATACATATGTCTTATCGACTATAACAAAGCTTTCGATAATGTCAAACATGACATCATGATAAAATTGCTGAAAGACAAAGGTGTAGACACGCGAGATATAAGAATAATCTATAACTTATACTACAATCAGAAGGCAGTGGTAAGCATTGACAACTACAACTCAGAGGAAATTGAGATTATGAAAGGCGTAAGACAAGGATGTATAATGTCTCCAACATTGTTCAATTTATATTCTGAAAACATTATGAATAAAGCACTTGAGGATGAAACAGCCGGCATAATAGTGAACGGAATACCAATCAATAACATCAGATATGCTGATGACAGCATTGTAATGACAGAATCAATGGAGGACCTGAACAGAGTAATGGAAAAAGTAAGAAAGGCAAGCGAAGACCTCGGATTAAGCTTGAACACGAAAAAGACAAAGTTCATGGTCATTACAAAGAAAAACATCAATAATGCAGAATTGCGTATTCAGGGCGAGCAAATAGAACGAGTAAAAAAATACCGGTATTTGGGCACAACAATAAATGACAACAATGACAATACACCGGAAATTATTGCTAGAATAGAACAGGCAAGAAGTACTTTCGTAAGATTGAGAGGCGTCTTGACTCTTAAACTAAGACTAATAAAATGCTACGTCTGCTCTGTACTCCTCTACGGAATGGAGGCATGGACATTAAACAAATATACACAGAATAAACTGCTATCCTTTGAAGTGTGGATGTACAGAAGGGTCTTAAGAATCGCCTGGACCAAGAAAGTAACAAACAAGGAAGTTCTGAATCGCGTGAATAAGGAAGAAAATGAGCTGCTGGCAGACGTGAAGCGACGTAAACTACAATACCTGGGTCACGTCATGCGCGGAGAGAAGTACCAACTGATACAAATAATTATGCAAGGAAAAATCCAGGGCAGGAGAAGCATCGGTAGAAGAAGGATGTCTTGGTTACGTAATTTGAGAGAATGGTACAACTGCAACTCCAACCAACTGTTCCGAGCGGCAGTGTCCAAGATCAAAATAGCTAACATGATTGCCAAACTCCGGACCGGAGAGGGGACATGAAGAAGAAGATGTAAAGGGTGTGGTTTTGCGTGATTTTACTAGTTCATTAGGAATGCTTTTACAGCTATTTGGTACCGTTCATATGCCTTGCAAATGTCAGTTAACGGTTGTGCAGATACTCTTGCTTCCTTGAAAATTTCCTAGTGCTTGTTCTAGGATCTGCAGCGACAGCTGTTCTTAAAACATCGGCATTGAGAAACTGTAGAAGACCTGATCTCCCCTCTCTTCAATAAATGATTTTCTCCCTCTCGAGACTTTTTAAACCTGAGCGATGTGAATTGTTATGGTATAATCTTCCTTTACTTCGCAAAACTCACGAGCGGTATCAGTGATTTGAAGCCTTTTTAAAAATAATACCTTAAAATTGCCCTCATTTCTTCATTGATTTCACTTATGTTAATGCTTTCCTGAAAGCCATCAGCTGAATATTTCGCAGTGGAATCACTTTAATACTAAATAAAGAATGTCTATTTATCGCAGCAAAAGGTTAAAACCAGATTAAAACTCTAAGAAGTAAAGTATACTCCTTTAGGGTAAGGTGGTGTAAAATGACGCACTTTTGAAACAATCGGTCATAAAATAAAAATCAATGTTTCACAATCAAGTATATATATATATATATATATATATATATATATATATATATAATATATATATATATATATATATATATATATATATATATATATATATATATATATATATATATATATGTATATATATATATATATATATATATATATATATATATATATATATATATATATATATATTTTAAATCCTTGACTAATTGATAACTAAAAAAACTGAAATCAAAATCACAACTTTTATCTTTCGGTTAATTTGTACCAAAACCTAAAACGTTTACACTTTTTGTTACACAAAACGCACTTTTACACAACCCGTTGGGTAAGTTGGCACAGCAAAGCCGATAAGATGTCATAGGTTATGGCATGTCATTTTTACATCAGTCTTCCGTAATGGCTTCTTTAAATACTTCTTGACATCCAAGACACGTGCAAACCGTGTTTATTTTACTTTTCTTCAGTGCTTTCAAAGGCTTCTTAGGCTTTTTGGGTTTTGATTTACCTTTCTGCTAAGCTGAACTACTAATTATTTCAGATTTCATGCGTTTTTTTAACGCATCTTTTTGTCTGAGATTTAAGGAAAGGTTCAATATTTTGTATTTTATCAGAAATTGACACATCGTGTGAACATTCTACATTTGTTGAAGTAGAAAGTTGCATTATACCCGTATTTGTAGTTATTCAGTTATTCAGATTCAGAATTCGTGCATTGACTTGATTGGGGAAATTGGACATCAACAGTGGTTGCTTTAGAATGGAACGTAGATAGTTGAATGACATTAGGATTTTTGGCTTTGGCTTGATTTGATGTTGGGATGTTTGCTTCAGGTAAGCCTTGGTGAGTGGTGACTGTACGAGTTTCAAACACCATTTGTAGGTCAGTCCTGATGGATTGAGAATAATTTTCATTCTGATTAATCATTTCTTTGTTTGAATGAGGATCTTGTGATGTAACAGCGGCCTGGCTAGACGTTTCTACCATGTTTTCTGCGGAATCTTCTAGTTTGGGTTAAAGTAGATTAAGAACAAGTGAAAACCTCTATCAAAGGGCTGTATTTTATGGCTGCTATGTGGTGGCAGAGTCAGTGCCTACAATATTATTTTCTCCGTAAGAAATCCACAGCTTCAATTGAGCAGTGTGAGGAGCGATTGTCTAACACGAGAAGGGTGGGGTCATTTTCAGTAGATTTAGTTTGATCTCTGAAATTACTTAACCAATCAATAAAGAGTCATTCCTATTGATCCAGCAGGTGCTCCATCCATTAAATTAATTAATAATTAAGATTTCATGTTGCCGAATATAAAAGCTAGTGGAACAAATTGGCCAGTCGCAGACATAGCATTCACAACAGTGACATTTATGCCTCCCTCAGCGCTTGCTATTTTGTTGTCTGCTCGTTTTCCCTTCATTGTGAGAACTTTAGGTGACCTGTTAGGTATCGTGAATAATCCCATTTCATCCATATTATAAAGACGATGTGGAGGAAAGTTATATTTATCCAACACCGCACTCATGTTAACGTAAAAGCATTCGCATTGTGGCCTGTTAAAACTAACAGCACGTGCAATGCTTGTTGATGTTGGTTGTCTAATTGACAGATCTGGATATCGTTTTAAAAAACCACGTAGGCATTCTTTACTTGCAGTCTCTGTTTCTCGATCGAAGCTATGTGGAATATGGGGGTTTTCAGCGAATTCATAAGCAAGTGTACTTAAATCTTTGGTGGTCATGCAATAAAACATTGCATCTAGAGTCGTAAAATAATCACAGAAGGCTTTTTCGACCTTTGTTAAAAACTCAACCTCAACGTAAATTCTGACATTCCTAAAAATTTTTCGACAGATCTTTTTCTTTTTTCTTGGTCGAGGAGTTTGCATGCTTATTCAATAACAGAAGGTACCCATGTTTGTCTGTCACTTTTCCTTTCGCGCCTTGACATTCTTCGATTGAAAAATTAAGAAATAATTAAAAACACATTCCAAATTCTAAACATTGAAATAACAATTGACTAAACAATTTTTTGAACGACACTACTATCAAATTATAATAAAATTAGATCAGAAGTGGTCGAAATCTTTAAACTTACCTGCAGTAATTGTTTTGTGTGCAAATTGTTTGTTTTTTGCGAGCAAAACTAGATACTTTACAAAATACGACTGAAGTTAGATGCACACGTCACACCAGACCCAGCCAATCGCCAATGCGCCAACTTATCTCCCGCGTCATCTTACACCACCCTACTCTATGTATAAACAAGAAAAAAACGTAGTGGTCATTTTTGTTTTGAGAATATTATCAATAAATTGTCTCTCCGTTCCCTTTTCAACTTGTTTTCGTTGTTCGTGACCCTGACTCTCGCAATAACAAATATTTATTATTAAAAATGGTTTTATTTTTTTAATATAAAATTTTTAATTTAATTTAATATAAATTTTAATTTAATATAAAAACAAAATATTCTCCGCGATGATCGATATACGTTTAAACCAATTTTCATAGCACTTTTTCCATTCCGATTGAGGTATCTCCAAAACATGCATTTTGAACGCATCAACCCCTTCTTCTGGCGTCGACAATCGTTAACCACGTAGTTGTTCATTGGGTCCAAATCAGGACTGTACGGTAAATGACCTATCAATTCAATGTTTTGAATGGTCAAATATTTAGTTGTTTGGTCCGATGTGTGAGAGCTCGCGCTGTCATGGTGAAGCATGATTCTGCTTCGCTGGTTGTTTTTTCTTATTTCTTCAGACTTCTTGCAAACAAATGGTTGTGTACCATTCAGAATTGACCATTCTAAGATTTTCTAGTGGCACTGTAGGCACATGCTTATTTATATTTTTTCTCCTTTATTTGGGTTTTTCGCTACTATCTAAAACTCAAAAAATATCAAAAATACGTGTTCTTATTTAAAGAAAGAATCACTGGGTAAAAACAAAAAACCAAACGGAGACAAATTTTTCAGTGATTCTTTTTTTGTAATAAATTTGCCTAACGAACAAAATTTTAAAGATATAAAAATGTTATAAAAAAATGTACAAACTCTTAACGTTAACGTTTCGGAGGGTAATCTCCCCCCGTTTTCAAAACTAAACTAAAAAATAAATTATATTAATTTGTAATATATAATATATATTTTAAATTTTGTTCGTTAGGCAAATTTATTACAAAAAAAGAATCACTGAGAAATTTGTCTCCGTTTGGTTTTTTGTTTTTACCCAGTGATTCTTTCTTTAAATAAGAACAGGTATTTTTGATATTTTTCGAGTTTTAGGCAGTGGCGAAAAACCCAAATAAAGGAGAAAAAATATATGAACACGCCACAATCATTCAGACATTACTTACATGCTTATTTATGCCAAAAATGAATAACTTTTGTTGGGTTTGGCTCATTTTGAAAGACCCCTACAGTGTATACTTGTCATATTAATACCCAGAAATGGCTCAATCTCACGGTATGTCACATGACGATCTTGCTTAATCAGTTCGAAACAGTATCGATGTTTTCTTGCACAATAGCCTCCTTTGGATGGCCTTCTTTAAATTCGCCGGTGAATGAACAACGGCGACGATTGAATTTACTAAACCAGTGATATACAGCGGTTTTAGATGGTGCTTCATCGTCAAAAGTCGAAGTGAGTTGATCGGCGCACTGTTGTTGTGATAATCCACGTCGAAAGTCGTAGTAAACGAAGTTTTCACGAGTTAATTCTGCTTCTCTAGTTGTTTTTTCTTATTTCTTCAAACTTCTTGCAAACAAATGGTTGTGTACCATTCAGAATTGACCGTTCTAAGATTTTCTAGTGGCACTGTAGGCACATGTTTATTTATATTTTTTCTCCTTTATTTGGGTTTTTCGCCACTATCTAAAACTCAAAAAATATCAAAAATACGTGTTCTTAGTTAAAGAAAGAATCACTGGGTAAAAACAAAAAACCAAACGGAGACAAATTTTTCAGTGATTCTTTTTTTGTAATAAATTTGCCTAACGAACAAAATGTTAAAGATATAAAAATGTTATAAAAAAATTACAAACTTTTAACGTTAACGGTTCGGAGGGTAACTAAACTAAAAAATAAATTATATTAATTTGTAATATATAAACTAACGAGTGAAAGTAAATTTTTTTTTTTGTATATGTCAACGATATTGACAACAATAGATTTTCATGACAGTGACTGTCAATAAAATAAATAAAATAAATTGTATTAGTTTATATATTACAAATTAATATAATTTATTTTTTAGCTTAGTTTTGAACACGGGGGGAGATTACCCTCCGAAACGTTAACGTTAAAAGTTTGTCATTTTTTTTATATCATTTTTATATCTTTAAAATTTTGTTCATTAGGCAAATTTATTACAAAAAAAGAATCACTGAGAAATTTGTCTCCGTTTGGTTTTTTGTTTTTACCCAGTGATTCTTTCTTTAAATAAGAACAGGTATTTTTGATATTTTTCGAGTTTTAGGCAGTGGCGAAAAACCCAAATAAAGAAGAAAAAATATATGAACACGCCACAATCATTCAGACATTACTTACATGCTTATTTATGCCAAAAATGAATAACTTTTGTTGGGTTTGGCTTATTTTGAAAGACCCCTACAGTGTATACTTGTCATATTAATACCCAGAAATGGCTCAATCTCACGGTATGTCACATGACGATCTTGCTTAATCAGTTCGAAACAGTATCGATGTTTTCTTGCACAATAGCCTCCTTTGGATGGCCTTCTTTAAATTCGCCGGTGAGTGAACAACGGCGACGATTGAATTTATTAAACCAGTGATATACAGCGGTTTTAGATGGTGCTTCATCGTCAAAAGTCGAAGTGAGTTGATCGGCGCACTGTTGTTGTGATAATCCACGTCGAAAATCGTAGTAAACGAAGTTTTCACTAGTTAATTCCATGTTCTGACAGATGAAATTTTCAAGTCAGTAAAAAACACAAATAGCGTCCGTATCTTAAAACGTTCAGATTACAAGTGTGACAGTCAACAATGTCAAACTTTACGATGTCTATGTCAGATGACGCCTAGCAACACCATTGTTGCCAATTCCGGATATATTAATATAGTAGAATCAAGGCAGTAGATCAAGGTAGTAGTAGTATATCTCATAGTAGAATCAAGGCAGCCCAGCAGGTCTCTTTTTCCTCTTTTTAAATTGGTGAATTGTTCATCCTCGACAATGACAAAAGCTCAATTCTTCTATAAGCTTTTTTTCCTCGGAAGGTATGAAAAAATACAGCTGAAGTAGCATGGGTAGGGGTACACACATTCTCATTCTGCTATCTAAAATAATGTTAAAAGTACATTTTCAAAATGGAATTATCAGAAGATTATCCATATTGTCCGCAATGCACGATTCTTAGTATGTTGCAATTTGTCTGTTTCCGGTAATAAAAGCGTTTTAGTTAAGAGGTTAGTTGTTGATTTTTTTTTTGTTGGCAGGACCATATACTGTCACGATGATTTTAATATTTTGCATGAATTTTGTTATTTATATTTTTTTTTCTTTTTAAGAGTTGAAATATGTATTGCGAGTCGTAGTGATAAAACAATTTTTGTTTGAATTGATAATGATAAATATCTAGAAAAAAACAACAGCGCATGAAATCACTCCATCTACCTATACAAAGAACAGTATCTTGCACGTTTCCTTCTAAAAATTGGTCTGTTTTTCCATCCCGAGCTATTCCGCTTACTTTTAGCTAGGGAACAATGTATAATTATATAACTACAGGCCCTAATGATATGAGTACAATTTTTAATGATTCTCACTCTGATGGTAAACTACTTCCTAACCTGTGGAAATTCAAAAGCACTCAAAAGAGGAAGGCAGTATTAATATAGTGGTTTTATCTTAAACGTGGGAGACAATACTAATGATGTGTTATTATTTATGAGCAAACATCAAATATTCTTTCCGAGCGAGTTACCTATAAAACTAATATAGGCTCTCTATTATAGTAGTAGTAAAATTATGGATGCCCCATGATAATGTCCAGCATCTGCTTCAAAAAACGGTTCCCATATTGTTCCTTTATAACACAAACTTGAAAATTATACAGTAAAATGAAAATAATGGAACAAAATCAGACAATAATACTGATAATATTTTAACAACTAACTATCCTACTAAACGCATACATCCGAAGAAATCAGTTATACATTTTAACGCAAAAAAAAACAAAATAAATGATTAGTTCTAGTTTCATTCAAATATTTAAATCTAAAAAGAAAAATAATTCCATGAGATATACTTTGTTAGCTATTAAATATGATACATTATGATTTAAGTACTGATGAAAAGTTTTAAATGAAAAAAATAATCAGTTAATAATTAATTTAACTCCGGTAAAATCTGGCACAGTTGAAATTCTTCTAAACATTTACCATTATCAATTCCAATAAAATCATCACAATCCGCGATACATTATTCAACTCTTAAAAAGAAAAAAAAACATAAATTACAATATTCATACAAAATATTGAAATAATTTTGACAGTATAACGTCCTGTCAACCCCTGGACTAAACCGCTTCTATTACCCGAAACTAGGCACATCATCTTCTGTTAATTCCAGTGTGAAAATGTACTGTTAACATTACTTTAGAAAGCAGAATGAAAATATTTGTACCCTCTACCCGTGCTGCCTATAGCGGTATTTTTTCATACCTTCTGAAAAAAGCTAATTGAAACCTTCAGTGTGAAACACTAAACTCGAAGAGCATTATTACCAAACACCAAATCACTTTTTGTTAACTTCTCGACGCGCGTTTCGCTAACCATGTTAAATTATGTCCTGATTATTAAGTCATCTCCTGATGATTAAGTCATCTCCTGATGATGCTAACATGGTTAGTGAAACGCGCGTCGAGAAGCTTAAAGAAAGGTAATTTGGTGTTTAGTAGTAAATCTCTTCGAGTAAAGTGATTTTAAGAGGAAAATAAGGTATTCCGGTACCGCCGTTTCTCGTAGCACAATCCAAAGCTACTTCAACTTCTGTATCAAATACTTGAGTAATCTAGAAGACAAGAGATCTAGAAAAACTCCAAAAAACTAGGAGCAAAGCCAGTTTTTAAGTCATTGTGGGAGAAGGTAAAGTTTCAATCGTTCTTGTATTATATACAGCATGATTCTGCTGGCATGACTAATAAGACCAACGGTTCTGTTAACGTTATTTCTTTGGAGCCTTTCTTATGTGTTCGCCTCTTATTGTTTTACGAATGGATATCTTTTTTGTAAAAAATCCTCTTACGATGTCCATTTAATCAAGGTGTGCCATATCGCTAAAGGCAAAATAATATTCTTCATTTAACAATCATTTTCACATTAAAATTGATCAAATTGTAAGCGCTGTTATGTTCTATTAATTATCCAAATATCTATATATTATATGAGTTATTAAAAAATCCTTGTTGAAAAGCTCTGTGCATGCAGTATAAATTATTTGATTGTAACATATATTTGTCCCATTTTTTTAGTATTCTCAATAAAATTCATTGCAAAATTCAGAAATACATCTCATTAACGGCGTGTATCATTTTAGATATTATATTTCATAAAATTTCGAAGCCTTGTTAAGTTTGGTTTTACAGGAATTGAAATATAATAGTTTCAGATCATTAAGGAAATTGTGCAAAACTCGAAACAGATTATAATATGTAAAATTTACGAAGTCCAGGCTATTGTGTGGGTGATCCGTTTTTACCGAATTTCCGTAAAAAAATTCCGAAGTTTAGCATTATTATCATTGAAAGCAACCCCCTTTAAGTTAGTCATATCTCGACTCTCGTTAGTCTTTGTGTGTTGTATTCTTTTACTCAATACTTAATTATGAGCAGAATTTTCTAACGTCAAAAATGTATCTCGATGGTACGGTTAGATTTCTTAGGCTGATCTTGACTAGTTCAAGCGTTCACATTTCATAGTTGTACTGGTTTTTTACTTGACCAATCGTATACGCCATCAACGTCTACCATCGCTATCAATAACATTTTTGATCCGATTCATATCTGGAAGATATGAAGAATTCCAAGAAATAAATCTCAAAATTGTCAAAGAGTGTCAGAACTTGAAACTGAGGCACAATGATGACTACAAGCAATACATCCGCCAAAAATAAAATAAATCCCACCAAAAATAATCCAATGGCGTAAGGTCACACGAGCTGAACTTGGTGGCTAAGACTTTATCATTTAGCGAAATAACGAGTCTAGAAAACTTTTCTTGTAATAAATCGATTGTCTGGGGAGATCTGTAACAACAATGTCTAGTTGAAAGAAATCGTTTATTAGTTCAGACTAAAGATATTCTTCATCAACAACACTAACACCATTTTCATCACCGTCTTTAAAAAACAATCAGATTCTATCGCAACCTTCAAACCAAAAACTACTCTACCCCAGGTACCCTATGATATAAAGGAAAAACAGGTACTTGAAAAAGGGAAATGCCAGGCCATTTCCGTTAAAGGTATTTTAATAACTATATATATAAATATATATATATATATATATATATATATATATATATATATATATATATATATATATATATATATATATATATATATATATATATATATATATATATATATATATATATATATATATATATATATTATAAATGAAACGCAAAAAGACCATGTTACAAAAGTGATGTCGAGCTGTATTATTTTTTCAAAAAGTTGGGATCACCTTCCAACATCCAATTTCTACGCACTGTTGAATCGTATATCCTTTCATGTTGAATTTACCCAATGTACTAAACACAACTTACAAACGGTGTTGCCACTATTGTGGTTCAAAATTCTGAGGCTCTTATTGGAAAAATATTTACCTTCTATTCTTTCGGTCATCTCTAACAACAATTACATACAAAGCAGATTTTCTGATTTGTTGGTGTTTTTGTGTTCTTTCTTTTTCTCTTGATAAAAAAGTATAAAGATACTATTGTATCAAATAAATCATTTGTAAACTCAAAGAAACTTACACCAAACTAACACCAAATCACTTGTTTTTAAATTCTCGATTCGTGCTTCGCTAACCATGTTAGCATCATCAGGAGATCATTGAAACCATATTGAATTATCACTTAATGATGCTACAATTATTAGCGAAGCACACATCGAAAAATTCAAAACAAGTGATTTGTTATTTAGTGGTAAATCTCTTTGAGTTTCGTGTTTCACGCCAAAGGTTCAAAAAGAAAAATTAAATCATATGTATAAAGTTTTTAATGGCTGAAAAAAAAATTCAGCTTGCGCAAGAACCGATATATGTTACAACCTGATAAAATGAAATACTTAAAAGTAGATTAATTTATTAAATAGTATTAAAGATGCAATATATATATATATATATATATATATATATATATATATATATATATATATATATATATATATATATATATATATATATATATATATATATATATAAAACTTATTTCTTTCGCTTTGTGTACTTAATAACTTGAATAGTATGTATTTAGCAGTATTGTATTTTTAGTATCTTATTTTCATGTCCATGTCAACTACTAGTGCGTAGAGTTAAATTTGTTTTATGTTTGATTTAGCACTACATCAACTCTTTCGGCAGGAAGCACAGGAAGTCAGGCGCGTCTAATTCAATCGTCCCACCCTCCCGAAACTTTCCACCCCATTCAAATGGAAGAATTGGGTAAGCCCTTTGCAATCAAATGTTATTATTAATATAATATCAGAACAATATAATTTTCATAATAATAGCATGCATAATTGTGTGTTAAATATAAAGGAGTAATATTTGAAAGCAAAATATTGTATTTTTCCAAAACTAAGCGCATCCTATTACGCGCAGAAACATAACTATAATGTTTTCAAATTGTCACCATCGGTTGTTTTTAATGAATTTAGACTTCCAGCAAGCTCAAGAGTAGCTGCTTGGGGAACAACATCATTAATATCATTAATATCATTTAATTACCATATGAAGCACATATCATTTAGCTTTGTGAAAAATCGTAATTATTTAGTTATCGCTATTTTTTTACTACTTTTGACATTTATTAATGAAAAAAAAATAATACATACTTAATTTTCGAAGTAATGTTCTTCATTTTCTATATACTTTCGCTACCTTTCAGGCCACTATCGATTTCCAGATCGACAAATACGTAGTAGTTTTAATTTGATAAAATTACTGAGGCCTTTTTGACTTCCTCAAGAAATGTGAAGCTTCTATCAACCATGAGATGTTACAGCAATCGGAACATATGATAATCCGAGGGAACCCAGTCTGGCTGAGTTCACAGGGTGCTATAAAATTTCCCAGTCCAACTCGGCATTAGTCCAAGTTAGTCAAGTTGATTCCAGTTGAAAATCTCGGACGATAACTTTTACTAGCATTTACGTCACCTTATACTCTTTTACTTCAAAAAAGGCAAGAACGCAGTCCAGAGCAAGAACGCAGTTGGAGACACCATGGAGCAAAAGTGATTTGATCGGTTCAGGGGAGGAGATTATGACCTAGAAGACCGGCGTAGCTTTGACCATCCTTCAAGCACTGATGTCGAGGAAATAAGACCATAACAGCCGAAGATCCATGAACGACAATCTATGAGATAATATATAATTTAAATATTTGCAAATCGATCCTTTTGACCATCTGAAAAAAATGGGTACGTCTGCCGATACGATGTGGGACTCCCTCACAAACTTAGTGAGCGAAATCGGCTAGATCGAACTCGCCGTGTGATCTTTTACTGAAAAAAAAAATTCTGACGCGCCATTTCTAAAGCGGATAATTGATGATGAAATGTGGATTATGTATAACAACGTGCAATTAAAAAGTCATTGAGGTTGCCAGGGTCATCGGTTTTAATTTCGGCGAAAAACGGCCTTCGTCAGGAGAAAATTATGTTTTGCATTTGATGGAATTGGAGCCATACACTTTGAGCTTCTTCCACACAAATAAACCATCAACCTCTACTGTTTACAATAAAATCGGCTGAAGGCAGAAGAAAAACACCCAGAATTAGCTAGCAGGCAATCGTGGCATCGTGTTTCATCATAACTAAACACAACCACGCGCTTCAGCCAAAACCCAACAAAAATTGTTGACATTATGTTTTTAACGGATAAACTTTTAGCTTTTTAACGCTTCAAATGTTTATTACGCATATTACTTTTCATATGTTTCGCATTATTAGGGCTTTCTCAAGAGTAGCTTGAACTAATACTAACTGTCAAACCAAGTGCTTCCAAGTATACAGGAATTTTTTTTATAACATCTAGTCTAATTTTCTTGAATGTCGGCTGATAAAAACCCAGGCTATTTAGTTATAATATAATCTTATTAATTGCACAGGCCTACAAGAAAAAAAAATGTTTTTGGGGCCTAGGATTTTCCTGCCTAGTGCCTAGGAACTGAGTTTAGCTATATTTGGGGTGCTAAATCTAAATACGAAATCAGTTTTCTCTATCTGTTCTACTTTTTTATATCTATCCAGTTATCTATCAATGTTTTTTTTCAATTCAATACATTCAACTATGGATGTTCTAAAATTATTATATAAGGATTGGTTCCTGTATATTTGCACTATTGTCAGTCTGTCGTTGAGTTAGTTCCAAGAATCCTATTGCCTTTCCGATAACTGAAGTGGCCTTTAACGCTTGAACTAGAGTGGCGGTTAGTTTGTGAGTTCTCGCCGTGCAGGGTAGATCGAAGTTGACCTCGCGTGATTTGTGTTTAGAAAAGAGTTGTTATAAAATTAACCTAAAACATACTGTATTGTAGATTGTTGCTGAATAGAAATAAAATGAATTCAAGTAGAAGAAGTTGTATAAATTATCCTGATGTGTTTTGCTACATATGTGGAAAATATACGTTAAATGAAAACAGAAAAACTGTTTTTTACGACTATATAAGGGAGCTTATCTTGGATACTTTAGGTGTTAGGCTTAGTGATCAGGATAAAATCTGGGCAATGCATCTGGTCTGTAAAACTTATATGGTACATTTACGACAGTGGACTACCGGGAAAAGAAAAAGTCTAAAATTCGACGTACTGATAGTTTAGAGATAACTCAAAAACCACTTCGATGGCTGTTATTTCTGCCTAATAAATATTACTGAAATCAATCGAAACAGCTCTAGCAAGGGATTTATCCTGATTTAGTATCTGCAAGACACCCGATCCCTCACTCAGAGGAAGTGCCGATCACAACGTTGGACCAGCTACCAGAGCTTTGTGAGGACGAGTATTGTCCCTCATCGATGACCTTTTCCTCTACTTTTGTATATAATAATATTTGTATAATATAATAATATAAATTCCGTGTTCAGTTTTTTTAGTTAATCCATGGATTTAACTTAAAATAGTGTAACGCATGTTTCATTAAAATGTTATATCTGAAATTTGAGCTCCTAGGTAAAAATTAATGCCATATTTGAACTCAGAGCAGCAAATTCGTATGAAATCAGCTCCAAATACCCCGGCACCAAAACAACTGTTGGCCTGTATTATTGGGGTGTTTTGGAAATTTAGTTGGTCATTCGTGATTATTATACGACTATTTCTTAAAGATTTTTTTATAATTTTATTTTTATATATGTAAACAATGTTATTATGACACTTTACAATAATTAGAAACAAAAAATCCTTAAGAAATACTCAGATAATAACCACGAAAGATCAACAAAATTTCCAAAACACCCCAATAATAAATAAGATTATTTTGTAGCTGAATAGTCCGAGTTTTTATCAGCCGAGTATCAAGGAAATTGGAGTAGATGTTATAAAAAAATCAAAATATTTAAAATTTCCTGTATACCTGGAAACACTTAATTTGAGTAATAGTTCAAGCTGCTCTTGAGAAAACCCTAATAAGAAACATAGTCGAATAAAACCTGTAATAAACATTTGAAACATTAAAAAGCTACAAGTTTATTCTTTAACAACCTAGTATTATCAAAATGTTTCACAAGGAACCAACTGCGGAATCCATAAATAATATAAAAATTGTTAGCCTTTAATTGGAATATTTTACCCCATCCATCTTACCCACCGAACATCACATCCTCAAACTATCATCTTTTCCACTCCCACCATAATTATCTAACATGGGAATCTTTTAAAACGGAAGAAGAGGTGAAAAAGAACCTGTTGACAAGCTGGTGGCAATAAAGATGCTAATTTTTGCCAAAAGGGCATTATCGACATCCGATTGCGTTGGGTAAAAGTTATAAGTAATACTTCTTGGTACATTCATCATAAACTAAATAAATATTTAGGGTAAAATAGGATAATGAGAGTCACTTAAGCAAGAATTCAAATTAAAGCTTTTTTCAAAATAAAATCTTCATTGCAACCGGCTTATAACAAAATATACCTATTCAGCTATCAATTAAGATCAGTTTTAATCACTTTGGCAATCAACTTTGGACGTAATTACTGTTAAAAAAACAGATTTGACCCCCATTGCACCGAGGTGGGATCAATGGTGTGTCACGCTGTTGGTAATCAGAATCAAACAAAATTTAACACTTATCGCAGACATAAGCTTTGGCTGAGTCCCACCTAGTTCAGTCCGTGTGAACCCACAATCCACATGAAATACATCTGTACCACATCTCGTTGTTTTTCCGAATTTGCTGGTTATTGGACATTTGTTCCTGGAAAACTTGCCTCCTTGCTCTTCCGGCGCCCTCCTTCTGCACCTTAATTTTCTTTCTCTGGCCCTTACTTTTCAATTTCTTTTTTTTTCTTTCCGTTTCTCTGTTTGAGATTTCCTAATTTTTTTATTTTCTTTTTCTACTAGTTCTTCTTTGATTGATGTTGAAGTTAAAAGTGTAGCCTGCTGCTTCTTTCGGCCCTGTCTTGTATTGAGGACAGGTACTGTTTCTGGTAACTTAATGAAATTTTGGATTGTAAACACCTTATCTGATATTCCTTTGGTTTAAGGTGTTGATACAATACCTGGTTAAGGAACAGATGAGTCTACTTGCTTTCATGTGCTAGGAATCGACCTTGTATCTTGCACTGCATTAGTAGCAGCAGCTCAAATAGATATATCACAATCTTGAACTGCAATAGACTCAGATTCGAGTATTTCAGCAACAACAAAGTCTTCTTCTGAAAACACTTAGGGATTTGTTGGAAAAATACTAGTTATTCTAAATCCAGGTTCTCCATTGCTAATAGATGCAACTTTACATCAAGGATGCTACGTCATAAGGGGTTATCTTTTTTGCAAGATAGCTTTTCATAAATAAGTCCCATTCTTTTTGTAAGCTGTTTTTAGTGGCCCAAAGAAAGAAACGTCCAGTGGCTGCATTCTAAGAGACGTGTGTGGTGGCAAAAACAGCATATAGATATGGTTCCGTAGACGGGAAGTGAAATGTGACTAGAATCCTTATCTACTATCGACAAGATGGGTTCATCCGCAGATATCTTAGCGTACCGTTTAAAGTGGTAAAGCCATACAAGAAAGAGATTTTTATTGATCCAACCGTTGTCTGAGCATTTGTAAAGAGCTCCTGTTGGGCAGGCTATCGTTCTTGAGTAGTACAGTCAACCTCTTCCTAGGAAATATAAACAATGGCGGGATGAATCCGCAAACAGCCCTCATTGCAGCTCTCTCCCAACTTGTGATGGATCGCACTCTCTTCTGCCCTTTTGTAGCTAATATTTTTCCCAGAGTTTGTACAGTTGAAATCCTCATTTCGTCACAATTATAGATGTTCTTTGGAACAAATCTATGGTTTTCCAATTCTCCTAGCAGCTTATAGAACAACTGCACCTCCGGTTTATAAGTAATAAGCCTAAACAGAATCACAGCTTTTAGATTCTATTTAGGCTTATTACTTCTTATTTTCTAAAAGAAATATTATTTTTGATTATAAATGCATTCAAACAATCACGTCCAGCCATTCTTGAACATTTGTTAAAGTTGTGCTTTAAATTCAATCTTTCAGCATGTTCGAATGCCACTTTTCTTAACTGATTAACGGTACATCCATAAGAAATATTGGCCATCTTTTTCACCAAATTTGCTATTTGTCTTTTACTTCGGAACTAAAGATAGTATGTCATCCAAGGCGTGGTCCCAAGTTAGATTTTTGTTTATGTCTCTTTTGTAGACTTATGCAATGTCCCTCAGGGGGTCCTGGAGAAGCACATCCGGGACAGGAGGCGTGACGTCCCCGAGGTCCCCAGTCACGTTGTGTGCACGTCCTGTTTTGTATCGTTTCTGTCATAGCCCTTAAGCCAAACAGTTAGCCACCATGGTGATGGCTGCATGGCACCTGAGGGGATCAGGTGCCGCGAACGGTACCTCTGGGGTACCTCCCGTCCCCCTAGCGTACTTAGGGTTGCCAGGGTATGGGGTACTGCTCTGGCCGACTTTTATTTCCCCCACTCTCGTGGGAACCACATGTCTTTAAAATTTAATTTTTCTCCCCTTTGCGGGTCTAAAAAACCCAGAATTGAGTCCCCGGCATCGCCGGCTATGTCTGACAAGTTTTTCGTAATAAAACTAAAAAATGAATCTGAATATTTTCAACAAATGTCTCCATACACAAAGCGTTACTGGCTCAACTTGGAACATTGTCTGATACCAGAAAGCAAAGTGATGGCACACTAATCATAGAGGTCTCTAATGAAAGTCTTTAATGACAGCTACACTTAACAAACTTTACACTTTTGATCAAGAAGTATCTCCGCATTCCTCCCGCAATATCATCAAGGGCATTGTAACCTGCTCTGACTTAACCAACTGCACATATCAAGAAATAATAGATAATATGGAAGATCAAGGCGTGATCGGTGTCCACCGTATTTCTCCTAAAGGCTCTAATCAGACTTCAGCTAAAACACTGCTAGTTCTCTCGTTCAAGACTCACTCCCTTCCAACAAAGGTTAATGAGGGATGGTACTCCCTTCGGGTTCGCCCATATATTCCACCTCCTCTAAGATGCTTTTATTGCCAAAAATTCGATCATACCGCCACTCGCTGCTCCTCTTCAGAGATCTGCCCTTCCAGTGGTCATTCTAGCCATTAGGTTGTCAAACTTACAGCAGAGAATTTGAAATCCAAAAGATAAGGGTCATAGAAAAGCTTCCTTATCCAGATGCTAAAAGGAAGTTTTACTCACTCCGCCCAAGCCTCAACATTTCATACAGCAATGCTATCACCAACCATCTCTCAGCCGTTCCAAGGTATACTGTGTCGGTCTCCACGCAGTGCGATCTTCTCTCCCTCACCAATACCTCAACTCCTATCACAAGCTGTCAAATCTCTCTCTCCCTCCCCACACCCCCTTACTTACTCGAAAACCAGCAGTCCCTGCTTCTCTCCCACAATGATCCTCTCTTCATTATTCTCAATCACTTAGTCCCTCTGACCTCAAAAATCCACCCTCTTTAACTTCCCCCCTCTCTCTCTCTCTCTCTAGCGACTCCTGGATCACCAGGTGTCAAAAAATCCTCCAACAGAACACTCTCTAGATCCTCCTCGGACTCTTCTACAAGGAGTAGTCTTTCCAACAAAAAATCGGGGGAAAAGGGAAATAATCCATCCGAACAAAGACCTCCTGACTCTGTTCAGGACATGATTATGGATAATCTCTCTGATCAGCATATTCGAGACCTTCCACCTAAGGACACCATTAAGAAGAACTAGATAATCATTCATATTTCTTCAAATCTTACTCTACATTTTCAAACTTACCTTCACCCTAATACAATGGAACCTTGGAGGTATCGCTATCCTGCAGGAGACAAACTTTAAACCTCACCACACGTACAGGTTCAAAAGCTACAATATGTTTAGAAAGGACAGAACCGACGCTGCTAGGGCCATTAGACTAGAACATGAGACCTCTCTCACTCTTTGCAGCATCCATCTTCCTCCTGCCTCCCCCATATCATATGAGGATTTACAGGATTTACATATTATGGTGAGACTTCAATGCCCACAGCCCATCCTGGGGCTCAACCCATACAGACTCTCGCGGTCAAAGGATAGAAAGCATAATACTAAACACCTTTACTTTCATCTTGAACTCCCCAGTACCCACCCAAGTTTCCTTATCAACGGGATCACTTTCCTCCATCGATCTTTTACTCTGCTCTCCTAATCTTCTCTCAGATCTACAGTGGAGCCCCATTGGGATCTACAGGGCAGCGAGCACTTCTCATACATTTCCTTACCCTTCACAGTCAATTCCCACCTAAAATATTATATAATTTCCGCAAAGCGAACTGGGACATCTACCATTCTAATAGTGTCCGGAGACTCTGATCACAACATTTCTCTCATGGTACAGAACATCAAAACGGCTGAAATATCTGTTCCTCGCTCTTAATACAATCCTCGCTGGTTGCTAGAGCTGTAAGGCTCAGAAAAAGCTCCCTTAATAGGTTCAAACACCACCTTTCCCCACAGAACCTTATTCAATTGAAACGAGCTAGGGCAGCTGCCAAAAGAACCATTCTAGCGGCCAAACGAACCTCCTGGTCTTTGTTCGTTAGCTCCATCGATCCTCAATAATCTAGTACCATATTCTGGAAAAAAATCAAGGTTTTCAAAGGAAGACCAATCAGTCACATACAGGGCTTTCTACACAATGGATCCTGGTTCACCACTGACGTAGACCAAGGTGAGTGCTTTGCTGACTACTTCACTACAGTCTTCAGAGACTCAGACCTCACTCCCGAATTCATCAGATGCAAAGAACAAAATAAGTTTTCTCCCAACTTCAGCGAACCCCAACCTTCTCACTACAACCTTCCTTTCACCCCAAAAGAGCTACACTGGTCTTTGTCCACATTCCTCTCATTCGACAACTACCACCCTCCGCTATCCAATTCCTTCTCGAAATATATAATGACATCTGGATCACTGGATCCTTCCCATCTGCATGGCGAAACTCCATTCTTATTCCAATCCATAAACCTGGCAAACCCCGCTCTCTTACCTTAAGCTACCGCCCAATATCACTGACCGACCACTTGTGCAAAATCCTCGAGCGAATGGTGCTCAGACGGCTATCCTGGCTCTTGGAGAAAAACTCTTCTCTTGACAAACGTCAACTGGGATTTCGCCCGCATAGATCCACTCTAGATCACCTAGTTGGTTTCGACCAGAATATCAAGGAAGCATTCATACGAGATTTCCACCGCCTTTTTGGACATGAAGTCCGCTTTTGACACTATCTGGAGATACCAAATCATTAAGTCTCTGCACCTTTGGGGTTATCGAGGCCCATTAATAAAATTCATCGGCAACTTCTTAACCAATCGCCTTTTCTCTGTCAGAATCAGAGGTCACATGTCTTCTTATCATCTACAAGAGAATGGGGTACTGCAGAGATCCGTCCTTAGTCCTACCCTATTCAATATAGCAGTCAACAGCATCTCTAAAATATTCGAAAATAAAGTGCAGTTTCGCCTCTACGTGGACGATGTTTTGTTATATTATTTTTCCCCCAGCTCGCGTGTCTGCGAGAAAAGAATCAAGAGCGTCCTCGGTGAGCTCTCGTCCTGGCCCTCCCGCTCCGCTTTTAACTTCTCCCTAGAAAAATCCAACATCGTACATTTCTGCAGAAAAAATTCTTGCTCTAGACTCCAATCCTTCACATTCCTAGATCGAGAGATCCTAACTCAGTCCACCGGGCCTAACATTCGACTACCGCCTAACCTGGAAGGCTCACCCCACTGATCTAAAATCTAGATGCATTAGATCGCTAAGCCTAATAAAGTTTCTCGCACACTCCACTTGGGAAGCTACACACACATTCCTCGTACAATCCACTCCACTATCGCTAGCTTCGTTCAATTTACCGGCCAAAGATAGACTATGGCAGCATAGTATACCGCTCTGCTCCAACCTCTTACCTTAACTTAATCGATCCCATTCAGAACACAGCCATCATATTGTCCTTGGGTCTCTTTCGAACCACTCCTATCCCTAACTTGTTCTGTGAGGCTGATATAGAACCACTAACACATTGACGTCTTCAATTACTCCTCAATTATTCTTACAGCCTCTCATCTAGACCATTCCTTCCTCACGCTTCCTTATTCTTTATTCCTCGACATCTCCCGCCACATCTTATCAGAACTACGCCTCTTGAGAGCGTTGGCCACACTTTTCATCAATCCAGGACTAAATACAATCTCCCTCCCCAGCACTGCTATCCAATTACCTCATCTAATCATCCCCATGGGCCCTACATTCTGTCCCTGTTGATTTTTACCCAACTTCGCTTTGACAAATCATCCACCCCTGCACTCTCTTTTCAGCATCACTTCCATATTCTCCTGTACTCGATTCCTCACACCAATAGTATTTTCACCGATGAATCCAAATCTGCAATTGCTGTGGGACTGCATTCGTGCTCTTTCCACTAGGGAATCCTCTTCTTCCCCAAACTTTTCGCTATCACCTAAGCCCTCAATCTAGCTCTTACACGGCCGAAACCCTTGCCCTTGAAAAATCTCTCCAATTCATACTCACCCAACCCCCATCCAAATCAGCAATATGTTCGAACTCCACCAATACCCTTAGAGCTCTGGAAAAGGGGTTAGACAATCATTATCTCATATCCTGCTACCTGGACCTCATTGAGGATATCCTGGTCATCGGATCCACCCTTCAATTTCTCTGGATACCTAGCCATTGCGGTATACTTGGAAACGAGATGGCAGACACCGAGGCCAAATTAGCTGCCACTGATGGATCACCATGTCCCATTCTAATTTCATCCGACCTACCGTCCTTCATCAAATCCCTTTTTAGAGAACAGTTACAGAGTCACTGGAGCCTTTGGAAGGACACAACAAGCAACAGGGAACAGTTGACATAACAGGGACATAACAAGCTTAGGGAAGTCAAAACAACCTACATCCTCAGCACTTTTCCGACCTTCCCCTCTAAAATCTCCGCTGGAATCTCTACCATCTGGTTCAGGATTAGATCGGGACATTGTGCTCTCACTCACCAGCACCTCTTGAGGAACGACCCTCCTCCTATCTGCTCTTTTTGCGGTGGACCTCAGACCATTCTCAGACGCCATTTTCTGATAGAATGTCGCGCCACATCAAAAATCAGGTCCAGACTCTCCCTCCCCAGTGACCTCCCTACTCTCTTTCGACCCGGATGTTCTCCTCAAATATCCAGCACTGACATACCTAGTAGCTGCTCTCGCTCTTCCTCTTTCACATATCTCATCATCCATCCTCTCCATTCCTCAATCACCATTACACGTTCACCCCTCCACCATCCGACAACCTGTCCTCTTCTTCAACATACGCCCTCCTTAATCAAACCCTGAACCCTGAATCTCTAATGTCAGCGATCATCTGCCGTAGTCGTTCAAAATGTCTCAATTAATAGACACACTGTGGTCGCTAAATGGTCACTGTCACCGATGCGACCCTCATCCTAATCTAACTAACTAACTAATTATGAAATGTCTATAGTTTTAGCTACTTTTCGGCACCACTGCTCGCCGACTCCTATTACCCTCTTTTACCCTACCAACATAAACTATTTGAGCTATTCTTTATCTTTAAAAATCCATACGAACTTTCCGGACCACCCAATATTAATGAATAATTTAATTAAAACAAAGGTTTTAAAATCAGAAAACCAACTATTGAATTAAATTTAGTACTATAATTGTTTTTAGATAGCATGCATGCTTATATTCTTTCAGAATACGTATATTATCTATTTTATAACACATTTTATTATTAGGCTCTCCCATATGGAAACCAAGAGAAAATAACTTCGAACAAACCTCAACTACACTCCCACGCAAGAACAAGACAGACCAGTGCGCTTTGAGTGCATCTCGCAAGTCTCTAGTGGAAACGTCAAGTACCGGATTAGAAGTGCATAACGCCTATGCACAACAATAGCGACCTATATAAACTAGTACAGCCCTCTGGGGGTAACATACCAAAACTATTGTCCCGAAGCTTGTTTTTTACACATAGATGCATGATTAAAGCTAAATCACATAATTTTGACTTCTCCCTAGGTGTAATCGATGATCATGATTACTTTACCGCGTAACATCGACTATTTTTTGGCGCATTAATTAAAACAGTATTGCTGTTTCTTAATTTTTTATAATGTAGAATTTTTTTAGATATTACTATCTAGTCTAAATATTTCTATCTATAATACTGCAATTAATTGATATAATTTAGTTCCCTGTTCCAAAAGCTTTCTACGAACCTAACGGAAACCGAAACAAATGGGACTATTTACTACTGTTTTATGTATTTTCCTATTTGCCCAAAAATTAGTTATTAATTCCATTTGAAACAACAATATATATTTAACAAGAAAAATTAGATTCCTTCATTATTTTCATTTCTAAATTATTACTATTATACAAATTATGAATGAACAAGTGACTACAATTACTAACGCATTGAGATCATGAATCCCGAAGATTCTATAATAATAACCCCTACTAAGGGCCGGTTCTACAATGCAAGAATATACCGGATATAAGCTATACTTGGAATAAACCCCCGTTACGCGCATTCTACAGAACGGGTGGGCTACTGGCGTTTCAAATGTATTCCAAGTATAGCTTATATCTGGTATATTCTTGCATTGTAGAATCGGCCCTAAGAAGATTAAATATTGGGATAGAAAGCTGACTGTCCGCCAATCAACACCGTCCACCATTTGCAGACAAAATATTGATAGAGAAAACAACTGAATCTAGCGTACCCCTCCACCTAACATTCGTAGACGTTCATATGTCAATGAGACTGTCATACCTTTTAGTAAATTAAACCATACACTCCGAAATCGTAATATACCAATACATTTCAAACGTAAAATTTTCGACGCGTGTGATTTACGGCTTGGAAACCATATCAATGGGAAAAAAGAGTGCCAACTAGCTATTGCAGAGAGCAATGGAATACGATATGCCCCATAAGCTTAGCGCATTATATCGGAAATTAAGTGATCCGTCGGAGAACCAAAGTCTATAATATAAGAACACGTACTGCAGAAGTTAAATGACAATGGGCGAGTAATGTAGTCAGGATAGATGAACACCGAATGGAGATCGATAGGCATAAAAAATCAAGTGGCGATCAAAGCTCAGTCTAGTTAGGCCTGGATGATATTGAAGGGCTAGCAGGGAGGATGTGGTTTTGGGCGGTACAGATACAGAAGCATGACGATATATGAAAGAGGAGTGACCGAAGAACAATTGAGAAGCAGAAAAGTTAAAAAGAAATATTCGGAAATTATTATTTTATTAACTTTATTAAAATAAGTTATTAAAACAATTTCGTTCAATCATAAATATAGAATGCTGAACATTTTTTCCCGGATATCCGGGACACCTCCGTTGATGTGTTTATATGAAAAATATACTAAACGCACTGGAAAGTACTTAGGTTTTGACGACGTGTCGACGAGATCGCCCTCGCTGTTTACAAGTATTCAGATTGCAACCTCGAGTGTGGCTGGAGGGGAGATCCTTCAAGACACCAAACTGCACGAAAAACTCGGAACAATAAGATCGAGACTAGTATGTAATCTCACTTTCCTAATTATAACACATAAGAAATAAAGTCACCACCAATGCTTTGAACAAAGCAAGCACCGGTCATCCTACAAGAACAAATGCGCCAAAAAAGGAAGACAACTAAATAACACTGAACGAGAACTATTTTCAGACACTCCAGAATTATACATCCATACATCCAAATGCACTCCATTTTATGAAACAGAACTGACAAATTATACAACTTGAGAAACGAAACTGACAACATGGTAGAGACAACAAAGCACGTTCGGAAAATTTAAAAACTGCGAGAACTCAAGTAATTTTAAATACTTAAAAAGAACTTTTCAGATGAAGAAAAGCATCAACGGATGATTACACCCTGAAGAAAGTCTTCAACATACAACACCATCCGTGAATCACTATCCAGAAACAGCCATGAAACAAAACAAGACAAGGAGATACAATATCACCCAAACTATTTCCCAATATATTTGAAGACGTTTTTAAAATTCTGAATTGGATGGAATGGGATTAAATATACACGGAGAATATCTTAACAACCTTAGATTGGATGACGATATTAGAATCCTCTCGAAGAATCCTGAAGACTTGAGAAAATTGTGCTAGATCTCCACAAAGTGGCTCAAGAAATGGGACTAAGGATGAACATTTCAAATTTCATTTCATTTTAGTATTACTGTACATAGAACACTCCAAAATATTTAATTATTATATATCATCATCATCATCATCATCATCATCATCAGCCCGGGTCAATCCACTGCACGATGAAGGCCTCTTCGGCATGTTTTCAACTTTCACGGTCCTGGGCTTTCCTCTGCCACTCTGGTCCAATATACTTAACGATGTCATCAATCCATCGTGCTTTCGGTCTTCTTCGGGGACGTTTGCGCTCAAGAGGTATCCACTCCAGAATTCCCTTCCTGTCTGTCAAATTCAATGTCAGTTCCTGTCAAATCTGTCATCCCATCCCTTCGCTATATGTCCTGCCCATCTCCATTTCAGTCGCTTTACTCTTCCAATGATGTCACAGACTTTTGTTTGTTTACTGATCCATGCGCAGGACTTTCTGTTTCGTCTTGTAATACCAAGTATACATATTTCCATTCCCCTCTATGCTACCCGGAGTTTTTGAATTGATTGGGATGTGAGTGTCCAGGTTTCACTTTCATATGTCATAACGGGTAGAACGCACTGATCGGAGACTTTTCCTTTCAGGCAAAGTGGGAGTCTGCTCTTAAACACAATGTTGAGGCTGCCAAATACCTGCCAACCACATTTAACACGCCGTTCCACCTCCCGGGCGGTATTCCCCTCCATTGAAATCCTCTGCCCAAGATATATAAAGCTATCCACAATCTCCAAATCCCTTCCTAGAACTGAAATTCTTCTGTCCTGAGCGAAATTATTGAACATAACCTGACTCTTCCAGGTTTATTTTCAAGCCAAATGGTTCTCCAGCCCTTTGCAGTTCTTATATGCGTCTTTGCAGCTCCTCTGGGTCTTGTGAAAGGAAAACGATATCATCTGCAAATCTCAGTTGGTTTAAGTTTGCACCATTGATCTTTATACCATCCTGTTCCCAATCCAGTTTACGGAATAATTTTTCAAGGCCAGCCGAGAAAAGAATACGCGACATTCCCTCACCCTGCCGTACACCTCGTTCTACATTAATTCCTGCTTCAAGATCATCAAGGTGAATTGTGGCTGTAGCTCCATCATATATCGATCCTAATAGGTTTACATATGCTTTATCTACCCCTTGGCTAAGCAGTACATCAATTATTGCATGCTTTGAGATGGAGTCAAATGCTTTTTCGTAGTCGATAAAAGCCAAGCACAGTGGCATGGTGTATTCGTTGTGCCTTTCTATGGCGTGTTGTGCAACCTGGATGTCATCCATTGTTCTGAATCCACTTCTGAATCCTGCTTGTTTCCTTGGTTATGCGTCATTCAGTTGTTTTAATATTTTTTTAGAAATTATCTTAGTGAAAACTTTGTACATTACTGATAGCAGTCTTATTGGACGGTAGTTCTTTAAATCTTCCTGTGCTCCCTTTTTATGTAAAAGGATCACTTCTGCATTTTTCCATAAGTCAGGTACTTTTTGTTCTTTGAGGCATTTTGAGTATAATTTTGCCAGTGTTTTATGTAACGTCCGACCACCAGCTTTTCTGTATATTCTGCTGGATACTGTAGCATTTGTTACTTCGTCTACTAGAATATCTGGCATTTGTTCTTCTGTGGGTATTGATGCCTTTGATTGGTTCTGAACTTCATATAACTGTGAATAAAATTTTCTGACAACCTCTAACATTTGCGTACGCGCCCTACATACTGAGCCATCCTCACGCCTTAAGGCATATATTTGCGTTCTTTTGTTTCTCAGCTTCTGTTTAGCCTTGTTAATTCCTTTGTTTTCTTACAGAGTTTTTTGTAATCTATCTATAATTATATATATATATATATATATATATATATATATATATATATATATATATATATCTATGTTTGTGCATACTGTTTCACGGATGGAAAAACCTGCATTAGGTTTTTTTTCCAGGAGTACATCCGGTTGTCGAGTTGGTTCATGTCGGGAGCTTGCAGACATTTCTCCAAAATCTCATTTGGCATTTTCGGTGCTTACTGTCGCGAGGTTTGTGACTTTCTGAGAGAGATCGGTACTACTACTTCGTTCCTGGTTTTCAAGTTGACCCTAAGGCCCTTACTTTTGTTCCATTATTGCGATCACGTCCGTTTCGCGTCAGACGTGATCGGTAAAATTTTTAGACGCCTTCCTTTGGGCGTGGTTAACGTGTTTCCACGGTGCAGATCGAGTTTAATCGATTGCGATATAGAAATGGGGCTTCTGCGCCGAAACCGCAAGGATCGGAAACGGTGGAAGTTGATTTTTGATTAAATCGTGTTCTTCGTGGCTGTGAAGTCGCTGGATGGAAGTTGAAGAGACGGCTTGTTTCTCGGTTCATTGTTCTCTGATGTTGTTTGGCGTATTCTTTTGATTACTGTTATTATATTGATGTTGTTGATATTGATGTTATGCGATTTTGATGATGTTTTCGATGTTTAGTAGTTCGGGATGGATGGATTTGGTGGTGCTACCGATCCCAGTGCGTCGATACTTCTCCAGATTTAGGGCTAAGGCTATTCTCTGGGTTAGGTTTGGAGCGCCACCCGTCCCAAGATGACGACTCCGGGGTGCCCGCTCTTTAGGCTAGATCAGACCTTCGCTGCTGGAAGTGCCAACAGCCACTGTTATCTGCCCCCGTGATGACCAGCGCGCTCACTAACACGTCCGATCAACTCGGAGTCCACCACCGAAGCTTGCGTGTATTTCACTGCTTATTCCTGGTTAGTGAGTTCGGAATCGGATGGACTTGATAGTGCTGCCAACATCGGCGCGTCGATTCTTCTCCAACGTCGGGGCTAAGACTGATTATCTCAGTTAAGTTTGAAGTATCATCCGCCCAAGATGACGCTTCGGGGTGTCCGCTCCCTTGGCCAGGTCAGATCTTCGCTACCGAAACTACCAACAGCCACTGTTGTCTGCCCCCATTATGACCAGACAAAAACACGTCCGGTCACCTCGGAGTCCTGCTCCGAACTGAGAGAGATCGGTTTCTCGTGTGATCTTTATGTCTTCCCTCCTCGGTCTTAGTTGGTAGCGATTGGCTGACACTGGCGCTGGTTTCGCCTCCTGAGGCACTTGCGACGTCTTTGTTTCCAGTCGTGCTATGGATGTCGTGCTGTCTAGGTCTGCCGGTCTAAGAACGCTTTTCCACGTTAGTAGCAAGTGTAGGGCATCGTCTCTCTTGTCTAGACTTCCTTGCTTTTCAATTTATGAATCTTCTCTGATCAGTCGTGTCCGAAAGTGGTTTATGTTGGCTATCTCATTGCATTCGTCAAAGTTAGTGTTGTGCCCTGTTTCTATAACAATGAACCATATCGGAAGACTTTTAAGAAAATACAAAATAAGAGCAACATACAAACCTCACCGAACAATAAGCGCAACCTTGAGAAACCCGACAGACAAGGTCAGACTGGAAAATCAAGGAGTTTACTGCATCCTATGCTCAGGCTGTAGTGAGAAGAAGAAGAAGAAGAAGAAGAAGAAGAAGAAGAAGGGAAGGCCCACCAAACCCTCTTCACCGCCAGTTCCTGAAGGGAAAAGACGGTGCCCCTCTTGATGCTATCTTTTATGCTTATGAAGATTTCTAATGTGCTTATTGATTTCGACTTAATGAGCATCCTGAACGAGGTAATCCCTGATTCTTATTCAACTGCTGCTATATATTCGGTCTTTATTGATAGATTAACAACAACACATCTTATGCCTAATTATGCGGAAATAATCTCTCGCATTCGATTTGCACACTCTACCGTGAAGCGGTGAGAAGTGGGTTCCTCAAAGTTCGGACCAAGGTCCAGGAGGTACCAATAACCCTCCAGTCTTTGCTTCTGAAACGCGTTACTAAATGAATCAAGTTGCTCCAAATTTGAGCTTCGCGCAATGCAATAGCTTATTTTGCATGTGGTCGAATCGCTGATGTCAAAACCCGAGCCATCTGACCCAAAATATATGACTAAAGTGAATAGCTAGTGCAAAAAGACTAATACAAAAGGTAGGAAAAAAAAAGAAAATGAACAATAATCTCTGATTATAATTACTAAATTGCCTAATTTAACTAATGACTTGAACTAAAAAATACATTCAAAAAACTAAAATAAACCCCAATTCTTGATAACAGCTAGGTTTCAAGCCCCTCCAGAACGAAACCCCCCAGCAGGTCAAGTCTGTCGTCGCTCGCTAGTCTCAGCAGCAACGCTTCAGGATTTAGTGGCCAGTCCGGGCCAACGAATCCAGCTTGCCTCTCATCATAATACCTCACACAATCGTAAATTCTGTGGAACGGATCGTCGATTCCATCAACACAATACATGCATCTAGGGTCCTCAATTTTGCCGATTCTTGGATAGTGAACGCCAAACTGACCGTGTCCATTTAGCATCTGAACTACCTTCCTGTCAAAATCAAGACGGAGCTCTTGCATGGTGTTAATGTTTTGCACAAATCTGAACGTAGTTCTTCCGGTCAGTCCCGTTCTTCACTCTTCCTGCCATCTCGATAGGGTTCTTCATCTGAGCAGACTCCTCAGGGTCTTCCTCGAGAGTCTGGGGTCCGCAGCCACATTCTGCTCGTATCTAGTAGTGTTGATCCCTCTTCGGTGGATCTTCGCATCCAAATGTTCATAAATTAAATCTTCTAGCGGTGGAATATTGGCTAGCACCGAAGCCGCTCCCGTGGAAGTAGTCGTATACGCCTCGATAATTGTGCGAGAGACAACACCGAGACTTTAAGAGACTTTAATCTCCTTGCATTCCTGATCTGAACAAGACTGTCCGAGAAGATCTCCGACCCATAGGTCAGAACCGGAACGACTGCGCCGAAAAATATGATTCTAAAGGATTCGGCCGGAAGACCATACTCTCCGCCAAGGGCTCTCTTCAATGTTTGAAATAGCGTTTTCCCTCTGTCACACATCGTCCTGATGTGCAATGTGAACGATAACTTATCGTCCATCATCACACCCAGGTACCTCGTATGGTCGGATCTCTTAATTGTATTTGGGCCAATTCTGATTGTGGGATTCCTTGTTAATTTTCTGCCAAAGACCAGGTACGTGGATTTATCGGCCGCTATCTCCAATTTATTATTAGTGGCCCAGTTGTTAACCACTTCCAGAGTCTGGTTCATCTTGCTTTCTAGAGCTGGTCTGCTGTTTCCACCAACTATAATGGCCAGGTCGTCCGCATACGCGGTAATCTTAAAATCTTCATGAGTATCAAACTCGGTTAATAAAATACCAACGACCAGGTTCCACACAGTTGGACCCAGCTTAGAACCCTGAGGGTATCCCCTTTGAAGGGTCTTACTGACCGCATCTGGTCCCACATCCAGTCTCACAGTTCTGTCACAAAAATACGAAGTAAATAGCCTGAAGAGATAATTCGGGGAATTCTTAGTTTTCAACGCGTGCAGCACAGCCGGCCACCAGACGTTATTAAACGCCCCTTTGATGTCTAGGAAGATTCCCGCAGTGTAACGAAATGAACTATCTTTTATTGCATCAGTCAACATGACCAGTGCCTAGTTCGTGCTTTTGCCCCGCACGAACCCGTATGGATTTGGATGATGAAACACCTGCTCGTCTGTGCATTCAAAAAGTTGTTTCCTAATGATGTGCTCAAAAACCTTACCCAAAATGGGTAACAAAGTTATGGGCCTGATTGACCTCAGAAATTCGGGGTTTTTGCCCTGTTTGGGAATCAACACCAACAGTTCCTCCTTCCATCTTCGGGGGAAGTATGAAAGAAGCAGACAGTCGCTGTAGATCCTACAGAGCAAATATGCGATAGCAACCACCAAGGTCCTGAGCACGATGCCAGGAATCCCATCGGGGCCAGGCGCCTTCCTTATGTTTATACTGGCTAGAATATTTTCTACCTCTTCACGACTAACGTGAGAGATCTCACTAACTGGTACGTCGTAATCCTCTGCGGTCATCCTCCCGAGCACATGCCCAGGGGAATCCTCCATCAAATCATCCTCAGTAATAAATTCATTTATGATAACCTCAGCGGTCTCTCCAAAGTCACTGGTTTCGCCCTGCGCGTTTGCGTTGTTTCTTAGCGATTCGACAATTTTTTCCGTACCCTTCATCCGATTGGCAGCCAACTTATAAGGAATACTCCATGGGTCTTCCTTCAACTGGTCGGTGACAAAGCCATTCCAAGAGTCCTGCTTGGCCTTCTTAATCGTTTTTCTTAGATGGTCTGCTACATCCAAATATAATCTCTTCTTAGTTTCGCGATCTTCTGCTACTCGTTCATTTTGGTGTGCTCTTCTTCGCCTGTAACAGTCGTTTTTAATTCTCTCTACGTTGCTGTTCCACCATACCGGCTTGGAGGAGAATATTTTCTTTTTGGGAACAGCTTCTTCAGTGATAGTTCTAAGCAGATCTTCTAATTCTTATATTCGTTTATTTATGCATGGTCTTGTTGGTTCCCACACGATTCTCTCGATCTTGGCGAGACCATTGATGGCCATATCAAAGGCTTTCTCCGAGTCGATACGAGACATGCACGCTTTGTAAATTATCGTATCAATCTCATAATGCAGCTTTCATTTATAAGTAATAAGCCTGTGGTCACTTAGCGAATCTTCCAATATGGACCATTCCTCCAGCCTGTCTATGGTTTTCCGGTTCCCCAAGGTTACGTCAATATTGCTAGTCCCAAAGGGACTGCAAAAGCTAGTGATCGGTTTCCAGATGTTATGGACATGTAACCCTTCCTTCGTCAGAAATTCTGCGAACGTCTCTCCTCTATCATTCGTGCTCGACGAATGCCACATAGGATGGTGTGCGTTGGAGTATATGCCCCAAATGACAGGACTATTGGTACATTGAAATGAAATGGCTCTAATTTTATTAAATTGTGACTGTACGTCGAAATCACATGGTGGCGGCACTGCAGACCACAATTTTACTTCCTTTCAAAGAGACGTTCGCAGTGGCGATATGTTCATCGACAAATATCGACAACTTCAGCCCATGAAACGAGGCATTGACTATTATGATACATGCTTTGAAGTTAACTCTTTGGTCGGCTATCAGACCAAGCCTGCCCAGACCAGGAACCGTGCGAGTGCCATCTCTCACCCAAGTATAGGGCTCCTGAAGAATCAGTATATCAATTTCTCTGTCCGCTGCATTGGTGACACAGTCCAAAATGGCGGAGTAATTATGATGGAGGTTTTGTTAACCGATCTTCACGTAGTTCTTCCTACCCATCGTTGCTGCCAAAATCAATTTTCGCGACGAAAGACTCCATTCGCCCCTTGTATATGGAGCATTTTGCGTCTCTGGGTCTATGCTTGACATCCGTCATCTTGGCTTGAATGCACAAGATGCACTTATGCTCTTCCGTTTTGTTCTTATTGGGACAGCTTCTTGTATCATGCTTCTATGAGCAGAACCCACATGCCATCTCAGCTGTGCATTTAGATGATATATGCCCAAAGCCTTGACACTTATAACAAGACGTGATTTGTACCCTGTCCTCCACTCTGCAAGAGTGCCATCCCAGGTATAGTCCCCCTGCTCAGTAATCTTTTTCTTGTGTCGGCGTCGACCTTAACCACCCAATGAACGAAATGTTTGTCTTTTGGGCCGAATTTAAACACCGGTTGTATTTCGGTGCTTTCCTCAGCCCAGTCGGTGGAGAAATTTTGATCCCTAATTTCATCTTTGAGATTTTTTTTCCAATATTTGACGGAACATTAAATATTGTCAATCTAGGCTTATACTTGCCAACAGGAGTAATGTTGATGTCTAGTTGTTTCATGATTGCCGCATTAGCAATCTTACTGCAATCGCTGGTAGAGGTCTCCACGATAACTTTATTATGCTTGGTTGCATAAATTTTGCAACCAAGGTTCCAACGTTGGCGTACGATGCTGTTTTCTCTATCCTTGCTGAGATAGCCTCTTCAATTTTCTTATTCTGTTCACAGATCCTGATATTTTGTTCGTTGATCATGTTCTTTATTTCTGCTAGATCAGATTGTTTATCGCTGCACTTGTTCTTCAGTGCATCATCCACCTGTGTTCTAATTTCCTCAACCTTGGCCTTGATCAACTTCGTCTGCAACTTCATCTTCTTTCTTTTATTCTTGTCTTCCACCTGCTCGAAGCAGGCTTCCAACTTTAAAAAGTATTCGAGCACGTTTTCCCACTTTCCATTGATGTCGCTAATTTCATTCCTCATTGCTGTCATTGCCTTAGATCTCTTCTCGGGTGCTCTGCAGGATTCTTCGTCAGCCGAATCCTGGCTAGATACCGGGTCTCTCTGCCTCTTGTTCTTCACAGTTTCAAACTCCATCCTGTTCACCACAGGAGGGTCTCGCTCTACAGGGGCCGGCCCAACCGGAACTTTGGCAGAGCCAACCAGCCCACCAGAATGAAAGGGGTTCCCCAACCCCTTTCTAAACACCTCTTAGCCGAATTCCGGAGCTTATGGCGTGTCACAAGTCTAATAACACGACTGATTGCCGGCCTGTCGTTTCCGCCAGGAGCCCACGAGGAAGGGGGTGTTGCCTTAACCAATAGTAATTTAACGAGAACATCACTTTAACGTCTCCCAGCAATAATCGCACCTCGGATAAACCTCATCGGTTACGATAATGGTACTGCGCAAAGCTTCAGGCTGTAGTAAAACCTACATCGGACAAACAATCCGAAAAATATCTGCCAGAATCGAGGAACCCCAAACAAAGCATACGAACAATGCCGAACATCGGCATTGTTCTAACATCAACTAAAAATAGGGCACAAAATTAACTTTGATGAATGCAATGAGATAGCCGACATAAACCACTTTCGTGTATTAACCACATTAAACCACGCCTGATCAGAGAAGCTATAGAAATTAAAAAGCAAGGGGGTCTAAACAGGAGGGACGACGCTCTACACTTGCCACAAACACATATACACATATGCCTCACTTGCCACAAACACACACACACATATATATATATATATATATATATATATATATATATATATATATATATATATATATAATTTTCAAAACCTTTCAGCAAATAATTAGGAGACTGGCACTTCTGAAGCCGACCTATAAAATTTGCCATAACGTGGTAGCAAGTGTCTATAATTATGGGTTAGATTTCTTGCCTAATCTTTAGATCTTCCAGAGTGGTGTGCGGGTGACTTTTACACTTGACTTTTAAGATATCATTCTTTATATGGTATCTTTTAAGGTATCCTTCAAATTCTTGAAGAGCAGAAGTGAAAAAAGTTGAAAGCATGTCGACATAACGCTGAGATTCAGCGTTAATGCGCGGCCTTGGTGGTTTTCGACAGAAAAACGGGCTGATTATTCAGGATGCCAACATTGTGCCAAACTGTGACCTTCGTACTATGCAGAGGCCTTTAATGTTTCTTTTTAGGGTTTTCTCCACACCAGTAGCGACAATTTTAATTATTGACATGGCCATTAAGGTGGAATTGAGCCTCGGAATTGCTATTGCGGTAATACTCGCGCACACAAAACGGGCGCTCCTATCCTATTTCCCTGAACCAAACTGTCGTTTAAAACCGACCCCATCTTTCTGCACCTCCTACTAATTTTTCTACAGCGCAACCAAACATTAACAACTCTTTTGACCACCCTGTATATACACAAAATAGGAAATGTGACATAAGTAAAAAAGTCCCATTTGTTTCTAAATTAAATGGATAGGTTAATAACTATCTGGTGATTTACTACAGATGACCAATGCGTATTATCATTGAATAAGACATATAGTCATTACAATTATAATTACTATTCTCAACAACGTTTTCATATGACCCATTTTCTCCATGAAATGATTTAAAAGATAATTGAAAGTTATGATAGTGTTAAGATTATATTGGTAGTTAACTGGTAACACCTGTTAGAAAGACAAGATATATCTCTGCTAGAAAAATTTGGATCTTAAAACATTATGATATTTCAGTAAATTAACCAATGCAAATGTTCCATACTGAAAACTTTACAATTAGATCACATTTGAACGAATGTTGAGCAAACGAAAGTCCCAATTGTTATATTATCCTTATTGTTATGCATTATAAATATTAATTGATAAAATTAACTGTTCTATTGCAGTCACAGAGTTTTATTGCATTATATGTAAAGTTTGTTTTAGTAAGTCACGAGAACTTTTTTTGAAAAACAGATGGCAAATTTCTCCAACATTGTAATTCGATGTTGTAACTGGACATTTGAATATAATTCTCCACATTTTCATTACATCGCATACTGCGCTGATTTGAAATCAATTCTGTATTAACTTCGTCAAGCACCAAAAGGAGAAATAAAGCTTATATAAAAGATCCAAAATGATATAATTCGACGACATCTGAAGGAAATTTATTTTAATATCAACTAAGCATTATCGAACATAATAATAATGTAAAATGCACAAAGATTTCTGCGAATCAGTAAAGAAACTTTCTGTTTGCCCGCTCGTTTTTTTTTTGAGAAACAATCGAATTGAATCACATATCTTCTAATGATTTACCAATCGTCTAAAAAATCTGAATTATTCTTGAAGACAATCACGCATATTTTAAACGTTATAAGAAATAAAAATTGACATAAAATGTATATATCATAAAAGGGTTTTAAAAGGAACTGTTTTTGTCAATTGATTCATTTCAATAGAAACAGAGTACACACCAGTAAATATCCATTGATTATTAATCTAATTTAAAACGTCAAATGCCTAATTCAGTTTATGGATTCGGTTAAGGATTTGCCTTTGTATATTGGCATTCAATGTTGTGGGGTTCAATGAAATATGTAGGGATAATCTATTTTGATAGTTGATGTGAATTACAGTTTTTTTATGGTTTACGTTTTTATACGCTCTACAAAGAATAAAATTAATGGTTAAATCACTTTTAATGAAAATGTATATATATATATATATATATATATATATATATATATATATATATATATATATATATATATATATATATATATATATATATATATATATATATATATATATATATATATATATATATATATATATATATATATATATATATATATATATATATATATATATATATATATATATATATATATATATATATATATATATATATATATATATATATATATATATGTATATACAGGATATCCCAAAAAATTTATACAGACTTTGACTGGTTCTAAATTCAGTATTTAATTTTCATACAGTTTTCTTTAGGGTTACAAAAAAAAAGCTAAAGAACAGCCTTTATTTTAACCAACGTCAGTTTTCAAACTGGCGTCGTGGTCCAGACATTGCTGATAAGAAGCAATGGAATCGCAAACATCGAGAATCATTTCCGTTGGTGTTTGTCCGCATTTTTTTTCAATCGCTACTCTTAATTCATTGACTATTGCGGGTTTTGTCTTATAAACCTTGACTTCAATGTATCCCCATATAAATAAACCGAGGGGCGTAAGGTCAGGTGAACGTGCGGGATATTCAACCCAACCTCTTCGTCCAATCCATGTGTTTGGCAGAGTCTCGTCAAGATAAGCCCTTTCGTCATTATCATAAAGTGGAGGTGCACCATCTTGTTGAAAATAAAAGTTCTCACCCTCAAAACTTCCCGAATGCGTGGGATCACTGCTTCCTGAAGCAAATTAAGGTAAACAGCACCAGTTACAATACCGTCAAAAACGAACGGTCCAATGAATCCTTGTGCAGATAAGCCGCACCACGCTGTGACTTCTGGCAGATTAATACGATGTTCTTCAGTAACGTGTAGATTCTCAGGTGCCCAGTAAGTGCAGTTGCGACGGTTAATTGAACTGAAAACTTTCAAATTCTCGATTAAACTGTCTTTGGACTTCTACCGCATTTTCGTATTTCCAGTAACACTTAATGATTAATTTTCGTTGCTCAAAGGTAAGTCTGGTAGTAACCATTGTTTTAGATTAGATCAATCTGAAAAGAATGCAGTATGAATAAGTTATCAAATAAAGTATGTATACAGTTGTTGGGATACCCTGTATATATATATATATATATATATATATATATATATATATATATATATATATATATATATATATAGCACAAAAAGAACTTATGATTTTCAAATAAATGACTTCGTTGATTTTCAAAATAAAAATATCAAAATATAATGTGATAAATGCAGTTTTGATAGGCATAATACATTTATTATAAGAGATTACATTAGAAAGATAACGTTCTTCTTGCCGTAGACTAATCTGGAGCCTCCCACCGTAATTCTGCTCCGAAGAAAAGCATTTCTTCTTGTACAGTTACAATTTCTTCGCGAATAACAACTTTCAACTATGCCATTCGTGGATGTACAGTTCATAAGCATTGTTGGCAAGTGAGATGCAGGGAGGCAAGAAGGATGTCAACTTTCCGATAAAATTTAACAATAAATGTATACCTATCAAAACTGCATTCATTACAGATTCTTCTGGTGTATTTTTTTTAGAATAACAAACAAATAAGGCTGGTATATTATGCAGACGATTCTAATAGCAAAAGAAACAATATGTCCATGCAAACTGGAAATCAACAACACTATAATTCAACTAATAATGGAATTTAATTATCTTAGATGCACAGATCTCCAGCGACCGAGACCCCAATAGCGGGATATCTTAGGTATGTAACTTGGAGACATAAATACTTACAAATTGACAGCAAAACAAAAACATATAAATCAATAGTACAACCCACCCTATGTTGTATCGCAGAAAGAAGAAGAACAACATAATTTCTTCGCAGTAGCGAAATGAAAGACCATCTTATGAACTATAGTCGTTAAAAAAAAAGAACAAAATGAGAAACACAATTATCAGGGAACAAATATTGTTCGCTTCGTATTCATAGGGGAATAAAATATTTACATAGAAACAACAGGAAGTATTTTTTAAATTTTCTAAGCAAACATTTACGATACGTCTCATAAATGCAATAAGAAAAATATGTATACTAATGATTAAAAAAAAATAGATAAAATAAGTGAGGTATATTAGCCCGTGCCAATAAACCTATGAAAGTTTGATTAGCTCAGAGTGTGATACCATTGGCCCATCAGAGTGTGATACCATAGGCCCACATGGATTTAAGAACCACTTTCTAAACTAAAAGTTTATATTCAATAGATAATTGGGATCTCTTTCTAACAGCCAGTACAATTTAATGTCCAGTTGCTTACGCTTGTTGACACTATATGTTCTCCAGGTAAGTTGGCGATCTGAGAGGATTCCTAAGTATTTTGCATTGTCAAATAGAGTCGTATAGGGTTTGACTATTAAGTTGCACCGGTGGGCAAATGTCACTTTTTAGGATGATGTTTATTTTGAATTCACCCTGATTGTTGATTAAATGTTGGTTGAACAAAATTCATAAAGTTACGTGAACTCTATGAATCGTGTGAATCTTTATTTTATCATACACTGATAATGTTAATTGATACTGTTATTCTAGTTGATAATATTAACTACACGACGACGTAAATCGACTGTTGGGCATAAAATAAAGCAGCCGAGCAATATCGTTTTAATCAATATCGTAATTGATAATGTTAACTACACGATGAACATGTTCTACAGGTACGTATTGTTGTGGAAAGAAACTGAGTGAAGAAATTGAGCGTGACAAGAAACCACAGAACTTCTCAAAAAAAGGATAGGGAATTAGTAACCAATATCATCCGAAGCTCCCTGAACAAATGGGAACAGAAAAACAGAGAGCCCCTAACCCTACAGGCAAGATTTTTTTTATATTGAAAATCAAGGAATTTACACACATACACACACACACACACAAATATATATATATATATATATATATATATATATATATATATATATATATATATATACAGGGTCCGTCCCTCGAAGTATTACCAATTAAAAATGCTGGAGTTTTGTCAATTATCGTTATCTTTATTTAATATCTTTAGACAATTTTGAAAATACATTAAATTTCATGAAAAACATCTCATTGTTCAATATGGCTAATTTTGGCGCAGACGATGGCATCAAAGGCATCGCACTTTGCACGAATGTGAGTTTGTGGAATCCGTTGCCATTCTCGACGACGCGCTAACTTCAACGTGTTCAAACTCTCATTTTTGTTAACATCTTAGCCTCCAAAATGGACCATATGGAGAAGTCCATTGGATTCAAATCTGATGAGTATGGAGGCCATTGTTGATGAAATGATCTGTGGAATGTGATTTTGTAAAAACTGTTGTGTTAAATTCGAGTCCTGTAGAAATGTCCAACAGTTGGAAACAAATTGTTTGTGTATCCAAGGGATCAACGCATCATTTAACACCTTTTGTTGGTACACTTACTGGTTCATCTTAACGCCCTGATCGATGAAAATGAGCGGAGAGCGACCATTTGCAGTTACACAGCCAATGCAGCCAAAACCATCACAGAAGCAGGCGCTTGTTTATGCATAGCAACTGGATTGTCCAATTTGTCGCTGGACTTGCCTTTCAACCACACACGATCGTTTTGTTTATTTACGCATTGCTGAACAGTGAAAATGTTCTCATCATAAAATACCAAATTTTCAAGTTCGCCATTTGCGTGCATGCTTTTCAGTGATTTGGATAGTTGAAGTCTTGTTGCCTTTTGTGTCGGTATTAATTCTGGCGCTTTTTGTATCTTGTAAGGCTTGGTTTAGTCTATCTAATTTTGAGAACGCTGTAATCAGCTATTTGGTAGCTACAGCAGCGTGAAGTGTGTAACATTATATATGTTTGTAACATATATATGTTTACAGTACGCATTCACGGGTGGAAAAACATGTATTAGAACTTTTTTCCGGGAGTACATCCGGTTGTCGAATTGATCCCTGTCGGGAGCTTGCAGACGTTTCGCGAAAATCTCATTTGGCATCTTCCGTGCTTACTGTCGCGAAGTTCGTGACATTCTGAGAAGGACCGGTTTCCTGGATGGTATTTACCGAATAAGACCGAGGCCAGAACAGATAAATACTTCTCAGAAAGTGACAGTAATGAGATTTTGGCGAAACGTCTGTAAGCTACCTACAGGGACCAATTCGACAACCGGATGTACTCCCGGAAAAACCTAATAAATATATAATTGAGGTTCTTCATCAAATGTTATTATATCTGCTTGTTATTGTTATTATATCTTCTATATCTCTATATATATATATATATATATATATATATATATATATATATATATATATATATATATATATATATATATATATATATATATATATATATATATATATATAACAAATTTTTATAGAAAAAATTGAAATTAATAATAAAAGAAAATATATTAGAAAAATAAAAGAAATGGACAAGCAGATATAATAGCATCTGATGAAGACCTCCAGTCATACAAATAGACACTGGAAGGAAATAAATATAATTTGTCAAAGTTCGAAACCTTCTATTGAAATATTTTTGAATCGTTTTAATCATCACAGTTTCAAAACGTATTAAAGATTTAAAATTCTAACATGTTGGGGAAAGAAATATTGCTAATGTCAAACATTTTTCATAGTATTTTTATTTTATCTTATATCAAATATACCACAATTAACAGAGATATAATTTATATTATATTATCCTGCGTTAGGAAAACAAAACTGTAAATTTTTAATATTACAAAATGTCTACTTCTCGTTATTTCTATTAAGATATTTTAAATATTGGTCCATTATTATATTGACATAATGAAGATATTGTTATAACACGTCAGATTTTTTAAAAGGCAAAAATCAATATAACTGAATTAAAATGATTAAAAATAACGTTATTAACTAAATATTTTATAATATTCACAATAACGAAAATAGAGATTTTGGTATGTTACTAAAAAGAAATACATTAAAAATATTTAATATAATAATAAATATTTACTATCATTAAGAAAATTTGTTAGTTTATTAAAAATAAAAATATAAATAAAATGAGAATTAATAACTACTAAAAGTAGAACTGTGACATCTTATGACTGACAATGTCACAGAACTGAAAATAGTTATAACACAATCCACTTTATACGTAGGTAATGTAAAATAGAATGGAGAATGTTGCTTAATATGTTATTTGTTTATATTGATAATTTTATGACCAAATTCATTGTTTACTTGATAACTTATTTACACATGTTATTGTTTTATGAAAAGTATGGTTCCCATAAGACTGCTTTCTGAGAAGTATCTCAGAGTAACATATAATGATTACTGAGCGGAGGCGTAGGTGAAGATACCGGTAGCTCGACATCAACGTTGGTTAGAAATGGCCTTTGAAATTTATGCATTTTTTAATTTTAAATTCACGAAAAATAATAACAAAATATCAATTTTGTAGTAACCAAGGTTTAATAACTACAATCCCTTTAATGACAAAATATCTCGAAAATGATTTACTAATTTTTTTCTTAAAGAACCAAACTTATTCAACCCTATGCGTGTGGAGTTGAGGTTGACTTCTATACGTCTATCTCCATTTCTTCCTATCTTGAGTCAGTTCCCACATAATGCCCCTTTTTTTCGGCCTCCTCTCTATTCCTAATCATTTCTTCATTTATTCAATTGTTTAATTTAATAAAATTTCATTAATTAGTTATTCGAAAATAATGTTTAAGCCATAATATGGTAATAATACAAATATAGCCGAATATTCGAATCCGAATTTATTTTTTTAACATCTCAGATTAGTGGACGTATGCTCTTATATGGCTAAAAAAACCTATTATAGATGAGATAATGCGACCACACTCGGAACATTCGACCTGACCAGGAGGTGGGTTCTGTTTCTGTTTCTAGTGTTCGGTCCTTGGTACTGATGAAGTAGTTGTCTTCATTAGGTTCTACTGGAGGCAGTCACGTCCGATTGATGAATAACATTAACGCTCTTTAACGTTTCATGGAGAACATCCTTGTAGTAGTTCCATCCAAAGTAGTTGTCTCCATTGGATTCTATTGGAGGCAGTCACGTCCGATTGATGAACAGCATTAACGCTCTTTAACGTTTCATGGAGACCATCCTTGTAATAAAGCCTCTAACCTCTTTGCCTACATTCACTTTAAGTCAGCTCACCATATAACATATTTTTCTGGGCGATGGTCGCCCAACCCAAATGTCCCGCCCAGCATGACAATCTCTCCCCACGAGAACCTCAATCGACAAACAGTTTGCCTCGCCGAGAACTTCATTTGATTTTGTATGATACCATTTGATTCCCATTATCTGTCTCAGATGACGTTGATGAGTTCTCTCGAAAACCCTCAGGTGTTTCCTACAGGGCAACCCACTTAGAGTTCACACTCGTAAGTAAGCAAAGGGACGATTACAGCTCGATACACAGCCACCATTACCTTCAAGGGCAAGTCCTGATTTCCAAAAACACCATGGTGAAGTTTCCTAAAAGGCTCCAAAAGCTCTACAGCTAATTCATTTAAAGATTTACGAGTCCAGATCTCCTTTAGAATTAAGGAAGCTACCCAGATAGCTAAAATATTCCACAGACTCAAGTGCCAGATGCATAAATGTTGTCGGTATGAGGCCGGCCGCGGTGGTGTGATGGGTTAGTCGCCTACCTGGCAATCCAAAGGTAGTTGGTTTGATTCCAGCGCTCGGATGGGTGTTTTTCTTCAATTCTTTTGTCCGTCTTACTTCCTACCTTACACATACACTTATATACACTCACATATATACACACGCCCGCACATATCCATACCTAAATGTCTGTGATCGTTTCTAGGCAAGAGTGTAAAATCCGACAAGTAATTACCTCTCAGTCACGCGAGCTAAAGGCTAGATAAGGCCGGATGCCTTCTAAGAAGTGTTCTACGTTGGTCACTCGCCAGTCGGTAGGTTTCCTGATAGACTTATGGGTAGGCACATAACCAAGGGTTGATAGCCTGAAGAGGTGCTGGCCTGGGTTTGTCGGTAGCTGATGAACGTGGTTCGGAACCCATGTTAAGCTGTAGGTCCAGTCGCCGTAATAGTCTTAGATGCTGATGAGCTTCTAACCGTAAATACTTTCCTTTTATCGATATGAGGGAATGAGTTACCACGAACAGTCATAATTTTATTTTATTTGTGTTAATTTTTTGGCCTAATATTTCATGCGCCCAGAGATTTTACACTTCTGAATTTATAGCATGGGGATAAATTATGCGTTAATACATATTTGTCACTATCAGAGAACAAACTCAAACGATTTTCCAAAACTCGTTTCTATTAGTCTTATCCCATTGTGTTCTCGGCGATGTAGGGACACTTGATGCATTTTGAGGAGGTCATAGTACGTACCATCACGCTTACTGGGTTTACAAAATTTGGAAAGTTCACTCCTCAGAGAAGCAAACCACTGCAACATGAAAAAATCATAGAAAGGGATTATTAAAAAAAAAAACATTTATAAAAACTAACATTTAATTAACAGATGTAAAAGTACAATATTTTCGAATCTGAAGTATTGAATTTTTATATCTGAAGAAGGCACTGTGTGCCGAAATAATTGTCACAACTTTTGAATATAGTGGAAATTTCGACATTTAGACAAGTTTTAGTTTTTTAATTTAAAATTAATTTCCATTAAGTATCGGCTGCCTCAGTTAAATATATTTCCTTATTCAATTCACTACCAACTTAGCAACACCTCCATTCGACGCTGTCTGTATATTGGAATCCATAGCAGTTTGAAATTGCGCCTTAATCTTACATTTCTTAGATAAATATCTGAACCTTTTTATTATAGAAAAACTAACATTAAAGTGAAAGTCAAATGAAACTTAATTCAATAAAAATTTTAAACACTACCCTTCAAATTTACAACAGTTAGCGCATTTTTTTCAGAATTCAACCACAAGATTTAAAAAATGGCTAAAAAGTGTTTCGGTCTGGTTTAGGGTAAATATATTTTACCCTAAAAATATTAAATGAAATTTACCCTAAAACAAACCGAAATACATTTAGTGTACTGTTGTACTGTTAGTTAGCCTCAAGTTAGCCTTGGATTTCAAATATGCGGCAAGAAAAAAAAATGAAAATATACCCAAATGGGCAAACATTTCCTAATATTTGTGAACAAAATTTCATTAAGAAATATCAAAGCGTTTTCGAGATATTTGACCATATCCATACATAATAGCGACCCTGTATATATCTGGTATTATTCTACATAAATATTCCTTTCAGGCCTTCTGGACTTAGCATTCTGTCTTCTAATTAAATGTATAAGATTTTTAAACTCTCACTGAAATTCAATATTTCCAATAATTTGTTAAAATGTCTTTAAGTAGGTCATATGATGGGTTTTTTATTCATTTAATAAATAATAAATAATTTTAGTATAGTGTTCATTATTACGTTGATAAATAATAAATTTCATAAAACAATAATGTGAACAGCAGCTATATACTATAATTATATTAGATTTACTTTCCTCGCTGATTGATAACCGAAAGGGCGATTGCCCTAACCGGCGTTCTATTTGTCGACATAAAGCCACCAGGTTGGCAAGTATTGCGTTCACTGAGACAGAGGGCAGGTGAGCAAAACAATTGATATGTGATGAGGTAAAATGTTTAAAATTTATTGTTTTAAAATTTTAACAAGGTCGTTCAAATTTCGCTGAAAATATCTTCACCAGATTGTTATATAATAACGGTGTTTATCTAATGGCAAATATGTATTGCCAAAGATAATTCCATTGCAAAACGAGTAAAGCAGTGTTAAGTACCTTTTTTATTAATTAAAATATTGTTTAGGAAGATATTTTCATGGATATTTGTTATTTAATATGTATAAATTAATCATAAACAATTTTATCAGAATTTTGTATATCCATACTCTACGTTATAAAAATTAAAACTTAAAATCGCACAATTTTCATTTATTTTAAGTCATTTTCGATAACTTGGACATATTATTAACCAAGTTGCTCAAATAGAAATAATAATATTTAAAAGTGTAACGCTAATTTATATCTAAAAAAAAAAAAGAAATTAGCTTAGTTGTAATTTGTTTTATTTTTACCTTTTATTGTACTATCAGTTTTTCAAATACGTATTTCCTTTTTAATAATTGATAACATGTATTAGTTATTGATTATTACGGTTAAAAGATTATTTACTAGGTGAAAGTAATCTATTAGTGACATTTAGTTTAGAAATACGCAAAACCGCAAGATTTTAAGTCAAACTAGTCATAAAATTTAAATATATGTCTGCGTATCTTTATATATACATTTTTTTTTTATTTATCTTTGTATGTCTGTATGCATGTTATATAGACAAATGTGTTACTGAGTATGTATGAACAAAAAGGAAGATCTTTCAAATATATAAACACGATTCTATAGTTGTTTCCTTTCCTTTTGTTCATTTTTTTACCCTACGAAGTCTTCAAAATTATCTTAAACAGTTTTTCAGCCTTTGAAAAACCTTTTTGACAGTTTGAAGAAAGAAAATATTTAATCAGAAAGAAATCAATAACATTGGATGGATTATCTGGTTTGTTATTGTTAAAGTGGGTTATAACATACGATACTGAACCCGAACGACTAGTATAATCTCTAAGAATCGTCGACTAGATTAGTCGAACGACACTTCTAAATTTCGCTGTAAACATTGAAATCGCCACCCAGAATGGCTCCATAAAGAACGACGACGGTGGAGCTGGTTTCCATGTTAGCAAATCCTGGATTCGAAAATAGCTCGTGCCGGAAATTCTTCTGGATAACGCTCATAGTCCTGCTGCCACAGTTAGTGATCATGTCGTCCTAACACAATTGGTATTTCTGCATTGAATCTGGGTTGGATAATGCCAAGAATCCACGTCGGGAGTTGCGAAAAGGATTTACTTAGAGAGCAAATTGCTATATTTGAGAAACAATTCCCCAATTCCTCAAAAAGTGGGGGGATTTTTACGGAGGATTTAGGTGTTGCATGCGTTTAGGACCAGCTGTAAAGGGGAAACCTTCACAGATTAGCCCTTATGCAGTTGCTGCTTTTGGCTGGCGACTTTATAAATCGAGTATATAAAATAATAATCGAATAAAAAAAAAGAAAAAAAAGGGAAACAAGAACAGTGCTGTATATTTGGTTGCCGCCATATAGTTAATAATTAATACTGATACACTTTGAAGTTAGCCGAAGATTAAAAATCATTATCATACAGTTAACCGTAGTTCGAACAACCCTTTAATTATCGCATTTGTCATTATTTGTCAACTTGTCAGAATCATAGGCTATGGCTGGCAATTTATTTCGTATAATAAAATTATCTAAAAATCAACCGGGTGAGCTTAAACGAAAATTGTCAACTCACCAAAAAATATTTAAGCATTATAGTTTTATCAGTGATATTGTTGCCTTAAGGGGTTATGTTGTACTTTGTTACATAATCACCCCTTTATACAACAACATATAGGATAATCATTTTGATTTAAAAACATATTTTTAACAATATGATGCCAACATTTAGTTTTCGGTTTCAGTGAACTACTATTTATGAGTGGAAGTAAATTGAATAACTATTTTTATTTAAGGCTTTCTGGTTGCCACCACAAATAATGCCTCCATAGCATTTTATTCCGGCCCTCCACCAGGAACTCCTCCAGCCCAAACAAAAACAAAGTTTGGACCACTTGCAGATGAAGATAGAGTATTTACAAATTTGTATGGAAAACATGATTGGCGTCTTAAAGGTGCCATGAAACGTGGAGATTGGTATAAAACAAAAGAAATTTTATTAAAAGGAGCTGATTGGATTATAAGTAAGTTTGTATTTTATTAGAAATTTTTAATTGAAATAAAATTTACAACATATTTTAGATGAAGTAAAAACATCAGGGCTTCGTGGTAGAGGCGGGGCTGGTTTTCCATCAGGTATGAAGTGGTCATTCATGAACAGACCTGGTGATGGGCGACCAAAATATCTGGTTGTAAATGCTGATGAAGGAGAACCTGGAACTTGCAAAGACAGGGAAATAATGAGACATGATCCTCACAAGCTTGTGGAAGGATGTCTTATTGCCGGAAGAGCCATTGGTGCCAAAGCAGCTTATATATACATTAGAGGGGAATTTTACAATGAAGCATCAAACATGCAAGTTGCAATTGCTGAGGTAAAATAATAAATTGATATAATCTAGTAGGATTAACTAGTAAGGATTCATTTCTTATTTCCAGGCATACCAAGCTGGTTTCTTAGGAAAGAATGCTTGTGGTTCTGGTTATGATTTTGATGTATTTATGCACAGAGGTGCTGGAGCTTACATTTGTGGTGAAGAAACAGCTTTGATTGAATCAATTGAAGGCAAACAGGGAAAACCTCGTCTTAAACCACCATTCCCAGCTGATGTAGGTGTATTTGGTTGTCCAACAACTGTCAACAATGTTGAAACCATTGCTGTATCTCCTGTATGTTATGTATATTGAATAATTTATAAACATGTCATAATGTAATTGTTTTCAGACTATTTGCCGTAGGGGAGGGCCTTGGTTTGCCTCTTTTGGAAGAACTCGTAATTCTGGAACAAAGCTTTTTAACATTTCAGGTCATGTAAACAAACCATGCACTGTAGAGGAAGAAATGAGTATTCCCCTTAAAGAACTTATTGAAACTCATGCTGGAGGTGTCCAAGGGGGATGGGATAACTTGTTAGCCATCATTCCTGGAGGATCATCTACCCCACTTATTCCCAAAAAGTAAGAATTTCACCTTTTAATGTAGTATCTAATTTATGATTTAATTCCAGAGTCTGTGAGGATGTGCTGATGGACTTTGATGGATTAGTAGCTGCCCAAACAAGTTTGGGTACAGCAGCTATTATTGTTATGAACAAGCAAACTGATATAGTTAAAGCAATTGCAAGATTGATCATGTTCTATAAACATGAATCTTGTGGACAATGCACACCTTGCAGAGAAGGTTGGTCATTTCTTACATTTTTAGATTAAAAAAATCATTACAAATACTCTTCATATTTCAGGTGTTGCATGGATGAACAAGATGATTTATAGATTTGTTGATGGAAATGCTCAACCTGAAGAAATTGATATGCTGTGGGAAATTAGTAAGCAAGTTGAAGGTCATTCAATTTGCGCTTTAGCTGATGGTGCTGCTTGGCCAGTTCAGGGTCTAATTAGACATTTCCGACCCGAACTTGAGGGGAGGATGACACGATTCAATGAACAAAAGCAGAGAGCATCAAACTAGATTTTATTTCTGTGAGGGGGTATTTTGCTAATGCTTCAGTCAGTTTTCTGTATATATTATCATTTTTAAATTAAGAATTATCAGCTTAATTTTATTTCCCCTGCAGTCATTACTCCAAGCATAGAATTTTTTTTTATCATAAAGATCAGGTAAAGAAAATCACCTGAATTAATACAAGATCATTTGCACCTGTTTTTTGTAGGTATTCCTTTTAATAAATTGTTTCTGTTATTGACCATAACTGTTTATTTATAACATATATACTAAAACTCTCATGACTACCCATGGTTATAAGTATCCAATAAATCAGCCTGAACCTTTTTTATGGAATCTTTAATAGTTTTTGTTTTTTTATAACATAGTCGCTTATTATATATTAATATAAAGTACCAAAATCCCTTTCTCCCATAGAAGCAATTAGGTTTTAATATATCATATTAATGGCTTGGACAGTGAGTCATTTAAATTGGTCTCTATTTTAAATAAAGCAATCATAGGTATTAAAATATGAGTCAGAAGTGACTTTCTGAAAAAGTTAAAATCAGAACAGTCAACATTTTTAGTTTTAATAAAGATTTGTTTCAATAAAAAATAGTGTTATGCTTTGATAAAATTTCAAAAAGAGATGTTTAAAACATGAATTTGCAAGGAATCAAAATATTACTAAAAATTTATAGATAAGTGTGGAAACAACAAAAGATACCAAAAGTATAGGAATAAGACAAATAGTACCAATATACAAAATAAGATAACAAATATTGTGTCAACTACAAGAGAATCAATTACAAATTGCACATCAGGGAAAATCTATAAAGTAATACTCAAACAAAAAATAATAGAACCCACATTAAAGCAATTACAAAGTGGACCTGGAAAAGGGAGAGGAGCACAGGATAAAATATTTACAATATAATATATTGTAAATAAAACTTATACTTAACAGAAAAAGAAGTAAAATGTAAGTCGAATCTTTAAAAAAACGAATTAGCAAGGAATACAAATATTACTAAAAATGTATTAACAAGTGTGGAAAGAACAAAAGTCTAGGAAAAGTACAATAAAAAAGGACATATATATAGTACCCACATACAAAAAAAAGAACAAGGATTATATAAACTACAAATTACACATCACCGAAAATCTATGAAATAATACTTGAGCAAAAACTTTAGAAAAAAATAATAGAACCAACATTGAGTCAATCACAAAGCAGACTCAGAAAATGCAGAGGAACACAGGACCATATATTTACAATAAAATAGATTATAAATAGAACTTATACTTAATAGAAAGTGAAGTATACTTTGCATTTTTGAATATCTAGAAAGCTATAAAGAAATAAACTGTGAAAACATCTACATAAAAAGAGAAGTTAATACAAAACTTGTTTTAACAAACATTTCACTTTTTTATTGATGTTAAGGTTTTCTTTTACTCGTTTACGTAATCGTCATTTTAAATTCTCATACTAGTATCAAATAAAACTCGACAACAAATGATCAATGTCTGTAAAATTGATTTATTATTTTAGAGTCAAAAAATGAACAATGTACAAATTGCTTTCAAAAGTAATTTAAAAATGAAAACAACTTTCAATAAAACTAATAATCGATAGTTCCTCCATGGGTCTGTATGGCTGTAGGCGATTTGGCATGCTGTTGATTAAATGGATAAATTTGGGTTTGTGGAATTCTCTCCCATTCTTCACGAGCAGCATCTTTTAGTTCTCGCAGGGAAAGAGGAGGATTGTTTCGTTTCTTGATGCGTATTTTCAGAATGTCCTAAGCATGTTCATTGACATTCATGTCAGGGGAATTTGCGGCTCACCCTAATTTGTTTATTCCCTCCTCTTCAAGAAAATTTTGTACTGCTGCTGTTTGACTAGGTGTGTTGCCATCCATGAAAACCAATCCTTCGCCACTGCGCCTCGGAACAGATGCACAACAGGAATTAAAACATCCTCGATATACACAGCACCAGCGACTCTTCTCTCCAGGACCTGTAGAGGGTCCGTGTACCCCTCATAGTACCACACCCAAACCATCACGTTCCCACCTTCAAATGGGATATGTGGTTGAGTTTTTTTATAATCGGGCTTGTCCATCTGCCGCTCTCCAAACTAACGTTCATCGTGAATCAGAAACCAAGCCAATTCTCGTCTCATCGGAGAACATCACATTATTCCAGTTAGGTCTATGATCCACCATTTCTCGAGCCTATTGCAATCTTTCATTTTTTTGTTGAAAGGGTTAGTTTGGGAACATGTAGAATTATTCTGCGATGCAAATTTACCGCTTTCAGTCTGCCTGTTATCGTTTGTCGTGAGACTAACAAGCTTCCTTGATATACCACTTGTAGATTCCAGACGATTTCTTCGAGCTGCAATTGATATCTGCCAGTCTTGTGCAGATGTTCTACATCGTTTTCTGCCACTTTTGGGGCGATCCTTTACGTCATTTGTCTCTTGGATTTTTTTATGCATTTTCCATACAATATTTTGGGAAATCCCTAATTTCCACGAAATCATTTTATTTGAAGGATTTAGTTTGAAGTAAATAAAACAAAAATATACTTACATGAAATGAAATGACAAGAGATGGCATTACTGTGCGCAACGTCCACTAGTTCGGATATATATTCAATTCAAATGTAATAATTTATTTCCTCCTATTTTTTCGGTATAATATTAGGTAATATTTGGCTTATTTCGGGGGGGGGGGGGGGGTTCCCTGATCCATGCGCAGGACTTTCTGTCTCGTCTTGTAATGCCAAGCATACATCTTTCCATTCCCCTCTGTGCCACCCGAAGTTTTTGAATTGATTGCGATGTGAGTGTCCAGGTTTCACTTCCGTATGTCATAACGGGTAGATCGAATACTTTTCTTTTCAGGCAAAGTGGGAGTCTGCTCTTAAACACTATGTTGAGCCTACCAAATGCCTCCCAGCCACATTTAACACGCCGTTCCACCTCCCGGGCGGTATTCCCCTCCATTGAAATCCTCTGCCCAAGATATACAAAGCTGTCCACAATCTCTAAATCCCTTCCTAAAATTGAAATTCTTCTGTCCTGAGCGAAGTTATTGAACATAACCTGACTCTTTTTCAGGTTTATTTTCAAGCCAAATGGTTCGCCAGCCCTTTGCAGTTCTTGTATGCGTCTTTGCAGCTCCTCTGGGTCTTGCGAAATGAGAATAATATCATCTGCAAATCTAAGATGGTTTAAGTTTGCACCATTGATCTTTACACCATCCTGTTCCCAATCCAGTTTACGGAATACTTCTTCAAGGCCAGCCGAGAAAAGAATAGGCGATATTGCGTCACCCTGCCGTACACCTCGTTCTATATTAATTCCCACTTCAAGATCATCAAGGTGAATTGTGGCTGTAGTTCCATCATATATCGATTCTAATAGGTTTACATAGGCTCTCTCTACACCTTGGCTAAGCAGTGCATCCATTATCGCATGCTTTGAGATGGAATCAAATGCTTTTTCGTAGTCGATAAAAGCCAAGTACAGTGGCATGGTGTATTCGTTGTGCCTTTCTATGACCTGCTGTACAACCTGGATGTGATCCATTGTACTGAATCCTGCTTGTTCTCTTGGTTGTGCGTCATTCAGTTTTTTTAATATTCTTTTAGAAATTATCTTAGTGAAAACTTTGTACATCACTGATAGGAGGCTTATTGGACGGTAGTTCTTTAAAATGTTCCTGTGCTCCTTTTTTGTGTAAAAGGATCACTTCTGCATTTTTCCATAAGTCAGGTACTTTTTGTTCTTTGAGGCATTTTGAGTATAATTTTGCCAGTGTTTTATGTAACGTCCGACCACCAGCTTTTAGCATTTCGACAGTTACACTATCCTTTCTGGAGCCTTGCCGTTCTTCATCAATTCTATAGCATTTGTTAGTTCCTCCACTAGGATATCTGGCACTATATATTGTTCTTCCATGGGTATTGCTGTCCCTGACTGGCTCTGATCTTCATGTAACTGGGAATAAAACCTTCTGACAATCTCTAACATTTGGGTACGCGCCCTGCACACTGTGCCATCCTCACGCTTTAAAGCATGTATTTGCGTTCTTTTGTTTCTCAGCTTCTGTTTAGCTTTGTTAATTCCTTTGTTTTCTTCCAGGGTTTTTTGCACTAGCTGCATATTGAATCGGCGCGTGTCCTCTCTGATACGTTTTCTTATAGTTTTGCAGAGTTCAGTGTACTCGACCCTGCCAAAAGGACTACCTGCATTTCTCATTGCTCGCCGTTTCTTCATTAAATCAATGATCTCACTGGAGATTTTTGTTTGTTTGAGACATTTTTCTTCTGCTGCTATTGAAGCAGCCGTTTGAAGTACATTGTTGGCGATTTCTTCATATTGAACTGATATTTCCACCTCCTCTGGATCTTGTAACGCAGCAAACCGGTTTGACAAAGCAATCTCAAAATCGCTTCCTCTCTCCAGCAGTTTTCCAGAATCCACCTTGCCCTTCTTTGATCTTACCATTCTTTCGCACTCTTTTCGACAGTCAATCCGAACCCTTGCGGTGGTCACTTCCAACATTAAAATTGTTAAGGACAGTACAATTGGTAAATATTGTTTTATCGTTGGTCATGATGTAGTCAATTTCGCCAGTCAATATATATATATATATATATATATATATATATATATATATATATATATATATATATATATATATATATATATATATATATATATATATATATATATATATATATATATATATATGTACATATGTACACTTATACATATATACCACTACCTTCCGATAGAGGTCGGTATAAATCTGTCTCAGCAGTTTGGCAAATCATCATGAAGTATTGCAAATGATCGAAATTTATTATCAAAATCAGCGTTCTGTACGCCAAACTTATACTTACACTTTGTGAATATGAAATTCCTGATGTATTTACCTAATTATTAATAAATTGCGAACGCATTTCACGCTGCTCGATATTAAAAGAAAAACAAGACAAAAAACTAAAAATCCAAATTTATCAAGGCTTTGTTATTCGACTGTCTGGATTATTTAATTCCGAATTTTAATGATATTGAGCTGGTTGAGATGTGGTTCCAACAGGACGGCTGCACATGTCATACACCCGACGTAGCAATCGATTTATTGAGAAAATTATTTTGGGGGAACGGACCTGTTAATTGGTCATTATGTTAAATTTTTGATTGACCGATAAACCAGGCACTATTGATGCCTGGAAGCCAACATAACTTGGACAGTTGTGGACATAAGACCCCAATTCCTTGAAAAAGTGATCGGATATTTGATAGACAGAATGCATTGCCAAAAGTAGCCGCGGCAGACGTGTCTGAAATTGTTTTCAATCATTAATGCCATTGAATGTTATTTCACATAAAATAAATATTTTCAAGGCATGTAATTTGGTTGTTTTGTTTAAATTTAAAGTTCGGATTCATTAAAAAAATCACGTATATCAAAGGAATATCTTTCCTATTACTAACACACGTAAAGACGCACAAATCAGATTTAAAACATATATTACATAAATATTTTACATTTGGGTTATAAATCAAATAAAACTGATAATTCAACACGTTCCTTATATATAAATAATGTAAAAAGTACACCTATATAACATTAATAAAGTCAACTATTAAAATTGTATTGTGGGATTTTGTGATAATTACTGAAAAATTCGTTAAAACATTAAAAATATTTTTGCAAAGGCTCTCCAAGAACAACTTCCATTTCATGAATAGCTTTTTGACAAGCTTTCTCGACACTCTCCTCTTCATCTTCAAGCAGTTCAGCTAAGAAAGGAATCGTTTCCGGCAGGAGGGGCAAGAAATCTTGCCCCAATTTAAGAATGACTTCTTTCAAACAATATAAAGCAAATAAACGAATATTAGGCGATGAACTTCGCATTTTTAAAAGAATCTGATAATTCATTTGCTTCCAGCAAACGTCATCGCAAACTGCTAACAAGAAACTAACTATCGTTGGAGTTAATAATTTCTCATTTCTTTCTCGGAGAGCCTCAATACCGCCTAAGTCATTTTCTATTTGGTCTACCAATGGTTGCATTAAAATATCAAATCGGTCTCTATTAATAAATTTCTGATTATCATAACTAAATACAGCTTGTAGTGTCGTTAATACATTTTCTAATAAAAGAATATCTTTTGTTTCATCGTTAAAATAAGAATAATCCGTTTTTAATTTATTGATGTAGGTAATTATTTGAACAGCATTATTCAGAAAATGATTCGCAAATAAAACAAACAGCCCTTTTAGAGACTGAGCTATATTCATTGATAAACTATAAAACGTAATGAGCCGTTCACTTTTATCCCCGCTTCGAACAGCCCAATCATAGACCTTATAGTATAAAGGACGAAATGAACTTTCCGAAAGCTTTAGAATTAAAACAGTTAAAGCTTTTACTATTTGGGTTTCAACCGAGTTGGCTTCGTCTATGGAACACTGCCTATCGGAACGAAATTTCAGTGCTAACAAAAAGAAAGTAGTGAGTTCTTGAATGTTAGAATTAATATCTGCAGTAGTTAACTTCTTGAAACATTCTGATAAAATGTCCATCAGTGAACCTACAGCTTTGAAATATTTTTTACTTACCAACGTCGTATAACTATCTTCGATAGCCGGAATTAAAACTCTGGTTGGTATTAAGCTCCCTATTTTTTGTTTAATTAAATTTAACTTATTGACGAGAGGTAACAATTTTTGATCTTTTGTGGTGAAGTCCCACTTGCTTAATAAAATTGACATTTCGAATATAATCTTTTTAAGATAAGGACTTAAAAATAGCGAAAGGCTATCCAGGAGTTTGTTAACAGCAGTCACAACACTGATAAGCAGCAAACTGGAAGTATTTTGATGTTTTTGGTTTCTTAGAATCCTTAGGAAAGGTGGCATAATATCAGGAAGACAGGATATAGCATGTACTCCCAAATTGGCACATAATTCAGCAAGACACAAAATTACTGAAGCTAAAACGTTATTTTGTGCTTTACCAGACCCTAGCAAGTTACAGATGAATTCCAATATTTTAAGGAACTTTTCTGGATCATCAGATGCCAAGGCTTTTACTAATAGCTTTAACGAAAGCAAAGCGGTTTGAACTAAAATTTCTTGATCTGCTTCAATTTCCTCTGCATTTAGGATTTCAATAATAGATATAATCGGTGGTATCAAAACATATAAATCACTTTTGTCACAATCATCGAAATATTTGGAGTTGTGTTGCAATTTTATATTTAGTAGTTCTAATGCCCTTCTTTTTACTGTACATAGATTATACATAGTTAAACCCTTAATTACAAGAATAAACATGTTCGGCGTCAGTAGAGCGTTTATACTATCCAAAATGTCATAACTATGATGTAACATAATTTTCCAATACTGTGCTTGTGGTGTACTTGAAGCTTTTTCAGTTGTTCTCTGAGTTTTCTGAATGCACGTTAATACACTCACTATTAAATCTTTGTATAACTGTTCTAATTTCAAGCTTTGACTGTTGGATAGAACGACAATTTTATTAATAAACTGTGGGGCGGTCAAAAGACTTTTAATAAAACTTATCAACACGTATTTATAATGACGAAATTGTTTCGGATTGTAATTTTGAATATTGAAAAATGACGTTCCCATAGGTACTTCAACTTTGTCACTTTTTTCATCTGGAAGTTGTTTTAAGAAATTTATGAGTTGCAAACACGAGTTAAAAACAACTTCTGGTGGAAATTCTAAACACAAAGTTAATGCGACGTCGAGAACTGTATGGTGATCTGAAACAAAAAAATACATATGTAATAAAAATGATATGTTATGATATATGAAACAAAAGAAACAAAAAAGAAACAAAAGAACGTAAATATATGCTTTAAAGAGTGAGGATGGCACAGTGTGCAGGGCGCGTACCCAAATGTTAGAGATTGTCAGAAAATTTTATTCCCAGTTATATGAAGATCAGAACCAATCAAAGACAACAATACCCACGGAAGAACAAATGCCAGATATCCTAGTGGAGGAAGTAACAAATGCTATAGAATCGATGAAAAACGGCAAGGCTCCAGGAAAGGACAGTATAACTGTCGAAATGCTAAAAGCTGGTGGTCGGATGTTACATAAAACACTGGCAAAATTATACTCAAAATGCCTCAAAGAACAAAAAGTACCTGACTTATGGAAAAATGCAGAAGTGATCCTTTTACATAAAAAAGGAGCACAGGAAGATTTAAACAACTACCGTCCAATAAGCCTCCTATCAGTAATGTACAAAGTTTTCACTACGATAATTTCTAAAAGAATATTAAAAAAAAACTGAATGACGCACAACCAAGAGAACAAGCAGGATTCAGAAGTGGATACAATGGATCACGAATACACCATGCCACTGTGCTTGGCTTTTATCGACTACGAAAAAGCATTAGACTCCATCTCAAAGCATGCGATAATGGATGCACTGCTTAGCCAAGGTGTAGAGAGAGCCTATGTAGACCTATTAGAATCGATATATGATGGAGCTACAGCCACAATTCACCTTGATGATCTTGAAGTGGGAATTAATGTAGAACGAGGTGTACGGCAGGGTGACGCAATATCGCCTATTCTTTTCTCGGCTGGCCTTGAAGAAGTATTCCGTAAACTGGATTGGGAACAGGATGGTGTAAAGATCAATGGTGCAAACTTAAACCAACTTAGATTTGCAGATGATATCGTTCTCCTTTCACAAGACCCAGAGGAGCTGCAAAGACGCATATAAGAACTGCAAAGGGCTGGCTAACCATTTGGCTTGAAAATAAACCTGGAAAAGAGTCAGGTTATGTTCAATAACTTCGCTCAGGACAGAAGAATTTCAGTTTTAGGAAGGGATTTGGAGATTGCGGAGAGTTTTATATATCCTGGGCAGAGGATTTCAATGGAGGGAAATAAATGTGGCTGGCAGGCATTTGGTAGGCTCAACGTAGTGTTTAAGAGCAGACTCCCACTTTGCCTGAAAAGAAAGGTCTTCGATCAGTGCGTTCTACCCGTTATGACATACGGAAGTGAAACCTGGACACTCACATCGCAATCAATTCAAAAATTTCGGGTGGCACAGAGGGGAATGGAAAGATGTATGCTTGGCATTACAAGACGAGACAGAAAGTCCTGCACATGGATTAGGGAACAAACAAAAGTATGTGACATCATTGGAAGAGTAAAGCAATTGAAATGGAGATGGGCAGGCCATATAGCGAGGCGATGGGACGACAGATGGACCAAGGCAATCCTGGAGTGGATACCGCTTGATCGCAAACGTCCGCGAAGAAGACCGAAAGCACGATGGATTGATGACATCGTTAAGTATATTGGACCCGAGTGGCAGGTTAAAGTCCAGGACTGTGAAAGTTGGAAGCATGCTGAAGAGGCCTCCATCCTGCAGTGGATCGATACAGGCTGATGATGATGATAATATATATATATATATATATATATATATATATATATATATATATATATATATATATATATATATATATATATATATATATATATATATATATATATATAAACGCGAAGAAAATAAATTGTTTTACATCGGCGCGCGCAACTTCGTCCCCGGTAAAAATACACTCTGATCTGTTTTCCCAAACGCGCCATAAGAAGTAAAACTTCAAAATTGTCCAATAACAGTGGGAATTAGAGTCAAAACTGGAAAATGAGGCACAATCATAACGGGTATTTTTTTAGTGTGTCCGAACTTCCGAGAGAGGTCGCTGTCAAACGAACTGTTAGTTTGCGCTCAACTCTGCAAATCATTTTGTGTCTCAATTGCCTGGCAAATGATCATGGAACGTTTAACATCAGAGAAACGCTTGCAAATTGTCGAAATATATTATCAAAACCAGTGTTCTGTGCACCAAACTTATAATGCACTTTGTCAATTTGAACTTCGTGATGTATTCGCCGAATTATTGACAAATTCCGAACGCTTTGCACGCTGCTCGATATTAAAACAAAAACAAGAGAAAAAACTCTGCGTGCCACAGAAAATGTCATCGCAGTGTTGATGAAAAAAATCCAAATTTATCAATGCGTCGCTGTTCGCAGGATGTTGGGCTTTGTTATTCGACTACGTGGATTATTTAATTCCGAATTTAAATGATATGGATCTGGAGGCGATGTGGTTCCAACAGGACGTGGATTTATTGAGAGGGAACAATTCGGGAGACAATTATTTCGAGGAACAGACCTGTTAATTGACCACCAAGGTCATGTAATTTAACGTGTTCAGATTACTTTCTTTTGGGTTATGGGCAAAGGTCTCCAAACTACGACCCGCGGGCCAAATGCGGCCCGCCAATGTCATCTATCCGGCCCGCGAATAGTGAATTTAGCAAGCGTATGCTCGTTTAAGGCGCGTACTCGGCGACTAGTTTAGAAATTATACATAATGGCAGGAAAAATAAAACGGTTTTAGCCCTTAGAACTTACTGGACTAATCAGTATAACTCTAAGGCTGAAAAGTTTAGAGACCCCTCCCTGGTGTAGAGCAGGGGTCTGAGGGTCGTTTTTTATCGGCCAGATGTGTGACAAGACATACCGTCTTTTTTACTTTCTGACGATGCCTTATTAGTTTCCTTGGCTCATCAGATACCTAGGGTTTTCGTGCCTCCTGCACTTTGTGTTGTACATTCTCTAATGAGGTGTAGTTGTAGTAGACTTTTATAAACATTTCATTCTTTGCTAGGTGCCATCTATTGGACATTTTGCATATTTGGAGCTTATGACAAACCGCTGTTATAAGCATATTGTAGTTGTTTCAACAATCTCTACCAAGGTATGTTTTGACGTGCCGAACCAGCATTCGCTATCTGGATTTTTAGTAATATATGGTCTATCTAATTCCTTGAAGGTCCTTCATGCATATAACCGACGAATGTAGCAAATAAATTCATAAAAAAACCTTCTAATATATAAAACTATCTCTTACCTCTGTTTTGCTTTTGCTTCTCCTGACTGTTATGCAAAACTTGCTTTTCAAAGATCAAAAGAAGGAAAATGTGCAAGTTTTCTTCTTCGTTAACTTTATTCAATAACTGTTTGTAAAGAGGAATTCTCCTGTGTTCTGGAACGTCAAGCAGGGCATCTACAAATACTTGCAAAATATTCGATATTGAAGTTGATTTATTCTCCTTTAGTAAAATCGGAATGATCGAATCAATGATTTTAATTATAATTTGAAAACTGTATGCATCGTCATATCGAAGCACCGAAGAACCCATAAAAGTAAAAATTGTCATTATATGATGTAAAATTGCCGCAGGAACGATTTGCGCAGCATCAGCTAGAAGAAGCAAAGCGTGATGATGGGTTTGTGGATTTTGCGACGCCCTTATACACTGAATTACAAGTTCTAAGTTGAAAAAATTTTCGGGGATAGCATGAATATCTACCTTAGTGCATATTAACAAAATTAATGAGAGAATTAATTGTTTTGGATATTCAACAGCATCCTGTTCTTGAAAATCAAGGCATTTTTTCAAAATATTGAATAACAAAGGTATCAAACATTCACCATTTCTAATTTTCTTCTTATCTTGAATAAATTCTAACATACAAACACCTTTTTTCCACTCCAGAGTCGTCAGAATATCAACTGTTGGTGTAATATTAATTCTTCGCTTCTTTTTAGCTGAATCAATCTTAGAAGATTCAATATCCTTCATACCATCTAAAATTTTAACTATTAACTTTGCATCTAAATCTAAATGTTTAAAAAATCGATTGGAAGTTGACAAAACTTCTAGATGCTGATTGTGAGTTGATGCTTCACATATAATATCAAGCAACTGTTCTAAAACATCAGGTGATATTTGCGAATACACTTCTCTGTTTAGTTGATTTACCATAAGGACATTTAAACATGTTTTCTGCCCATTCAGTATTATCTCTTTTTCATATTTTATAGAATGTTGAATAAATTTCCATGCAATAGTTTTAAGAGTAATATCTGGTACGACGTACGGGTCGATTTTATTTATTATATTTTCAAAGATGACTGCTTTGAATCCATCAATAATTTCCGTTTCCTTAAAGATTTCCAAGGCAGTAGCGCTTAATTTTTCAAATATTTCAAATGTGTTGATATGAGATGTTACAGTAAGTAATCCTGCCTTAACATAAATAGGTGTTTTCGAATCACAAGCTGCTTGTATTAAATCTTTCAAACATGAATGAAACTCCATCGATTTTTTCCCCTTTTGGTTATTCGGCACTAACAAATTAAACGCTATTAACGAAGTTTGCTCTAAATCGAAGATAATTTCATCAAAATGTGATATAAAACCTTCAAATAAAGAAACATAGTTTGTTATTTGCTTCGACTTTGTTTGGATTTTAATCAGTTTTTTCATTACGTTTAAAGATGTCTTTCTTACATCTCTATCTGAGTGAACAAGTAAAGTTAGCAAATAGGCCACAGTGTTGATATCAAAAGAAACAAAAGTTTTCCACTCTATATTTTTTAACATAAATTCAATGTATGATTGAATTTTTGGTAAGTTGTCATTGGTTAAGATTTTTGAAGATAAAATATTTAAAATAAGATTGAGTTTTTTGTTAGGAACATTACAAAAATGTGTTAAAATGCTATCAATATCGTCAACTGAAAAATCATCATTAAATATTAAAGAACACGTTTGTTTTAAGAGTATTAAATCAGAATCACCACAAAAATTAAGCTGAATGATATCCTCATTATGTAAGCATACTTTATTTGTTACGGTTTTTATAGCTTCTTTAAACCACTCCAACGAAAATTGACTATCAAGACTGATTTGCGGATATTGTTCCAAATTTAATTTCTTTTTGGAAATGTCATCTTTGGATTTTAAGTAAAATGCTTCATAAATCTGTAATATCAAAACTGCTATATCAGAAGAACATTTGTTAGGAACTAACTTTGATAACACAAATATAATACTATATTGATCAGCTTTACTGATATATGAATTGGTATCAATTGACTGTAGAAGGTCTTTGATGATTTCAAAATTACCTTTACCTTCAAATCGAGACATAAGTTTTTCAGAAAACCCTTCACTTTCTTTAATATCACATAACTCATTGTAAAACCCCTCAAATAAAACAAAATTTGAAAAAAATGGCATCTTAAACATATCCCTTACATTATCTTCACATTCATAAGCATTTAACATGAAAAATGGAAAGATTGACAAGAATATTTTCCAATCAAAGTTCCTGTTCTTGATTAATAAAGTAACAGTTAAACTAAAAATATCTCTCCACTCGCTTGATTGGTAGTTTCTTTTGTTCAATAAACTGAGTAAAGCCCTATCACAGTTACTTCCTTGGGCAAAATTAGCTCTTTTTAGCAAATTTAAGGTGCCTTTAATAATCTTCGGGCTTTCATCATTTAGCTTGTCATATAAAGAATTTTTGATAAATTCTTTTTCGCTTATTTTCAAACTGTCAAAATTATCTGTTAAATATTTTAAAGACTTTTGCCTTATTTCTTTACTGGGATGATATAATTTTTTCAAAATGTCAAACTTTGTCTTAAAAGACACAGAATTTTCTAAAATTTTCCTTAGGTTACATGATCTTAATTCATTATAATTTGAGTTGTTATCAAAAATACTACAAACAGCTGTATCGAATTCAGTTGGATATTGGGTATCCAATTTTTGGATTATCTGATGGAGCCACTGGTGGATATCAGTACAATATTCCACTTTAGGCTTCAGTACATCTAAGAATTTACTAGAATAAAAGAAAATCACTATACATTTTCCATAACTTTGGGGTATATATTACTTACCATAGAAATATCTCAACAAAAAATGAGTCCATTTTAATTTCATCTAACAAATTAATTAGCAATTGTCTTGACCAAATATGTTCTTCATTGAGACCATCTTGTGCAGCCTTTTTGGAGACAACTGATAGAAATGGATAGATATAATTTCCATTTGCATTTAAATACTGCAGACATCGAGAAAACCATGGAATTTCAGACAAGTTCTTTATTACAATATCAGGCATATCATCATAATGTTTTTGAGACTGATAAGTAACAAGCATCACTAGCACAATTTCTATTCTATAATAGTTGTTTGTATTCGACAACTTTTCCATAATTCTATCCAAGAGGATATTCTTTACTGGTAACTTAGCCAATAATCTAGCTGTTATAACATATGTAGCTGCAGCAAAATCAGGAACAGAAGAATTTAAACCTTTCAAAATCACTGGGAGCATTTGTGAGATCTGATTTTCATTGACGTCTGTTGAATATTCAATAGCTCCGGTAAACACTGTACAATAGAAATTAAAAAGTACAGTCAAAATATATGGATTTTCATGTACATTCAACATATAATCAACCATTGTGACTATAAATTTTAAAAATCCACTATTTGAAGCTGCATGGTTCAACAAACTTTGTTTTGTTAGATGAACTCCAGGTTTTTGAAGATGTTTCAAAAAATGGAAGCTGTCATTTGAATCTTTAAATTTTAAAAGTTGTACCATTCTCACAAATATATTGGTTTCATGATATGGCATAATCAACATAAGGATTTCTTTTCTGTTATATTCGTGAATCATATATCTATAAATTAACCATTCTAAGGCCTTATGAGCAGAATTTATCATAAAATATGGCGAAAGTAACAGCAAAAATCTTCTAATTATTTTATCAACTTTTTTGTTACCTTCCTTAGTTTCAATTGCTCTCTCAAAATTCTTTGAGGTGACATGAAATAATGTTTTTCTGAACTCCCCAAAAACAGAATTTTTTGATATTAAATCTTCCAATCCTTCTAACCCAATTTCATAAATAATTTCTTTTCTGAGGTTGGCTGCTTCCTTTGGGTCAAATAATAAAGAAACCCTTTCTTTACTTTCTTTAAATAAACTTGTTTGTGGTACAGCTAATCTCTGTAACTGTTCTGCTAATGATGTAGTCATTTTCAATATGGTTATTAATTCCTGAAAATGACAACATAAAAAATTATTAGAAGTGTTATCAATACCAAAAACGAAAAATTGCTTTAGAGTCATAAATAACATTTAATGCTAAATATGTTTACAATATAAAGATCCATACCTTCCAATTAAAGTGATATAATTCTAGTAGTGCTTTTTAACCACTCAATAGGAAACCACTGTCAACAAAATATTACAATATATATTGAACTAAACAGAAAGTCATTTCTTTTATTGATTAATAAACAACATATTTAAAGTTCGGCACGCTAAAACAAATGTTGGGTTATGATATCGAATGTTGTGAATGTAACTTGGCCCCTTGTTGGCTTCTGTCCATTACGGACAATTCACCAGCCCATTTGGAGTAACGAAGGTCAGTTTGGCTTAAAGCCATAACATTGCCACTGCTCATACAGCAGCACAGCATCACATTATTGTGATCAAGGCCAGGAGGGTCTACTATCACCAAGTGGTGGTTCGAAAAATTATTGCATTTGATTACCACTTACTTTTAACAGTAAATGTTGGATTATGGTATATCATTAAGATTAACTATTTGAATGGTAATAATAATACTACATGGCCAAGGTACAATATCAAAAGTAAATAGTATTAAAACATATCAGCAATTTTTCATTAAAAAATCTGGACTTTAAGCTGTGAAGAAATATATCCAGGGTAATAATGAAATCCCTTATTCTGTTCCCATGATAAATCCCATGATTTGCAAAAAGAAGAAAGAATATTGGAAAGATCTAACCTATGATCTCATAATTAGAATCTCAATTTAAAAAAATAAAATAAATAATCTTCCAAACATATTTTAAGAATTATCTCAATATAAAATTCAATTATGGTTTCAGGTAGATAATATTTCAGTTATATATATAGAGTTATATTAAAGATATTTAATATTCTAGAATTAGTTCTTCCAGGAGTAATAATGGTTGCTTTATTTATTGTTAATGCTGGAGTAATGTATTTGATACTTAGAGAGAGGAAACGGTAAAGACCATTTTGCCTATAGAACTCATTAAACAAATTTGCCGTAACACTTTATCTTAAGTAATTAAGATTTTTTTAAATTTTGACCAGAGATATAATTATATCAGGGTGGAACAAAATTATTTGTATTTTTTCCTTTCGTATTATAACTTGTTCTGATCTATGAGCTACATTTTGGAAATAAATTCATGACTGAACAAGCCAGAAAACTGGCTCGTCGAGTTTTCACCTCTAAGAGCATTCAGGTCATTGAAAAATAGCATATATTTTTCGAGCAATAACTTACAGGGATAGATTTTTTAAACAGTAAATAACTCAGTACCTCAAATACTTTTGTTAGACCCCACTAGCATAAGTATATACTACATTATATATAATTTTTGTAGGCAAGAGTTCAGAGTCCAAGATACAGAATTATCACCTGTATCACCTTCATGAAAATAACAGTTCATATTAATAATATGTAAACAATATACAATTTTATTTAAATATATTTGTATACTTTTATTTTGTGTATTATTTATCATACTCCAACTGACCCTTCACAGACACACTTACACATACAGACAGATATCCTTACACTTACAGACAGACACCCTTACACTTGACGTACATACTTGCACTTGACAGACAGACGGATTTACACTCGACAGCCAGACAGACTTATACTTGACACACAGACAGACTTACATTTAATGTACAGTCCAATACAGCACAGCACAACATCGCATACCACAACACAGTACAGCACAACGCAACACACAGGACTGCATAACACAGCCCGACACAACACAGAACAGCACGATACAACACAGAACAGCACGACACAACACAGGACAGCACGATACAACACAGGACAGCACGACACAACACAGGACAGCACGACACAACACAGGACAGCACGACACAACACAGGACAGCACGACACGACACAACACAACTCAGGGTAACAAAACACAATACGACACAACACAGGACAGCACAACACGACACAACACAGCACGACACAATACAACACAGGACAGCACAATACGGCACGACACACAACACAACACCGCACGACACAACACAACACAACACCACACAACACAGCACAACACAATACCACACAACACAACACGGCACAACACAACACGGCACAACACAACACAACACAACACAACACCGCACCGCACGACACAACACCACAACACAACGAACCGGACGAAGTAACTTACGATTTTTTATAAAATATTGTTTTTTTTGTTTAATTTTTTCTAATTTACTAGTTATAGATAAAAAAGGCCTAACTCATGCACTTAGTTTATATTAGCTATTTATATTACACACTGATCGCCTATGTATTAGGGTTTACATATGCATACTGGATGCTTTGTCTTTTTAATTAGGATAGAAGGAGAAAATATACAAGAAAATAATTTATATTTCGTTTATTGCAAACATTATTGTAATAACTACATAATGATATTTAGATATGAATATAAATTAAATGATTTTCTACTCTTGTTGAATCCAGGAAGTGGGTGTCTGATCTGCTCCTAGTAGTGGTCATTAGACTTTTGATCGTGATACTTATTCCCTTATGGAAGTCTGCCTGGATATTCGCAGTCTTCAATTAATCTATAATTAATAAACCCATTTTGTCTATTTTGTTCTTACTATAATATTGTAAGAACTACTTTGATATAACTACTTTGAATAAATATTAAGACTTGGTATTGCAAAAAACGAATAGATTATTTTTTTAATATCTAAATAATTAACTAACCTATGTAATCTCCGATACATTGCTCAGCCGTTCTAGATGCCCTTGGTTTGCAGCAACAGTTGCAACAGTTGCCCTTGTTGAATTCTTGTCGAACTCCGAACAACAACCACAGGAGAAATGTTTGCAATGAAATTCACAGAACCAATTGTTTGAAATGAAATTGAAGAACAACGCATCTATTTGATTTTATGTGACTTATTATTTTCTCCTTTGAGAATAAAATTAGAAAATACAGATCACAGCGACGGCAGCTGTTCGCTGGGAGCACCGGGAAGCAGGTCCAGGACAGAATGAAGCTGCGATACAAAATCAGCGCTACCCGGTTCGTTAATGATTTTACACATGTATTTCATAAAAAAACACACAACACACTCAAAAAACAACACACTCAAAAAAACGACACAAAGCACATTAAAAAAAAAACGAAAAAAATAAATCTACCAAATCAGGACACAGGAAGGGTTAGGGAAGATGGTTCTCTAAACCTTACCGTGAAAGAAATCACAAATGAAACAAATCGCTCTAGATTACACCAGCTGGTCTCTAAGTCCCTATACTTATATATTAGAGGTTATTACCTCTATTCTGACAATAGTAAAAAGAAATATATATAACTCAAGGGTAACCAAACATGGTCAGACGGCAATTAGATAATAAAAATAAATGGTAACTGTGATCTTTATCAGTATATGAAAATATGGTAAAAATATATTTAAAAAAAATAAATGGTAACTGTCATCTTTATCAGTACATGCAAATATAATAAAAATGTGTTTATCTGGCCTTATTTCCTTATGTTCTTCTTCTTGCCTATTCCGTACTGGGTGTCCAAAAACCCTGCCTACGACTACGGGCAATCCGGTAGACACCCCCCCCCCCCCCCAAGGTTTCTACAATGGTCGCGCTCTGAAATAGGTGGTCTTTCAATGGCCTGGTCTCTGTTGATCGGATTCTCTATTGTCGGGTCGTAAAACCATCTACAAGAATATCAGAAAAATCAACCCAAGCATAACTTGGCCAGCAAACCTACTTACCCCTGTCGGAAGGGTAAGGCGCGAAAACGTCCGCTCACCTGGAGATTTGGAGTTAGACTGTCTTCACCTTATCCTAACGATACAGGAGCTCTTTCAGTTAAACTTTCGCCCGAAAGAAACCTACCAGTAGCGATCAAGAATTTTTGAACGCTACAATCTTATTCGTCATCTCCATCTCCATCTTCATCTCCGCATCTCCGTATCTCTCCATCTCCATCTCCATCTCTCCATCTCTCAATTTCTTCATCTCTCCGTCTCCCTATCTCTCCTCCTCTTCATCTCTCCACCTCTTTATCTCTTCATCTCCCATCTCTCCATGTACATCTCCATCTCCATCTCCTCTTCCACATCCACCTCTATCTCCTTCCTCGCCTATATTTATACATAGACATTCTGTATATATACATCATATACCAGGTGTCCCATTAAGGATGGATCGCGGCCGTATCTTGAAAACTATTTATCCCACAGCTTTGCGGAAAAAAATATTATACTAAAACTGACTGTGAGAAATTCACCAAAAATATTTTTAGGCTTCTAAAACGACCGCAAGAGGGCGTGACGAGCTAAACATTTTTAAAAATCATTTTTTTGTGTGTATTTTCAAGTATTAACCGAGTAAGAAAAATTCTCAGTTATAATTGGCTGACTGTCTCCTACAACTTTGTTTTATGACATTTTGTCGTAACTTCGCGAATAAAGAAGTGGGGGGAGTTTTACCTATTTAGATAAAAAGTCGTCTAATGTCCGTTTGCCTAAACCGATTTTCCTCAATTTGGATTCATTTAAAAGGCAATTGCTGGGACAATCAGATAATCTGGGAGATAAATTATTTAGTTTATAAATGAAACCTCGAGGTGGCGTTACATTCAACAATAGATTTTTTGAAGTTTTGTTCAGTTTTTTCACAGGTTTTTGTTCAGTTTTTGGTACAGATTTTATTACATGGCTAGAAAGGTAATTTAAAGAGGAATCATCCAGTGAAAACCCGAAATCGATATCTCTGACATGTCAAGAGCTATTTCGATTTTTCTGAAAAAAATCAGTTATTATTTCACTACTACTTGCATTAAGTTAAAAAATATTAACCTAATGTTTGCTTTTCTTCACACTTTACGAAAAAATCAAACCTACTGATGTTACCATGTTTAGTAAAATAAAACAGTTTATCCAGAAAGGTACTGCTGTGCATTTTGTGAAATGTTGCAGGTTTGGAACCGAATAAATGCAAAGATGGAAAAATACAAGGTTTTGTTTAACAAAATATGGGATTTTCTGCAGGAGAACCATATTTAACTTCACACTGCTAGATGAATGAAAGAACAACCCAAAAACTGTATGTAATTGAATTATCTAACTACCACATCTAACTGAACTGCCACATCTAACATACTGCTAAGATTTTGTGCCATTCAACTTTAACTTTCTCCATTCCATACTTTTTGCTCAGACTTGTTTCTAGAGTAGATTTTTTTGCTTATTCTATTAGGTTGTTAAGGAAAGTTACGGGGGTTGCTATTTATGTATCCGGAATAATAAATTAAAACAAATATTTATCATCGAAAATGGTTTTATTGTTTTTCAAAATATTCTCCGCGACGATCGATACATTTTTTCATACGTTTGAATCCATTTTCACAGAACTTTTTCCATTCCGATTCAGGTATCTCCAAAACATGCATTTTGAACACATCAGTAGCTTCTTCTGACTGTACGGCGGATGATCCATCAATTCGATGTTTTGACCGGTCAAATATTGAGTTGTTTAGTCCGATGTGTGAGAACTCGCGCTGTCATGGTGAAGAATGATCCTGCGTCGCTGGTAATTTTTTTTTTTTTAATTTCTTTAAACACTTCTGGCAAATAAATGGTTGTATACCATTCAGAATTGCCCGTTCTACGATTATCTAATGGCACTGTAGCCACATGCCCATTTATGGCAAAAAAACTGCTGTTGACTTTCGGGCTCATACGCATAGATCCAAGATTTGTCACCTCTGGGGATGATATACACGGCTTTTGACGCACCACAATTGCATTTTTTTGAGCATTTCTTTGCACCAATCCAACGCGCAGAAATCATTTTCGTGGCTAAATGTTCATGTAAAATCTTTTGTATGCTTGTCATACTAATGCTCAGGGATGCCTCAATCTCACGGTATATCACATGACGATCTTGCTTTAGCAGTTCGCGCACAGTATCGATGTTTTCTGGCACAGTAATCGATTTTGAACGATCTTGTTTAAATTTGTCCATGACAGAACGACGGCCACGATCGAATTCACTAAACCAGTGATATGAATGGTTTTAGATGGTGCTTCATCGCCAAAAATCGAAGTGAGTTGATCGATGCACTGTTGTTGAGATAATCCACGTCGAAAGTCGTAGTAAATTATCGCACGAAAATTCTTACGAGTTAATTCCATTCTTTAACTGAGATGAATTTTTCATCAACACAAATAGCGTCCGTATGAGAAATCGTTCTGAGTACGTATACAGTCAATAATGTAAAAATTTACGATGTATATGTCAGATGACGCCTAGCAACACCATTGTTGCCAATTTCGGATACATAAAAAGCAACCCACGTATTGCGGATTTTAACCATTAAAATGACCATTAAATTGATCAAACAAAACATTCTTTATCGAAATAAAAAGCATTACACACTTTTGCTCACGAGAAACAAGTTTATACAGGTTGGTTACAATTCCGGAGTCCTGGAGACGACGAAGTCGTTGAAGGTAGTTCTTGCATCCTCTTGATTTTTAAAGCATTTGTCGGGCAGGAAGTTGTTGAGATGCTTGAAAAAGGGATAGTTGGTAGGCGAGAGGTCAGACGAGTTCAGACGAGACCAAAAACTATGGCGCATGTCGACCATCCGCCATAGTTTTTGGTGTATTTCTTCAATTTGCTGGCAGTACTTCTCCGCTGTAATCATTTCGCTCGGGTTCAGAAAGCGGTGATGAATCAGACCGACCGCAGACCATCAAACAGTCACAATGATCTTATTTTGGTATATTTTCGGCTTTGGGAAATGTTGTGGAGCTTCGTCGCGATACAACCACTGAGCCGATCATTGCCGATTATCGTAGAGAATCCACTTTTCATTGCACGTCACAATCCGTTCAAGAAGCGGATAGTTTTTATAGCGCAAAAGAAGGGCAGATGCCACTTTTTTTGATGTTTATTCAATTCGTACGTGCACCCCTTTATCGAGCTTTTTTGACTTTCCAATCTGCATATGTTTAGAAATCGTCACATCTGTTACTCCTAATTCAGAGACCCTCAATTGGTCATTGTCAACATCCGATGGCCGATCACTACGTTCATCATTTTCAAGGCTCTCATCATCGCTACACAATTTTTTAAACCACCCCCAAGTCTGTTGAGTACGGCGGGTGGGACTAGAGTTCCAAGCCAAGTGTAGAAATGTAGAAAACCTTGTTTCACCTTGTTTCAAAAGCTCATGGTACATGATAACCTTTTAATCCCATCAAATAAACAGCAGTCATGTTTGCGGTTGAATGGATGGTTATCCTGGGTCGACCCATGCATTATGGGTTTTCGAAATATATCCATTTGCCATCTCTAGTCATGGTTCGATGTAATAAGTATTTCTCTCTGCATAGAAAGCAAAACTTCGCACTCCATTTTTCACTTTTCCATCTGTCGTTCAGCTGATGTGGTACCAATTTTGCTGCCTTCTGGATCTTTCCCATGGCATGTAGACGATTACAAATGGTTCGGCGACTAACATTTAACCTTCGTGCCATTTGTTGTTAAGTTTGCATATCGTCTTTCAACAATGCTTGCATTCGGCATCTTCAATTTTTTTGGGTTGACCTGGGCGTTCTTTGTCTAGCAAGTCGAATGTCAAGTCGATTCAGCCAGTCGATTCTAAATTAACGCTTAAAAGCGTCTTCCGTTGGGCCATGTAAATTTACACAAGTATACAACGCCTTTCACTCGCGTTTTTCTTTTGATTGAACTCGAAACGCTTTAAACATCAATGGCCTTTTGAAAGGTACTGTCGTAACAACAAAATGACATAAAAGATTAGACTGTGTGAACAGACCGTTGTTTCCAGCGCCATCTCCTAAAGAAATTAATAATTATTACAACCACACTCGGTAGACACGTATAGGCGCAATCCGAAAGAGTTTTTACGGTCGTCGCAGTATTGGTCAATTTTTTAAAAAGATTATTTAGTTTAGCAAACTTTTTAAAAGTTTATTTGATTGTCTTTGTCAGAAGTTAACTAATTAAAGTTAAAATATATTTACTTTATACACTTACTTATCTTACACACTGATCCCATATGTAATAGGGTTTGCATATATACATATGCAAACCGAATTCAGGAAAATAACGGTTGTACGTCATCAAAATCTATGGCGCACTCACATTACAATGTTGTCACATCAACTCAACACCAAAATACCCAGACTTTGGCTTTTGTATGATCGATAAAACTGTAAATGAAAACGTAACATGAAAAGTTTTTTTCTTTAAAAATTTTAATCAAAACCCTCTTTCGAAGCTTCTGTTTATGAACATAGCGGCTTTCCATTTAGTTCACACAAAGTTTAATTATTCACTATCACTAAAACAACTTTCAGGCATCTGAATCGCGGTTCAAGTAAATTATTAGGGAAATAACTTCTAGTCAATCAAATACTCTTTCGCATCGATCTTTCAATCTTTTCTTCTGTATGTCTGATGGTATTCATCCAGATCTGTGGTGTAACTGTTGATAGCTTTGTTGTTGAGCTTCTTTCCACATATCGAAACAGTTATCAATCGTTCTACCTCCTCGACCTATATGACGATTATAATCATTTTTGGTCACGCTCCATATCAATTATATAGGATTGAATCTTCATGATAAGGGGGAAGACGTACCACTTTGTGGCTATACTCTCCAGTCATATGATCTGCCACATATTCTTTTTTAGGCTTGTTCCTAAAAAGAACATTATGAAACACAAACCTGTCCCTTTAATTACTGCTTATCGAATAACGATTTGCAGGAGTTCACTTTTCAACATAGTGTTTTCAAAAGAAAGATTATGCTTCGTCAGCCATTCTGCAATTTTTTGTTTTGTCCATGCACTAGTTGGAGGTTGATCCATCAGTGAACTGTGATATAGTGCATTATCCATGACAATAACTGATGGCTCCTCCATGATTTTCAACAGCTGGTTTTTAAACCAAAACAGAAAGTTATCTTGATTCATTTCTCCACAATAACCGTCTTTTGTTTTAGAAGAGAATATTAATTCGACATCTGGAATAAAGGCATTCTTGATCCCAGCAAGAAGAACAATATATTTGCAATAGCATGTTATTATATAAGTATTAGGTATAGCACTCCCCTTTTTCCAGCAACTTTTGTAGTCTTTACACTCCTATTGTTATCATCTTCCCATGAGTGACTCAAAGTCCCATCTTGAAATATCAATTTTTCATTCAAATAAACAAAATCAGAGATTCGTCTTTGGTATTTTGATACATCTACAAAAATTGGATTCGTTTAACGGCATTATCTGGAAGTTCCATCAGGCCCGTACGTGAATTATCCTTACTCCATTTGAAACCTTTCCTTTTAGAAGTACATGAAGCGAAGTCTTATGCATGTTCTTTAGTTTTTCATGAATACTTTCAAGATTAACCGTTTGTTCTGAAATAGTTCAATACACTTTCGTAAAAATACAATATTACCATGTAAATCTACTCACTGTTTTCATATATTTCATATATTTCATTACAAATTGAGCCCATATCAAGATGATCTAGATTAGTTACTCGTTTTGGACGTAGACGCTTTTTCTTCGGTCTTAAATTTTTTCGAAATTGCACTAACTCTACCAATACTAATATTTAGTGCAGCTGAAAGTCGCTAAAAAACTCCAATTAACCATGAGACCTACTAGGTTATTAATACGTACCTCTCTCACAGCGTTTAATGGCAAAAGAGGAGCCCCATTATCTCGTTCCTGTTCAAAATAACTGATAAGTGACGAAACAACTTGCTTACACTGATTGCTTAACGGTTTTGGTTTTTTTGGCAAAACAGAAACTAAACCAGAAAATAGCTAAAACAGCAAAAAATACAGTAAAAATAATTCAAATCGTTTGAAGGCGTTCAACTCAAAAAGAATCAGAACATGAAAATGACAGATTCGATGAAGAAAGTTGTGTTAGGCTGGCAACACTGTCTAGAACAATAAACCTAATGTTATCTTGATAGCGGATTCACAGAATGTTATCCACCATCTTACCGTATTTTTATCCTATTCTAATAGGATTAGAAGAAGAAGGAAAGAGAGTGCTTCGAACTTTCAATGATTTCTTCTTTCTTATGGATTTAAATTGGCAATAGATTTCTCTGTGCGTGCAACCAATATTTCCCTGAATAAGATATATATCTATATCTATATCTATATATATATATATATATATATATATATATATATATATATATATATATATATATATATCTAGGGTTTATTTAATTATTTGGCGACCATAGTGATCATTGTGACACACAGACTGCGAGTCCAGATTGAGCTGTCAGAGAGTGCACATCTCTCTGATAGTGATCTTAAAGTGTGGCAAACATATTCTAAACGTTTAGTGTTCGTATTATGTTTAATTTGTGAACAGTGATTTTTCGCAATGGGTAAACGCAAATGCTACCTTAAAGAAACAGGGAAAGCTAGGTTTACTTATCGAGACCTAGTGGAACTTCGTGTAGACTGTTTTGAGGTGAATTTAGATGCACTGACTCATCAATCTAATATGATTTCTAATCTTAGGATCGGAAACAGTGAATTAGAAGCAGACAAAAAAAAAGCTGCAAGCAAGAATCAGTGAATTAGAAGAGTTTACTTCTAAAATAACTGGCGGCAACGTCAGCGTCGTCGATGTTTTTCTTAAAACACTAAGTGTCGAAGTAAAAGAAAAAGAAACCACACCACCCTATCAACCGATTGAAGGTTGCTCAGGTTGTTCAGTTTTAGAGTTCAGAAACCGTTCAGACCTCGAAGAAGGAGAGGAACAACAAATCTTCGCCCCAGATGCCCTCCCGATGCCTCCGATTCAGCAGATGCCCTCCCGATTAAAAAGACGAAAAAAGGAGGAAGGCGTAATTAGCTTCCAAGGCAAGTCAGCCTTTGGAAGTGCCGATTGCTTCTCCTCCATCTATTTCGTCTACCAAACAAAAAGATCCGCCAAAGGTACAACTGTAAAGAAAAGAGGCAGAATCCACTACTACCATTACCAAACCCAAACAGATTGTTCCGAAGGACAAATCAGTATTCCAGGATGCAATACGCATCCTGAAGAAGTGCAAAATAGCTGTCGGACCAGCTAAAACGAGGCCGGACGGGGTTCTTATGGTCGCCGAGACAGAATTCGATAGAAAAGCTATCGTAGAGCTTTTCAACAAGAAAGAGTACTCCTACTCGACACCAATCTCAAGTAACAAGAATCTACGCATCCTAATCAAGGGCGTGTTAAAACCTATCCCAACTGACGACGTCAGAACCGAGTTTCAACATCTAGGCTTCCACCACGAGGTGGCAGATGAAAGAGAAGAAACTCTTTGCGATAGTACAAGTCACTGTACCTCGGAATGAGAAATGTAGAAACTGACATCAAAACCAAATCGACGGAACGAAATCAGTACGATTCGACCGCAAATCCACGTATAGAACATCAAATTCCAGGAACGCGAATTTATCGTGTCCAATCGCCAGTTTTCGAGCCTCGCGGCTCGATTTCGAACCAGAATGAAGCTTCCCATTATCCTCCGAAATCTACCAAGATTTCAATCTAACCGACGAACGTCAGTACATCCTTGGCTAGCAAGAAACTCCCAAACAACAAAAAAGACAACCTCATTAGAAACAAGTAAGAGCCGTCAAAGGATGTCTTAAAACCAATGATAAATAATCAGAATCAGACACACAGACTAGAGTATATTTTTATAATATTATTATAAAAGAAATTAAAAAATAAAACGCAAATATTCAAATGGTTTTACGAGTTTAATACTTAAAAAGTTTGTACATTTTTACAGTTCTTTATTATTACACAAATTTACTAAGTTGTATTTAATCTAACACATTCTCTCATACTTTACATGCATACAAACAGTAAACCTAATTTGTTTGGGATTTGGTTAACAATTCAATTAGAATTTGTTTACATGGAATAGTTTAAAATCCTAGTGTATCTAGAAAATACATACATTTATTTACAAAAATAATTTAGAAAAAAAAATACAAAAGATTTGATGTCGGTGTTTGTATGGCTAAAAAATGGCATTGAACCTAATATTAACCTAATGAGCACTCGCGAGTTATTACAATATTCACAAAAATTTACAGTGGATAATTAGTTAAAGTTTTTCAGTCTCTAAATATGGTAGCACAGCCTAACCAATACAAAACCTAAGCACGAAAACACTACTAAAGCCTCAACTCGGTGTCCACGACAGATTTGTTTCTATTTTGAGCTGGCTGTCGTGAGATGACGTGATGGGTGGTCGATAGGCCAGGAGCTACAAGAGGTGAGATGGATGGAGACTTTGTGGCTAATGGTGATAGAGATGGTGAAAAGCTTGGCGACATAGCTGTGGATGTGCTGAATCCTGCCCCAGATGCATCATGATTAATCGGTGACCTTGGTAACATCATCATTTGATTATGTCCAACTGAACCATGATGGCCAGATCCATTGCGAGGATTTAATATTGGCATCGCTATAGATCGTGGTGCCACACTGGTTATTAATGGTGGTGGAATATTCTTTACGGGAGCTACAGATACCTTACTGCGCACACTTGAGTTTCCACTGGCACCGCTGTGCACTGACGCCGTGTCATCTTTCAGTCTTGCAATCTCTGAGAATACGTGAGCTAAAGGTTGGTACTGAGGGCCCCAATCTAATAAATAGTCCCAGTTATAACTTCCCGCTAATTCTTCTTCGCTATGAACAATAGAACTTAGCGATCCATTCATTGATGGCTGATGAGATACTGCAGGAACCTCGCCATAACCTCCTATGGCCATGACATGGTCCATAGAAGGACCTAGAGCAGACGCTGATACTCCCGCTCCTTCATCAGTTGAACTGGCCCTATCACTACCAGTGACATCATTTAATTTAGCATATATTAAATTTGTGATGTCATTATCATTTGTAGCTTCTTCGTCAAACATATGAAGACTGTCTAACGGAACAGTTTGGTGATGATGTATCGTTTCTTTATTATTTCTAGGATCTGTACATAATCTAGACACGGCCTGGGGATGTGCACCAGAATTATCGACTATCCCTAATCTGGCTAGATATTCTTGGGTATTTCTAACAGACACCGCCGATAACGAATCCCCATCATTGCCTCTTTGTAAAGGCCCCTCATTAATCATTCGAATTTCTTCATCTTCACCATCCTCTCCATCTTCAGCAGAACCTCTACCGCTTGACCCGGACTGTTCCGATCCTGACAATTCAGAAGTCGTTGCAGCACCAGAGTTCGAGCTAGCAGGATGACCGCCGCCGTAAGGTGGAATTTCGTCGTATTTAGGTGGTGCAAACTGATTTTGTGCTGGCGGTATTTGAGAGCTTCCACTTCGAATCGGAATAGTATCAAAGGCACTGGGATCTACATAGTTGTTGGAGGTAGATACGGTTTCGGTGCTTAAATTTGGTTTATTGATTTTTCGATTTCGTTTGTTCCTCATGTGCATATAAATGAAAGCTGCTCCGAAAACAATCAACAATAAAGTAACTGAAATTAATAATCCTAATGCCCAATCGGAAATTCCACTTTGTGAACTGGAGGAAGTGCCTCCTTGATTTATGGCCAAGTTTGTGCCGGGATCAGCCAGAGGATCTAATATTATTTCTATAACAGTCATATTAGTTAGAGAACCTTGTCTACCAGAGCTGGCAGTTACGACCAAACTAATCTCTCTTCCCGATGTAACAGTGTCCGAGTCATCAAATTTCTTCTTCAACAAAACTGCTCCCGTTGTTCTGTTTATTTTGAAAAAGGCATGTTGCGTAGTAAGTTGGTAGACCACTCTTCCATCAGGACCTTTATCTTTGTCTGTAGCAAGGACGTGCCCAACCACATAACCAATTGGTAGACCTGCTGAAGGTGCCAGAGAAAACTTGTAAGTTCTTTCAGTGAACTGAGGATAAAACTCGTCTTTTCCTTCGATCTCGATGTATACTTTGACAACAGTTGATTTACCTCCAGCATCAGTAGCCTTTATGGCAAAGTTATATCTGTTTCTTAGTTCATAATCAAATACAGTTCCTGTTGTGACCAAACCATTTTCTGAGTCGATATGGAATAATTTCCAGGAGTTTTCCTGTCCACCATAATTGCGAGAATCCACGAATGAATAATTAACTTTACCAAAGACGCCTTTATCTAAATCGGTGGCATGTGCTGTAAAAACTGCAGTACCAACTGGTTCATTTTCTCCAACAGATTCCATATATTCTGTAAATGGAAATATTGGTGCATTGTCGTTTTCATCTTGTAGTGATATTGAAAATGTACATAAGGAACAAAGAGGTATAGGCCCATTATCACAAGCTCGTATTACTAGGTTGTATGCAGTATTACCTTTGTCATAATCTAGAGTTTGATTCACGTAAACAATGCCTGATTGAGGATCTATTCGGAAGCATCCATCTGTGTTTCCAGAAGTAATATCATAAGTTATTTCAGAATTTGCAGTTCCTTCAAGATCTGCATCAGTTGCTGTGACTTTTTCTATTGAAGAACCTATTGGTAGGCTTTCGCTTATGGTTTTTTCGTAATCACTATCCGTAAAGATAGGAGAATTGTCATTATAATCCTCTACAGTTATTACAATATGAGTAATTAAGGATCCTACATTATCTATAGAAACAGTCAAGTCATATTCATCTTGTAATTCGCGATCTAATGGTTTTATTAAGGTCAATGCCCCTGAAGGATTTGCAATATTAAAAACTTTATCAATGTTACCCTCTAGAATACGAAAGTTTGATGCTTGATTCTGACTACTTGGTTTGGCCAAATATATCAGAGCATTTCCTGTTTTACTATTCTCAGGAACGCTGATTTTATATTCCTTTTTGTAGCCATAACTGACACCCATCCGCTTACTGTTTCTCATTCGTACTGATGCCAGTGAGTATAGCTGAGGCTTGCCAGCGTCTTCAGCTTTGACAGTTAGGTAAATATCTTGCATGGTTGTGGATATATTTGATATGTTTACTTTGATTATTCCATCGGACGATCCAATAGTAAAACCAATAATAGGATTCACAATTGAGTAGGTGATTTTGGAATTCAGTCCGGAGTCAGCATCAGTTGCATTCATGGTTAAAATTTCGATCAGTGATGATGATTGCACATCTGAAACAAAATATTATTTAGAATATATAAAGTTTTCCAATAAGAGTGTCAGAACTTTGAAACGTAATAGTGTCAACGCTGTTTGAAATGTAAATGTTACTCATGTATTCAGTCATTGTGTCAGTTTCCATGAAAAGATACACGATACACGAATTGGGCGCTAAAGTAGTGGGAAGCCGCCCCCCGTTTTGAGGAAAAATATTTTTTTTTTCGAAGCGAATTTTTGGCTTGACTGCAGAATTTCGCACAATGAAAATCCTCAATTTGTGCAATTTTTAGGCTGAAGGAGTGATAGGATATTATTTTTTTTTAAGTCGATGATGGAAATGGTATTACTAATAGAATATCCTTGGCCTGAACTGAAAAATGTGGATATAATTAATGTTTTTATTCAACAAGAATGACTTGTTGATAAATCTCGCTAGCTCTCGAACAGTTTCGTGGACACGTTATTTCGCGAAATGGCAATCTCAACTGGCTACCAAGATCATGCGATCTCATGCCGTTGGATTTTTTTTGGGGGTTATGTTAAATATCCGCTTTACAGAAATAAACCCCGAACAGGTCTTAACCTTAAACCAAACATTCAAGTCATCATTAAAAATATACCACGCGATATGTGTGAAAGGATAATTTAAAATTATGTCTCCAGAAAGGTATGTCCACATTTGTTTTAATTTTCTGTCGTCAAGATGCACACTGTGTTGAAAGGTTAGACTTAGACTAGGAATAGTTTACAAATTTAATTTAAAATAAAGTAGTTTAATTTTATTAAATTAAATAAATATATTAAAATATGTATTTAAGAACAAAAATAAATATATATTTTCGAATGTAATAATTTTTATTAATTGTTTTGTTTTTGGAAACTCCAGGGGCAAGGCGAAATCACAGCAGAAATCTGAAATATATGTTGGAAATAGCAAAGGAAGAATTTTTGTCACTACTACGATGTCATAATAGAAAAAAGAAAGTACCAACAGACTGAAATATGGGTATAATATTGCCCTTGTTTAAAAAAGGAGATATGAAATAATGTAAAAACTATAGAAAGATCAGACTAACAAGTTTACCTTGAAAAATATTTACCAGAATAATAGAGCATAGGCTAAGAGAACAATTAGAAGCAACATTAGAGAAACCACAGCATGGTTTTTGAAAGGGTAGAAGCACACAGATTTGATATTTATAATTATACAACTAGGACAAAAATGGTTAAGAAAAGTAACCGAAATCCATATTTAGTTCATTGACGTAAAAAAACATTTGATAGAGAACAAAAAAAGAGGAGTCGTCTGGAAAAGTCGAAAGAGAACAGGAGTAGAAGAGGGAGTAATAGAATTTATCAAGGCCTTATACATTAGCAACAAGAATAAAGTAAAAACGTATAATGATCAGTGGCGATTTGTGAGTTTGAAATATGGAGGTTCTGCATAGCAGCAGACGATTTATAAAATACATTTAACAAACCAAGTTTGAAAATAATAGATATAAACTTACCAGATGTAGTAAGCAAGTAAAAAAATCCTACAATTAAATGTCACGAAATATATGTAATTTTATATATAATTTTTTTGGAGGGTCTGCAGGGGTCTACAGATCTTAGATACCAGCCGCCACTGATAACGATGAATCCATAGAATTTGAGACAGGAGTCCACTGATATACTGAGTCCACTGTTATTTTCAGTAGTTATTGACGTTGTTGTAAAAAAATAGCAAAGCCAAATGCAAGAATACAAAGATAGGTTTAAAAAAAATGAAAACAGTGACAACACAAGAATTACTGTTCGTTGATGAAATGGTCTTAATGGCAGATTCTGAAGAAAAACTACAACATAACTACGCGATATATAACTAAGAGCTAAGAAAAGTAAACATGGGAATAAATATCGACAAAAGCAAAACAATGGCAAATGCAGGCACAAAAGTAAAACATGAAATTGTTCTCGATGGGAAGGTAATGGAGCAAGTCAAAAACTATATGTATTTAAACACAATAATAGAAGATCATGGAAAAATGGACGTTGAAATGAACGAAAAAAATGGGAAAAGCAGGCAAACTATACAACCCCTAAAAACAACATTATAAATGAGAGATGCCGAAAGAGGGAAAAGCATAGGTCTATCAGAAAGTCGTGAGACCATCAATGATATATGGCAGCGAATCTTGGACCTTAACAAAAAGAGACAAAAGCGGAATTAGAAGAAGGAATAGAGTGAGAAATATGACAGTAATGGAACAACTGGAAACGAAACCAGTAGAAAGAGCTATAGAAGAAAGACAATTGAACTGGTTAGAACACATCCATAGAATGAAAAGAGATTAGCAAAACAGATCTTTGAAGTGAAAACACGAGGGAAAAATAAGTTGGACGTCTAAGACTGGAATAGGAGAAACAAGTTCGACAAGCCGCAGAAAAAAAGAGGAATTCATTGGAATGAGGCTACAAAATTAGCAGTGGACAGGAACTTATGAAGGGTAAAAATTCATAAGATATCATCATGCTGAAATGTAAGCTGTCAGTCCTACATATAACGGTACAACGGAGTTTTAGATTAAATAAAATAAAAAGTAACAACATTATAAATTGAGTGTGCAAGGTTTTTTTTTAATATATATTTTCCTGTAGTAAATTGTGACAATTATTCTAAATATTTTTAGTCCTTTTGTCCACAATTTTTTTTGTATTTTTCCCTTATTTTCCGTGCTCTTATCAACACCAGCACAGGATCACTCATACCCGCTAAAATGATAATGTCAGATGTATTCAGGAAACTGAAATTACACATTTAATAGCAAGTACTCACAAAATAAAATGTTTTTAACGTTTAAAAAACCGTCTTTACTGAACTCGCCAGAAATGTTGAATAAAACTGACGCAAACATGTGGACAGCAAGGAGGCATGCGTTTTACCCTGGGCATGAATGCATGCCCTAACGCATGCAGAGCAAGCAAGCCGAGGGGGATATTTGAACGATATTATTTTCAAAACATAATGCCTTTATTTGTGTTTCAAGATAAAATGAAAAATACCGGGTGTAGTTATCAGTGTGGCTCATTTTAAAATTCTGAAACTCTTATTGGACAGTCGTTTATATGAATGTATCGTTACTGTAATATTAATTTTGTTCAATATTCTATTTATTTACCTGGTAAATTTACTTCATAGGCACTTTGTTGAAATACGGGAGCATTGTCGTTCACGTCACCAACTAAAATGGTTAACGTTGTCTGAGCTACGTGCATTGTATCAGAAGCAACAATTGTCAATTTATATTCTGGCCATGATTCAAAATCCAATTTTTTCTTTAGGAAAATTTTTCCACTGAATCGATCAATACTAAAGTAATCCAGATATTCCTTGTCGCTGTTTGTTAGATTATAAGTTAATTCTGGATATGTATCTACGTCATTGGCAGTTATTGTGGTTAACATTGTTCCTACTTCAGTATCTTCATTAACTGTGATGGTCTTAGGCGGTGGGAAGGTAGGCTGGTTGTCGTTGACATCCACAATGTTGATTCTAATACGAGCTGTGCCAGTCATTTGTGGAATGCCTTCATCAGTTGCTAAAAGAAAATTGAATTTTGAGTTTTAACTCACAATATTGCATTACAAAATATGTACCAATAATTGTAATTCTATAATTATCTCTAATCTCTCTGTCCAGTACAGTATTGGTTCTGATGATACCACTAAATGCAGGTTCAATCTTGAAGGCATTGTCGTGATTTCCATCGACGATGTGGTAAAGGATTCTTGAATTTTGTCCTTGATCTGCATCAGATGCCACAGCTTGTAACACAAACGTGCCTAAAATTAAACCCATAATTAATTGTAGTATTATGTAAAAATACTCAGAAGAATTTTTGATGCTGCGAATGATAATGGAATTCTGAGAATCAGGTATAACTTCGAACTCAATTATGTCCACGCATCATACAAGTTGGATATAGTTGAGTATGTGAGGGTTCAACAAATCAGATGGGCTGGAGGCGTGGCGATAATGCCCGCAAGTCGAATGCCAATAAAAATCATGGAGTGACGAATGGGGGGGGGGGATAACAGAAAGAGAGGTGGTTGATGGTAAAGATATGGTAGTTGATGTAATATAAGAAGAGATGCTGAAGAAATACTACACATCAAAAAATGGAAAGGGGCTGTTGGGGATTGTTTTGGTTGGAGGTGAAAATTGAAGGAGGTTAAGGCTCACTGATGGAATACAGCATCACAGGAAGAAGAAGATTATGTAAAATTGTTAATAATATATATTTACCTTTTTTATCACCTTCCCAAACAGATGCAGTATATTGTTGTTGGGTAAATTTGGGAGCGTTGTCATTTTGATCCGTCAGTTTAACAATAACTTCGCAATAACCATGTAAATGTGGATTCCCATCAGTTTTTGCTTCGACCACTAAATGTATTTCATGTTGCAACTCATAATCTAAATATTTGGAATCTCTGACTTGAATGATGCCGGTTTCGGAATCAATTGAAAATGTATTTTCCTCATTGCCGGTCCCAAAAGAATAAAATATTTTTTGTCGCCGACCATCAGTGCGCACTGCGCTAACCTGAGTAACATCGTGATGTTGTTCTGTGTTTTCCGGCAGTGTGACTTCGTAAGTAGTATTTTGGAAACGAAGGTTGACATATCCTTGAGGTAAATCGCCAACAATTATTTCAACCAAGCCAGTGGAGCTTTTAGGTGGATTGCCTTTATCTGTTGCTATGACGTTCAGGTAAATAACCTTTCCATTACTACTTGCTAGTGATTGCGTAGCGGTTAAAACACCAGTATTAGGGTTGATGCGAAATTTTCCGTAATTTCCATCATTAGCCAAATTATAGACAATTTCTGCGTTGGTGCCTTCATCTAAATCGCTAGCTGTGACTTTTAGGATCTTCTGCCCAGGCTGGATATAAGCTGCTACGCGTTCTTGAAACGGATATTTGGTAAAAATCGGTTTATTATCATTAACGTCCTTGATGTAGACAGTAACAGGAACTTTGGTTGATCTGGCGTTATATTTTCCACTATCAGTTGCGACCACCATAAAATTATATTCACTACGACGTTCCCTATCAAATAATCTGAAACGAATAAAAGTAGCCGTTACATCAAAGTTTGAAGAATAAAGGTTATATTTGGAAAGTGTATCACTCGCATCAAAAAATATTGGAACCGATACTTTAACAACTTAAGTCTTATCTTTGTCAGTTACTGAGTATCAAATTCTTCACTACACTAATAAGTTACATTTTATTTGTAAGAAATGGCGACTTCAGTGATATACTTTCACATTTATCAGTAACTTAAATTCAACACCCAAATATTTCTGGAATATGTTTACTTTTTCTGAATGAGATTTCTGAATGAGATTACTTTTTCTGAATACAAATTTCTTACTCACTAATTCATCTAGATGTTTAACAAAAGACTTTTGTGACAAAATTTACTCTTTATTGTATTAATATTGACGAGTTTCGTTAACACTGTAGCTTCATCAGAAATAAATATTTTCAATGTTAAAATGGGTAAAAATATAAAACATTTACAAAAAAAGATATTTTTTTTGATTCAGAAAAAAAGGAAAATTTTTCCCGTGCTTCACGTAAAAATAACCTGATTCTTCAGTCTAGAGGTGGGTTGTTATTTAACGATCTGTTATTTCATATTAACAATTAACAACTGTTATTGATGTTAAGAAACAACAGGTACACTGTTAATATTATATGGAGTTTCATAATCGCTGTTGCCGCGTCACCACTTCTAAACGAAATAACAGGTAAAGAGATAAATAACAGGTAGAGCATTTAATAACCGATAGAAAATAACATATATAGGTTCACAATATATATAGGAGTAAATATATGTATAGGTTCACTGTCCAGATTATCACAATCTTTCATTTAAAATACAATGATTACTAAAATCAAATGGTTATATCTATTATATAACGATTTCTGTATTGGGGCTTTATATCTACTCTTTTTTCATGTAATAAATCTGTTCTGTGCGCATTTTGTACGATTGTATTTTGTATTATGCATTTAATATAACAATTTATAGAAACGTCACATTTATTTAATTGTTATTTTGAAATTATTAACCATTAAACCTGTTATTTTTTTTAAATTATTTTAATATTGTATATAGTACGTAAATATAGTTGCAAAATGTTATTTTTAACAGTTATTTTAAAATAACAGTAACAGTTCCAACTGTTACTTAAAAATAACAGTTTTGACCATCTCTACTACTTCACTCGCATTCAAATGTGAATACCCTTTTCCGACCTTAAGCCGTCATCAGTCGACTTGAATGTTCGATAGTAACGGAAGGATTGATCAAGCGTACTGACCATATACATCGGCCAAGTCGGATGTAAAGCGGCATTTAAATGCAGCGCACGCCATCCGGTGATTCACAACAGCACTATTATGTGAAATCGTTCATAACCAGTGGTAAGCCCCTTTCAGGTACCAGATATGCATGAAAAATTGCACAATGGGCTAACGGAGGTAACCACGTAAACCACGTAAAGCCAGAAACTGTTTCATAACCAATTGGTTACAAAGTTACATAAAGTAAAAAATGAAATTAGTGATAAAGTAAAAAAAAAATGTTTTATTCGATTTAAAAGTAAACTATCACAAAGCAACGGACAAATCAAACAATTATTTGCAATGATTTTCAATTAACAGATGTGGGGTATAATTGGAGTCCTGTCCTAGATACAACACATATATCATTAAAGAAAAAACAGAAGTTATATTAATCAAAAACACAACTTCAATTATCCCTGCTAAATGTTTTAATAGTGATAAAACCGAACTATTTGGAAAGTTTGGAAATAAAAGATGCGAGAACCTTTCTCAATGACTAAATTAACCTGAACAAATAATTTTTATTGAATTTGTGCAGGCAATAAATAACCTCTGAGTGGGTTTCCAAAAATATATATACGATGGTATATCAAATATAAAACGGAATTTTATAATTATTTTTCTCAGTCAATCACGAGCGAGCTGTCAGTGTAGGTGATTGCAGTGCAATATATTAAGAATGGGGAAACCGATCGGTGAGCTGTTTCACTCAGTTCTTTTATCAGTACAGCCATGAATGAGCAACAGGTTTCACCGTCCGTTGCACAACGGGTTATAATAAAGTTTTTAACCAAGGAATGCATTAAATCATCTGAAATATTACCTCGGTTGAAGGTTCAGTATCGGGACGATACCCTGTCTAAGACCCCGTGTTTGGTTGGGCCAAAAAGATTGAGAGTACACGAAAAAGTATGGTAAATGTAAGTCATAATCGACGTCCCAGGTCAAGTGTTCACTGCTGACAACATTGGTGCAGGTCGCGACCTTATTGAAGGTGACTGAAAGCTCACTAGTCGTGAAATCGCTTTAAAAGTGGCCAAACAATCATGAGAAATCATCTTGGCTTCAATAAAATCTGTGCCTGATGGGTTCGATTTTGACGAAGAATAAACTGGAGAATATGTATTGGGAAATCCTTGAACACCTTCCATACAGCCTAGATTTGTTACCCTGTGAATATTTTTTGTTTGCGCCCTTAAAAGATGCACTTGGAGGGGTACGATTCGACAACGATCAAGATGTTGAGGACTTCGTGCACAATTGACTGATGACACAAACTCAAAGTTTTTACGAGCAAAGAATTCATAAGCTTCCAAATCGCTGGGAAAAATGTGTAGAGCATGGAGGAGACCATGTTGAAAAATGATCAATAGTTTTTTGAATTATTTTATTAGTAAATATGTATAAAACAATTCCGGTTTATATGTGATTCATCCTCGTATTATATTGTGTAAACATTTTATAGTTATACGGCGCTTTAATATTGAAAATATTTATTTCTGACGAAAAAATGTGCCAACATAAATACAATATAGTGGAAATTTTCACAAAAAGGTCTGTGAAGTTGCATACTGGGCTCGTAGAGAATATTAAAAATATTCAGAAAACAAGAATATTTCTTCCGTGCTCCACGTACCACCTAGTCGGACCCTGTGTGAAAACCTTCAGATGTTTTGGAATGTTCAGCTTCAGCTCGACTGATGATGGCTTAATCCCAGAAACCAGTTTCGGAAGATACTTGCTGCGTTTGATAGCGGCGGAAGGATTAGGAATTTTTCCACGGAGTACGGAAGAATATTTCTTGTTTTATTGAATATTTGAAAAAATTCTTTCATTAAACATATTCTAGTAACATGTTTACCAATCTAAAATAGCAAAATAAGATAATTATAAAAATGCACCCAATATTTTTTATTTGAGTTGTACAGAAAATGATGAATTTGAAAAAATAACTTACCCAGCAGTGGTAATGACACCAGTTTTGTTATCGATCCGAAATAACCACTGACTCTCATTGGCCAAGAAATAGATTATCTTCGCGTTTAATCCAGTATCGGCATCGGATGCGTGGACTTTCATAATGGATGTATCAATTGGTGTATCTTCAAATATGGTGGTGTAATATTTCGATAGATCAAACTTTGGATCATTGTCGTTTTGGTCTTCCACAAATACAGTCAAGTTACAATAACCTTGCATCGATGGAACTCCATGATCCTGTGCCGTTATGGTCAAATAATATCGGGAATTACTTTCTCTATCCAATGGTTTAGCTGTTAATTCGCCAGTATTCGAATTTATACTGAATTTATTACGAATATTTCCACTTGTTATCGAGTATGAAATTTGACCGTTTGCCCCACTGTCCATATCACTGGCCACAACAGTATGGAAAACTGCTGTTTCACTGTTTTCAGGAATAGCCAATCTTTGACAAGATCCTGATTGAAATTTTGGAGCGTGATCATTAATGTCGATAATCGTAATTCGTAATCTCGTCATATCAAATATTGGTGTGTCGTAGGTAGAATAATCAGTTACATATACGGGTATAATATATGAAGCTGTCGATTCTCTGTCTAGAAGTTTTTTGGTGAAAACTTTTCCGCTCGGTGAACGAACTTCGAAAGTATCGTCCAAAATACCTGGTGGTATAATAAACGTTACATTGCCACCTGAAATAAATATTTGTTTAGAACCTTAAAAAATAATATTTTTAAAGAACTTACTCTGATCTGAGGTACCTCTTGAGTTAAACTGATACACTAGTGTACCAATGCCAGCATTTTCCATAATGTTAACTTCATATTCAGGTTCTAGAAACCTCTGAGGATTTTCGGATACATCTTGAACAATCAATTTGAGTTTCATACTTGAATGTTTTGTGGGTTTTCCATGATCAGTTGCCGTGATATTTAACATGTAGGATTTGCGATCAGCAATTAATGGCTTTGCTAAAGTTAATACTCCCGTATCATATCCCAAAGAGAACCATGATGCGTCATTATTATTTCCCAGAATGTAGGTTACTCGACCATTATCACCCGAATCGTCATCTACAGCCAAAACATTTGTTATTTTCATTCCTACAGTTGTACTGTCACTTATGTAGGCGGTTGATGATTGCGGTATTATGAATCTTGGTATATTATCATTAAAATCAGTCACGAGAATGCGCGCAGTGACAAAGCTACTCAGTTTTGCTGAATTATTAAGGGGTTGATCACTGGCTTTGATGATTAATGTATGCTCTTTAATAGTTTCATAATCTAGAGCTGATGATAATGTCAGTGTACCTGTTAAGGTGTCAATAGTAAAAATACTCGTGTTTGGATTTTGACTAACAAGAGCATAACGTATGTCTCCGTTCTCCCCACTATCAGCATCAGTAGCTGTAAAGTTATATATCGAGGTACCTATTTCTGTATTTTCGCTCACTGGTATTGTAACAGGATCTTTAGGCCATACGGGAGCATTATCGTTTGTGTCAATGATCTCTATTTTTACAGTAATAGCACTACTTTGTGGATTATTCATGGCTCTTGTATCGAGTGCCCTTATTTCTAGTTTGTATTCAGATTGTATTTCTCTATCTAGTTCTTGAGCAACTACAATTTTCCCAGTATTCCTCTCAATATCAAAGACACTATTAGACGAATCAAATGACACCGTTGTTATTGTATAAGTGATGTGGTTACCAGTGCTGTCTTGAATTAAATTTTCTTCATCCTCTGGGGGTGTCGATGCTACTGATCCCACAACCTGTAAATTAAATTATTCGTCTGTATTGAACAATCTTTAATTTGAATTAAATGAATCTATTAAATTAAAAAAAATAACCTATTAATAAAAAATTAAATATCAATTTAATCTATTATTAAAATTTAACCTTCGCGGTTGATAAATTGATATATTGTAATTATTGTAATTCTATTTGTTTATATAAACCTAAAGGAAACAGTGATAAATAAAGAAAAACATGTAGTAGGATATGCAGATAACGTAAGCATATTAACAAGATAGAAAATATTGTTAAGAGAGGCTTTCCATGAAAAACATGTGAAAGCCCAAAGAGCATAGCCAGAAATAAATATGGGCAAAACAAAGTAATGGAAAATTGGATAATTGGTAACACAGAAGTTGTGAATGATTATATTTATCTGGGAAATAGTATGAAGGATAATTATTTTCTGGAGTGAGTCCTAAGATCTAAACTCAAATAAACGGACACGAAAGTTAAGGTATATAATACACTCAATCGATCAGTAGGACTCACTTAGAACTGCGAGACATAGACCATCACAAAGAAAATACAGAAGCAGTGCTGAAAGAGTACTTGTGAATGTGTAAATAAAAATTGGAGGACTAAGTATAACTTGGAATTTACGCAATTATACAAAGATTTGAATATTGTAGATGGTAAAAAGATCTGGATTTGGATACGTAGCAAGAATACCAAAAAGTCCAATATCAAGACGAATCATGGAAGGACGAATAGTAGGTAGGAACAGAGAGGAGAACCAAATACATGATGGCAAGAAAATGTAAGATATGCTGAAGAATTACTGTACATTAAACAATGGTAAAGAATTGCTAGAGATCAATCCGGATGGGGATAAAAGTTGCAGTAGATCAAGGTACGCTGATGGCCAGTAGCACCATGTAAAAGAAGAAAAAAATCGAATTCTGAAACCCGTTCTTCGATTCCCAACAGCAAAAAAGCAATTTCGACCACGGAAGCCCTTAAAGTTGTTATAAAATCATCAGAAATCGACAAGGAAAAAGAAAAATTGCTAGACAGTTCTGTATGAATGATATTAACTGGGACTCCTTAAGGAACAACCTATTTCAAATTTTGTTTCCAGATATTCTTTATTCCAATATACAAAATCTTTCAGCTTGGTCGTCATTTTACCTGAACTAGAAATACTTGAAGGGCTATATATTTATTTAGCAAATATGTGTATTGGTCTATGAATTTATGGTGCATTGTCTATGCATTTTCACAAAGGCACAATATTCCATACGGCTTTAAACATGATCCTCGTCCTCGTCTAGCTTAAATGAAACCTGAACTCACAAGCTTAGATCAATCTCTATAAAAGTTGGACAATGTTCTAATGAAATATAATATTCTAGCAAGTCGTGCCAATAGTGTGTCGATACGGTGGGAATCACTAAGTACAAATTCGTTCCAAAATTATTGCCTCAAAAGCAGTAAATTAACTTGACATGAACGTTGGTGGTATAGCTTTCCATGTTAACGCAAATTCAGAGTAAGGGTGTACACACAAAGAAAGCAGGTTTCCTGCTTACTGGTAGTCAGCACCTATAAAAGCCGACTATTTACTTAAGTTTTAAATGATCGTGAACATAAACAAAGCGTGTCGGAACTTGTAAACAAACGTGAACCGGTACCGACTATTTTACCGGAATTAATTTAAAATTCTTGGTTGCTTATTTTCGGCGCCGGACGTGGGTTTTCAGTAGAAAAATGATTATTACTGTGGCGGCTTAAAATCGTCCACACTCACATGTTGATTATTTTTCTTTCAATTCTTTTTTTATTATTTCGAAATATTTTGTTTATAGTATATTTTATTATTTGAAAATAAGTTTATGACGGTCTAAGGCCGCTATTTGTATATATTTTTTATGTTTATCTTCACAAATTCTTCATCGGAGAATGAACTGGATATCTTGCCTTCATGAAATCTAATTTTTTACTCGCAGATAACCAGCGTTCTTTAATGAAATGATGCAATAATGATAATGTACGTATCAGCGGGACAACTGGCACCGGTATTCGGCCCCGAAAATTGGCGCTGGCTAACCTGCTTTCTTTGTGTGCGTACCCTTAGATTAGTTGTAGCGAAAAGACCCTGTATGAGCTCTGTATGAATACTTCGCCAAATGTTCGTATAATCGAAGACTTGTTCCTAATATAGCTTAAGTACCTTGAAAAACATCCAGTAATATAAACGAAAAGCCCAGTTAGATTTCTGTGAGATACAATGTCCTAATTTAGCCCAAGTGTGGAAATTAAAAAAAATAATAAATACCTTAAGAAAACTCATTTCGGTAATATAACGATAATAAAATAATAACTAAATGAACAAAAACCTTTTTTTCAAACAACGAAAATAATACACAACGCCTCAACCAATCACAGCCTTAAATAAAAAGAAGAATATGAAAGTAATAATAGTAGAATAATTTATTTTTGCATGTAGCAAAAACAAACCGAATTTTAATTGAGTTTTGATGGCAGATAAGGCAAGATAGTAAAATAAATTCTTACCTGTCCAATCTTGGCGTCTTCTCTGATGCTAAATATCAGGCTCGAACTCGTAAAAGTGGGTCTGTTGTCGTTGAGATTAAGGACTTCTATTCGCAACATGCGAACGGTTTGTTTTGATGGATTGCCGCCGTCAGTGGCCACAATGCCCACTCTATAAATAGTTTTCTCCTCGTGGTCCAGTACGACTTTAGTTCTAATAACACCTAATATGGGATGAATACTAAATGCTTCGAGCCCTTCAGAATCTTTGAGGAATGAATAGGAAATTGTTGAATTGTATCCACTATCAGCATCTGAAATTAGTTAAACATTTGATTAGTTCTTGTTCGTATGGTAATTTTGCTTTTATCGTACCTATTGCTCTAATTCGTACTACTTCTGCCCCAGGTGCTTGTTCTTCGCGCACGCTAACTACATCTTCTTGTGGATCGACAATTTCGGGAGCGTTATCGTTAATATCTAAAACGGTTATTTTTACTGCCACTCTTGAACTCCTGGATGGTTGACCTTGATCTCTAGCTTCTGCAACTAGGTCATAATGTTCTTTAGCTTCTCGGTCAAGGATATCTCTGGTTGTTATTTCCCCTGAAATAACAAAATATTATATAACATATTCTATGACAAATTGAAATATATAGTAAAGTGTAATAAACTTAGTTATTCGCTGTTTTTAGTTATTCACTCTATAGCACCAATCATATGCATCGCAAATGCCGGTTAATTGAATTCTCAGCTGGTCTTAAACTGTGGGCATCGAAAGAGCGTAGACGACCTGATTTTTCTCTAACTTCAAAACTCATCTCTCTACTTCGCAAATCTTACGAGTGGCGCCCGTCTCTTTTAAGCCTCTTGAAATAAAGATATCTTAAAAATGACTCAATTTCGAAATTTATTTCAGCCATTATAACGTTTTTGATGGAAATCGTCTACTGAATATTTTGTATTGGAAACACTTTAATACTGAAGAAGGAACATTTGTTGCAGCAAAAAGATTTCCTTTAATCAAAGTAAGAAACGCAACTATTATAGAGAATAATATTGTCCCGGGGAAATTTGATTAAAAAAAAAAATATATGTGATGGCGATACGGTTGAAGACCGCCGTGAAAAAATTAGATATTGCGCCATCGCGGCAACTATTTTTGTTGTTTTCATAGCAGTGAAAAAGCGGTTAGATACACGGAGCTACAAAACTGCCACGTAAATAAATTTTTATCCTGAAACTTTTTGATCTATTCCGATTAATTATGAACTTTGGCTTGGGAAATATGGGGCTGAAAATTTCGCTGTCAATCCACTTGAATTTTAATTCTGCTTAGAAATGTATACATATTTTAAATTGTTTTAGGATGCAAAATTTCAAATGCAAGTCAAAAGGACGTTTAACCTCCAAAAAGCTCTTACATTAAGCAGCGAATTTAGTTATTCACGAAGACAAACAAATTAAAACTGTTGCGAGAGAAGAGATTTGCCATATGACGTTACATAGGTATATTAAAACATTCAAAGCTGACGACATTCCTTCAGTAGGTTACAAACCCAGACTAGTATTCAGCTCGGAAGAAGAAGAGCTGGCCAAATATGTTTTGAAATGTTCCTCAATTTATTCTGGTCTTTTGCCTGAAGAGTTGCGAAAATTGGCTTACAAATGTGCGATCAAGTTCAATATTCCAAACAATCCAACTTTATGACACAATCGAGCTGGAGCTGAGTGGTTCACTGCATTTAAGAAAAGAAACCCCACTTTATCAAAACGATATATGGATTGCGATATTATTAAAATAAACATAATACTATTGAGTATTCTTAATCTATAAATTGCCTTTCTTTGTGATATTTGAAATTAGTAGACTTATGAAGCAAGTTTAATAACGAATAATAATGGAGAAAGCATGTATATGTATATAAAATTAGTCAATAAACTTAAATTATTTTAGGTAAATATAATCAAACATATGAGCGAAACAACGGACCCTCAACGACAAAAGAATCAGCTTCACAGCGGAGTTAATTGTTCTGCTCCGTTTTTCTTCAGAAACATATTTAAAAATACAATACATATAAAAAACAAAAAATTATTAAATATTTGGAATCGGCAATAAACATATTATAAATATTTGTAAGAACTGTACAACCGAGACTTCATTTTTATAGTACAATTTTATTTTTTTTAAATCGAAACTTCTAGCCCCTCTCCCCTCTACATACATTTCTATATTTATATATATTTTTAGTACTATGCTTTTAAGTGGGTCCTAATTAAAATGTGAAATGAAAGAATGAAATGAAAAAATGAATGAAAGAAAGTTTTAACTACGTGAAACGAAAACGGTTGTTATATACAACTTTTTTAACCGTCTAAAAAGTAAGATTTTGGAAGATCCTCAAAATAGGGAAATGATTGGGCGATGACCTCCTCGTTCGATGTGAATCGTTGTCCGCTAAGCCATTTTTTTAAGTTCGGAAATAAAAAAAGTCACTGGGGGGCAAATCCTGCTGTATACGGTGGATGTTTGTATAATTCGAACTTTAATTCCATGATTTCAACCATTGAAACTGTACAGGTGCCTTAATGGAAGAGGATCTTTTTCAAATGAGGACGATTTTTTTTATTTCTTCGCTCAACCTGTGCAATAACGACGTATAGTCCTCTCCAGTTATTGTTTTTACTTTTTCCGAGTAATCGGTGTAGATAATTCCGTGTGCATCCCAAAAAACTGTGGCCATAACCTTGCCGGCCGATTTCACCGTCTTCGCCTTCTCCGGAACACGTTCGCCTTCAAAAACCCACTGTTTTCATTATTCCTTTGTCTCTAGAGTGTAGTAGGGTATTTTTTTGATTTTAGATTTGATTCGTCGATCATTTAAAACCATGTCGTGGATTTTGTCAATCATTTCGGGAGTAGTTGCTGTCACTAGATGTTCCGAACGTTGTTCATCTTTTGTGGATATACGGCCACCTTTTGAACTCATTTACCCAACTATAAACAGTTTCACATACAGAAGTAGACGTGCCATGAACTTCATCCAACTTAGCTTTGATCTTTTTCGGTGTTTTTGATATAAGTGTTGAATATCCATTCGAAACTCACTTCTTCATTTCTTCTGAAAACAAGAAGAATATATTCTTCAAGAATAAGAAAGTCAGTTAATAATAATGGTAAATTCGAAATGCATTCTTAGATATATTAAGTGTAATAGTATAAATTAACTATGGAATTGCACCATAAATAAACAATAAAACTGATGACGATCCTGTTAAGTCATAAAAACTTTACCATGCTTCAATTGTTCTATTGCAACCTTCGGTGTGAAACACTATACTCGAAGAGATTTACCACTAAACACCAATTCAGTTTTTGATACGTCTCGACGCACGTTTCGCTAACCATGTTAGCATCATCAGGAGATGATTAGCAAAACGTGCGTCGAGAAGTTTGAAAAAGTGATTTGGTATTTAGTGGTAAATCTCTTCGAGTTTATCATGCTTATTTGAAACGAGAAAAAGTGCAATCATCTATGTCCATTTTAATTTAGATTTATGTTTGTACGTAAACTATCTTTTTAGTTTCACTAATTTTAATTTTTCAAAATTTTTGTTAACCCGCTATACATTTAAAACTGAATCGAGCGAGATATTCATCAAATTAATCTAAATATATGTGATAAACCAAAGACTTTTCCAAAGCTACTATTGACGAAATTTTATCATTTTGCAATTGAAATTGTATGAATGTTATTTACATATTTTGAATTATAAAGCCTTCCTATTGGATTGGAAATAAACGCATCATCAAAATAAAAAAAGAAATCTATTGTATACGTTTTTCACCAGTATGCTACTACACTCCAAAATTATTCTACTAAAACTGAATGAAGTATGTGAGTGTGAATTGTGAAATAACTTCTTGCGCTGTGACTGACTGAGGTGATAATACAAATTTTTTCGAGCAAACATTTCTTTGTTTGGAAGTGGAATTGCATCAAAATGAGTTCGAATGAATAATCGCAAAATAAAATATTTCATTCATAGCTTACTTCTTATATAAGACAATTTCGGACAAATGTCCGCCGCGGCTACTTCTGACAAAGCGTATTCTGTCAATTCAATTCCCGATCACTTTTTCTAGCAAATTGGGGTCTTATGTTCGCAATTTTTCGAGTTCTGTTGTCTTGCAAGGCGTCAATAGTTGCAGGTTTATAAGTCTATAGCAAATATTTAACATAACCCCAAAGAAAATAATTTAAAGGCGTTAAATCACTGAACCACATGTTCTCCAAATCAGTAGCATGCAAATTCAGAATTGAAATAATTCACGTAGTCGAATAACAAAGTTCAAGCTCCTGCTAACGGCGACGAATTGATAAATTTGGATCTTAATCAACATTGCCAGCAACAGCGGCGATATTTTCTTCGGAAGGCACAGTTTTCTGTCTTTTTGTTTTAATATCGAGCAGCGTGAAATGCGTTCAGAATTTGTGGATAATTTGGCGAATACATCGCTCGGTGGGCATGCACAAAATACTACCAAACTTAGGTTTAGCGCACAAACACTGATTTTGATAATAAATTTCTACAATTTGCAATGTGTTCTGCTGTCAAACGTTCCATGATTTGCAGACTGTCCAGTTGAGACACAGATTTACAGACTTGTGGGTAAACACACAGTTCCTTTGAGAGTGACCCCTATCGGAAGTTCGGACGCACTAAAAAATCAGCCATTATAACCTGCGTCGTAATAAAATCCGATACAAATGTTTATCTGTTAATAACAATGCCCTATCAATATCAATGCTTTTTCAATTTGTCCAATTTTATTGACCAACGAGGTCCTAGTGAGGAGTGAATGCTAAAAAGAAATATATTTATTTGGTATTAAGCAACCAAACCAAAAAAAATAACCAAACGAAAATTTTGTACTAACCAATTAATTAGAACATAGGCCTTAAATTATTACTACTTCTCTATAATGTTAAATTTTACCAAACATAATATTTAGGTTAGTAATAATGTACAGCTCTAGATTTCAAGTAAAGAAAGCTCACTTTTCAGTACCTTTTAATTTGAATAAGAAAATGAATAAGAGAATGATGAGAAAAAAATGAGAATAAAGAAACTAATAACGATTGGTTTCTCATCAGGATATATTTTATTAGCCAATAAATTCAGCTATGTTGTATAAAATAACCAAACGAAAATTTTGTACTAACCAATTAATTAGAACATAGGCCTTAAATTGTTACTACTTCTCTATAATGTTAAATTTTACCAAACATAATATTTAGGTTAGTAATAATGTACAGCTCTAGATTTCAAGTAAAGAAAGCTCACTTTTCAGTACCTTTTAATTTGAATAAGAAAATGAATAAGAGAATGATGAGAAAAAAATGAGAATAAAGAAACTAATAATGATTAGTTTCTCATCTGGAAACATTTTATTAGTCAATAAATTCAGCTATGTTGTATAAAATAAACAAACAAAAATTTTGTACTAACCAGTTAATTAGAACATAGTCTTTGGATTATTATTACTTCTCTATGGTATTAAATTTTACCAAAAATAATAATTAGGTTACTAATAATCTACAGCTGATTGCCAGTTCACATAAATATCGTTTTCCATTTCGAGGTTCGTAAATTGAGACGACCGCAAACAACTTCACGTCGACAGCACATGATTAATTTTGACACCCCTGATTTCGCTAAGCAGATAGCCGTCATAAGAGGCTTATCGTTTTTTTTTCTCTTTTTTGCTTTTGTTTCGCTTTTTGGCTTCTTAATTCTAAAAAAGACCAACAAATGGGAAGTAATTTAAAACTGCTTATTAAAAACCGGACGGGAATTTACGATCCTCCTGGCTACTTTTGAATGACGGAGGGTAAGCATATTTTTCACGATATCCATTATTAAATTTATCGAACATGATGGGTTCCGTTGATGTATTCAAATACGGTGGGGAATATGCGTTTAATTGACTGATGATTAAGCATGCTTGAAAACTATCACATTGTATTATAGACATTACGTCTATTTAGTTTTCGAATTACTATGTATATTTTTTTCCAAGAATTTTCTACAATTTCAATAATATTTATCTGCCCATACATTCGTGGTTTTAAAGCAATGATATTTGACTTTTTAAGATGAGATAGCTTGATGTCTGATATACATCACCTCAAAATTTATTAAGTTTCATCGAATTTGTGTTTTATCTGAAGAAAAATGTTTTTCATATGAACAGAACGCTAAAAGTTATGTTACATATAAAGGCTTTTATCTAAAATTTTGTTGCAGCGATTTTAATATTGAAGATGAACCGCTCGGTGGACGTTCTCAAAAAATTGAAACGGGCGAACTGTAAACATTGCTGGACAGAAACTCTTTCGCAGGCACGACCCCTTTTTTTCGTGTATTTGTATAAGGAAGGCTGATTGTATCCGTATGAACTGTTCGAAGAGAAAAATCGTCGGTGTGACATCCGCACTTACTCGAAGCATCGAAAAAAGCACTTTTCATACACCGTTGGATTCCACAATCTCATGTGGAACACACAACAACCTGCGTCTCCGCCTTAATGAGTATTTTTATTGGTTGCTTGACTGGAGACGAGCCCCACCCATCCCTTCAACTGGAGGGTATATGTTTCGTTTCTTGATGTTTAGATTCTTCAGCATACCTATATATGCTTCCCCATCAAGAATAGGGAGACCCTACATCTAGTTGAAGGGATGGGTGGGGTTCGTCTCCAGTCAAGCACGGATTTGGAAATTATGGACCACTTTATATATATTGGGCAGATGACTCCAATGGAGGGAAATAATATGGCTAGAAGGCGTTTGGCAGGTTTAACATAGTATTTTACAGCAACTTCCATTTTGCCTGAACAGAAAAGTCTTCGATTAGCCTGCCCTGTCTATTATGACTTACGGAAGTGAAACTTGGATACTTACGTCGCAATCAATTCAAAAATTTCTGGTAGCACAGAAGGGAATGGAAAGATGTATGCTTGGCATGACACGAGACAGAAAGCCCTATACATGGATCAGGGAACAATCGAAAGTGTGTGACATCATTAGCAGAGTCAAGCAGTGTAAATGGAGATGGGCAGGTCATATAGCGAGGCGATGGGACGACAGATGGACCAAGGCAATCCTGGAGTGGATAACGCTTGATCGCAAACGCCCGCGAAGAAGACTCAAAGTACGATGAACTAATGACATCGTTAAGTATGATGTTGGACCCGAAAGCTCAGGATCGTGAAAGTTGGAAGCATGCATGAAAAGAAAATGAAATATATATATATACATATATATATATATATATATATATATATATATATATATATATATATATATATATATATATATATATATATATATGTTTTTTTTTACTTCTTTGGACTGCCTCCAACGAGACAACAGTAGTCAGGAGTTATGCATCCCCGACCGTTGGGTTCCACAATCTCATGTGGAACGCATAACAACCTGCGTCTCCGCCAAAATGAGCAATGGTTAGTTGCTTGATCGGGAGGAAGCCCCACCCATCCCTTACATTGGAGGGCATATGTTTTGTCTGTTGGAGGTTAGACTCAACAGAGTACCGACATATGCTATCTCGCCAAGAATAGGGAATCCATCTCCACAGTCAAACAACCCACATTTCCGCCGACTTTTCGTCGGATGGCTTATAAATGCAGTTTTTTCACCTGGTCACCTAACAGTAGTCAGGAGTTACACCCCCGACCGTTGGGTTCCACATTCTCACGTGGAACGCACAGCACAACGGTTGATTGAATGCACATCAACAGCAAAACGGTTGTTTGATTGTGGAGAGGGACTCCATATTCTTGGCGAGAGAGCATATGTCGGTACTCTGATGAGTCTAACCACCAACAGAGGAAACATGTGCCCTCCAATGTAAGAGATGGGTAGGATTTCCTCCCGGTCAAGCAACTAACCATTGCTCATTATGGCGGAGACGCAGGTTCTCCTCTTGACAATGTTCTTAAAGTATTCTTAAAACATGATGCAACAATGTATTAAGACCAATCTGGAAGACCTAACTATCTAACTTATAGTTGATTTTCCGTATACAAGTTTAATTTCTGCGTTAATTCTCCTGCTCCATATGGTCTCTTGTACTTTTACTTCACCAAATATCTTCCTCCGTACTCTTCGCTTCCAGATATTCAATTTTCTTCTTCTTTTTCATTCATTACCCAACATTCACAGCCATATAATACCGTGGGTTGGATAAGTGTTTTATATAACCTTAATGTTCCTGACCATGTTATTTTATTTTTTTCTTTTTTTTTTAAACATTTCTTTTCAAAAAAATGGGACAAACTTTTGTAATCTAATACTTGATAATTCTTGAAAATTAAAATTAAAATCTTATATATTTGAATATCATAAACTGAAACATGTTTTTTTTTTCATCCATTTAAGGTTTTAAAACACTGTTCACATTTGAAAGCTTTATATCGTATTTATCTATGGAATATGTTCATTAGGAACAATAAGTCAATTTTATGGATTGTTTTGTAAATGGTCTTTCAAATTCGGCGGTATTTTAAATTCTTGAATAAAACACAGAATTTGCGTTGATTTCAAAAAACTTTTTATTTATATATTATTTATATTTTTTATATTTTATAAAAATATAATTTATTATTTTTTATATTATTTTATAATTTATTTATATTTTTATTTATATATTATTTATATTTATATTTTAACACGAAAGATAATATCTGCCAAATGACCACCTGTTGCAGCTCCATAGATGTCCACTGTTTTGACAAAATTTTGGATGACATTTTGGCATAACCGTGGCTCTATCTGATCAATGAGTCAAACACTTTCATCCTTTAGTTCCGAAATCGATTGTAAATTGTTCTTATAGTTCTGGCTTTTTACGTAGACCTAGGCAAATTCACAACGCCATCTGAGTTTTATTCAAGAATCATAAAAACCGCTCAATTTGAAAGACCCATTAGCAAGAAATTAACTTGTCATTAATCATATATTTACTATTATTATTACTACCAGGGCTTTAATAGATAAATAACAGTTCATATAAACACAACCTCACTGACCGACTTATAAAAAAAGAACTACGCATTTTCGAGAGAGCACACGCTATTGTAGCTATCTTTGTCGATCTCTAAGAGTCCCAAGGGTGAAACTAATCAATTGGTAGTGGTAACTATTTTGTAATTATTTTAGATGGAAAAATATAATGCGGCGTTAATAAAATAGATCACAAAGTGTACGTGTGCCTATTCCTCCTAGTTTTTGTGGGGTTTGAAACTATTGAAGCACAAACGCAACGTCACGGTTTCGTGATCTGAAGGAATACTTGCTTTTTTATGTTCTGGGTTACGTAAGTTAGTTTGTTCTAAAAATTTGAGTAACCAATAAATATCAAAGACATTGTATTTATTGTTATTTAATTATCTATTTAAATATATTTTTAAGTTAATATTCTTTATGTAAACATGTTTCTTCAATTTACAATACTGCAGAAATTGTGATCATAGTATAGTGAATCATGACATGTTTTACCCAATCCAAGATCTAAAACTAATTTAATCACATCTGCTATATAAACTGAAATATACATTACAGGCCAAAAGTTTGGGACCACCTTTAAATTTTCCCAAATGTTTTTTTAATTACCAAATTATTACTTTTTTCGGTTATCTTGATTATAAACTGTAATCAAATTAATAAACTGTATTTATGCCTTCAAAAATAGGTCCTATAATTGTTTAGCGAGTATAAGGAGGAAAATAATAAATACAACTCGACAGATGTTCTCTTTACTTTACGTTACGTTTACGTTATCAATTAATCCCTTTTTTACAAATCCTGTTTTCGTTTTGTTTCTAAAAACATTATTACATTATTACCCCTTTAATAAGATAGTGTCACGTTTAATAAGATAGTGTTTTTTGGTCAATTGTCTTAAAAAAATATTATTTTTTTTACTGTTTTGTTAAAGTTTGGGTTTCTTTTATTAAACCATCCTCAGAACAATTACAATTATTCTAAATCTTGTTTAATAGTTGAGTTTTTTAAAGTCTTTTACGTAAAATATAATATGTTCTGTTTAATTTTGAGTTGATATATTTTTGACATTGATATTTTTTTTCATAAGATATAACAGAATAGTAATAACAGAATGTTTGTGCGTACTTACTGTTTCTCGGATGGAAAAACATGTATTAGGTTTTTCCCGACAGTACATCCGATTGTCTAATTGGTCCCTATCGGGAACACGTTTTGCCAAAATTTAATTTGGTGATATCTCATCTCTCTTACTGTCGCGACTTTCTTCTTTAGAAAGTCGGGACCATCGCGACAGTAAGCACTGAAGATGTCAAATGAGATTTTGGCGAAACACCTGCAAGTTCCCGACCAGATGTACTCCCGGAAAAAAACCTAATATATACCATTCTTTCATTAAATATAAACAAAATAATGTTATTTTTATCATACAAGGGTTAGTTAAAGTTGAAGTGCTGGCAAACTCCGGGAAACAGCCAGATATGGCATGAACACCGTCATTACAGATGATTCTAATGCAGCTAGTTCAATTTAACTTATTTTTGGATATAATAATGTCAAAAATCTTCAACAGAGGTATTGGCATCTGCGAGGTGTACAGAACAAAACATGAGAATACTTATAGACTGAGTAGACTCTAACTGCATCCTAAATTCCTTTCGCCGCATCTTCTCCACTATCATATCATTCATTTCCAGCATTAGGTGTAATTAGACAAAGGTTCTTTTGAAAATAGTTGAGTGAAAGCTGACCGATTGTGATGTGTACTCTATCTATAACAACTGGTAGAATAAATTTTTCTGGGAAGGAATGTGTCTTTTTAGATTTCCTGATTCTGTATGATACGTTGTAAGATGCTTAAAAAGCGTATCATTTAGTCCTTTTAAATTCTCTAGTTTTCTGGCAAAGAGTTAATAAATCAAATTGCCACATTTGGGGTGAGGAAATTCCACGATTGATTCATGAGAAACCTTTACATCCTAAACGAGTCACTGTTTAGTGTGCATTATGGTCACGAGATGTAATTGGGCCATATTTCGCTGAGAATACTACTGGTAAAGCTGTAAATGGTGTTAGATATTGTGAGATGATAGCAGGATTTTTGTGGGCTGAATTGAATAATGAGGCCTCACTCATTACTCACTGACACCGCACTCTGTCAATGAAACAATTGATTTATAGAGAGAAAAAATTCCTGGAGTTATTGCAAGAAACGGTGTCAATTGGACAACAAGATCATATGATTTGACACAGTTAGACTATTTTCTTTGGGGTTACGTAAAAAGCTAGATATATAAGAACAATCCGCAATGGATTCCTGAAATAAAGGATTAAATTATTCGAGTTATTGATGAGATAGAGCCATGGTTAGGTCAAAATATCATCGAAAATGTTGACAAGAGTGGACGTCTGCAGAGCTGCAAGAGGTGGTCATGTGGCAGATATTGTCTTTTGTGTTTAAATGTCACAGACTATGCTTAAAATACTATGAAACGCAAATTCTGTGTTTTATTCAAGAATTAAAAAATCGCTCAATTTTAAAGATCCTATATCAACATAGACTCAGATATAGATTAAATTTTAAAGATCACTCGATGGAGTGAAACTTCATCTGCATCATAGTAAAAGCTATTACACACTGTATAGACTGCAGAATTCTCTAAGAATTAAATAAAAAAAATATAATAATTAAGCGAAATAAAATTTAACAATTTCGTGGTGGTTCGAAAGACATCGGGAATTTAAAAGTGCAGTAAACATTAAGCGCCCTTTAGAGGGAGTATTTAAGGGGGAAATTCCTCTTAGAAATTTCAAAAAATCGATTCTTTTTCACATTTCGAAAATCTGATATATTGAGACTATACTTGCAAGACGAACAATATAAATATTAAATATTTGCGGAGTTATCGCACATACAGTCGAGCGCGCCGAAGCCCGCATATCACGACCCAGACAGCTTAATCAGCATATTGGCCTCTGAGATGCGCAAACGAAAGAGGAATGGGTCCCTGTCTAACAGAGACAGAGAACGAAGAGTTTTGCGAATGTCCAGTACTTAACTGATGTTAGCACGACGAATGCACTGCTTCGAATGAGCTCTGAGGCGTTAGGCCGTTAAGCTACTAATCATCTAAACCTTAGATGCTGAGTTGTAAATATCGGCAAGTAAAAACCGGGCTATTCAATTACAATATGATCTTATCTATTACCGGAGTGTTTTGGAAATTTAGCTGGTGATTCGTGGTTAATATATGACCATTTCTTAAGGATATTTATATTTCGAATTTTTCAAGTAGGTCTAATTTTTTACTATTCTTTTCTGAATATTATAATTTAACATTGTTTATACACATTTTAATGTAGACATTTCATTGTTTTTTAATATTATTTATGCTATCTTATATATGTTCTTATATAATATCGCTCGAAAAAATTCTACAAAAAAACATTATCAAGGTAATCAATTTATTGATAAATACAGAGAAAGTTTCGGGCCAAGTACAAGTGATAGTGCAAGTGTATTTGTGTGTATAGTGCAAGTATAACTATTGGCCCCTATGCCAAAGTTTTCGCCGAAATCACCGATGAGGCGTGAGTAACGATACAACCGGAGGAGTCTTTCCGAAACAAAAGCAGCTCGTACAGTCTGAAAACATCAGCAGGTTGAAATAAACAGCTTTTCGAAGAGGCTGAAGGTCTATTATATGCACCTGGGATCACTGATTCATTGGTAAATCACTAAAACTAATCGTTTTATCGTACTAAAACTTTAAATGCGATTATCTCGAAAACTGCTCGCTCGCTCTGTAACTCTAACTAAAACTTATTGATCGATTTGGCTGAAATTTTAAAAGGCTTTTTTTTATATCATTATCGGAATGATGTACCAAAAGTTTTAAATATTTCATGTAAATAAACTACGAATGTCGAAAAGATAGTACAAACTTTAAACATGTTTTGTATTAAAGCTTACTTAATTTTTAATTTAATACTTTTTTATAGTTTTATAGGTTTATCCTTCCCGTGCATACATCGGAAAAAGAAAGAAATGTTTTTTTTTTGTGTTTCAGATGAATAGAAAAAGAGTGACGGGTGCAGTACTTTGGAACATCCCGCCAGAGACGCCCGAAAAAAATTACTGAACCCCTATTTTATAAAATAAAAAATAACAATAATAATAATGTTATACTCCTCAAAGATCAAATAATATTATGTTAAAACTTTAAAATGATACAATTAATTTATCACCTTTAAAAACACTTCTGAAAAATTACCTATTTTGAGGTATCTAAAGAGATTTTCCCCCTTAAGGACACCTTCCACATGGTTTTAACTGATAATCTGAACACATGAAATGTGTGTTCCCGTTTATCTAGCTCGGAGAAAAATTATTTCTCATTTTCTTCTCATTTGTAAGTAACTTACCATATTTACAAATTCTAATGACTTGTATACAGTTTTTTTTGTTGCAATCTCATTAATGAAAATTAATTTAGTTATTGGAGCAGAAAATTACACAGACAATGTAAGACCTTACATGTGTTAAAAAATAGTTTGATTACATTTTTATTAAATGGCATTTACTTTCACGTTTTTTATTTCGTACAATCTATATTACCCCGTCCTCAATTTTGGCCATGTTGCTGCCGTGCCACTATAAGAATTGTGCCGGCGAGTTTTTATTAATATCTCGAATTGCAGAAGAAGACAAAAAACATATTAACTAATGCTGTAAGTAATTATTTCGATATCTTTATCGACTAGCTTGTTTATATCCGTATCGATATGTTAGCTCATTATTGCATAACACGGCCACTTTAAAACTTTTTGTTTCTCCGAGCGGAATGCAGTTCGACGGCTCTCCATTGCCCAGTATTCGTAGAGGCATCATCGACTATTTGAAAGAGGCGTTGCCATATTGACGAGAAAATGTGAGCAAATAAGACGGCGCTGCAACAGGGCCCCCACGAAACGTACTAAATTACCTTAGCTAATCTGGCAGGCAAATGGTGATTTATTTCTGAGATTATTGCCGTCATCTTCGAGAAATAGTATCTTCGGAACATATTACAGAAAGGTAAACATGTTTTGCTCCATAAACCTCAGCGGTCGTAAAAAAATACGTATAGACGCAAACTTCGTGTCTTGTTTTTTTTTTCACTTCAAACTGCCAACAATATTAATTGCCTGTGGAATTATTTAATAATATCTTTTCTAGACCGACGGGAATATAATCCGGACTATTCTGCAAAGCGATTTGTCAAAATGAAACAGTTATGAATAGTTGACGATACATTAACTACAATGACATAATGTATGATATTTTTATATTTGCGTTATATATTTAAGCCACGTTCTTTTATTAACATAATTTTTTGCTTGAAATTTGAGCTTTCTTTTCATAGTTCGACAAATAATCGTTTGTAACTTAAGCGGCCTATACGAGGGTAGAGTGAAGTATCAAATATTTTAAAATGATATATAGTTATTTTATTGAAAATTCATTTATTTTCAACGTAGTCTCCTTTTAATACAATACACTTCGTCCAACTTTTTATGCCTTCCAAAAAATACTACTTGTCTAACTCTCAAAATGGTCCTCATGTTTTTAGGTTTTTTTGGGTCGACCTGTTCATGACATGTGAATTTCTTTCCAGCTAGCTCTTTCTACATATTTGAAAAAAGAAATAACTTGGTGACCAAGTGCGGAGAATAAGGTGAATACGACATGAATTAGTAGCGCAAATTGGCCAATTTCACTGTTTGAACGGCGAACGAATGAGCCTGTGCGCAATCGGTTTACTTTCCTGTGATCGTTTTTCCCATTTTCAAATAGTTGATGATGATAATGGTTTGCGAATCCCAGACATTAATGACCGTATCCTTTCCGGGCGATTGAACCGTTTTCGCCCTCTTCGAGGCACTTTCGCCGGATGAAACCCACTGTTTTGACTATTCCTTCGTTTCTGCGGTATGTAGTGACGACTTAAACTTTCATCAAGAATCGCCACAGAAAACTCATCTGAATTGAGCTTGTATGTGTCTAAATACTGCTGTGAACGGGTTACTCAATTGCGTTTTTGGTCTTTAGGGACCAAACACAGCACCCATCGCGCTGATAGCTTTCTCAAGCCGAAAAGTTCACGTAGGATGTTCCATATGTATTCGTCTGAGATGTTTGTCATCTCAATAAATTCTGTAATCTTCACTTTGCGATCACCCGACGCTACATCCTGAATTGTGTTGACATTTTTCTCAGTAATGACCTCAACGGAGCGTCCTAAGTGCCAAGCTTGACTCGTGCCGGTGCGACTATTTCGAAACTCAGTAAACCACTTCTGTATCATAAAATATGAAGGAGTAGAGTCCCCTTAATGCTATTTCAACTCTTCTTTGGTCTGCATTATGGTTTTTTTCACGCAAAAATAGTGTTTATTCAACACACGAAATTGGAATTGTCCATAAATATTTATTATTCATCTTATTAGTTATTATTTATTGATTACTTATAGCTTCTTTCCACGATTTAATTTTGAAGACAAAATTCTACTTCAAAAAATCTTTACTTTGATTTTCCTTTTTTAAAATTTAATAACCAATAAACACAAAATAATTCAATCAGTTAACAATGTAGTTTTGCCATTTGTATATATTATTATTATTATTTATGTATGTGTGTCAAGTGCACGGTTATTAGCATCAAATTATTATTGTTAATTAAGCCAATATATTTAATGAAAAAATGTTCCTGAAGCTGTTCCTCTATCGTAGCTCAAACATTATCTCATCTTTAAGGTGGATTAGTCCTTGTTGCTGTCTCATAATGTCACGTGAGATTTTGCTTAGTATATTTTTTTCTATTCTTTTCTGTTTGTCATTTATCTTATTCACTATTCAGTCTTCAATTTTTGATCTTCTTCCACATCATCTTTCCACTTATTTCACTTATTCCCTTTTGATTATTTATTTTATCACTTCGTCAAACATGTAAAACTTACATCCAAAATTTCTTCTCCATTGCAGCACATACTTTTTATTTCGTATTCCGTTTTTTTTTTAATAAGCCATCCTCTAAAACTAACACTAACATTTTATATTTTGAAACAAAATATAAAAAAAGAAATATAAATTAAATTATTTACATTAAAAAAAAACCAAAGAATGCCATTAATTTCAGAACTGATACTAATATAATAGTATATGTAATACAAAATAACATATTTTTAAAAAACCTCAACTGTAAGATATTATAAAAAGGTATGTGTTTAAATATAAATTGAAACTATGTATAGGAATAATATATGTTATAAAATTCATCAGCTCGTGTCGATCATCATCAGCCCGTGTCGATCTACTGCGAGATGAAGGCCTCTTCAGCATGCTTCCAACATTCACGATCCTGGGCTTTCCTCTGCCACTCGGGCCCTATATACTTAACGATGTCATCAGTCCATCGAGCTTTCGGTCTTCTTCGCGGACGTTTGCGATCGAGCGATATCCACTCCAGTCTAACCATCGCCTCGCTACATGGCCCGCCCATTTCCGTTTCAATTGCTTCACTCTTCTAATGATTTCAGTCACTTTCGTTTGTTCCCTGATCCATACGCAGGGCTTTTTGCCTCGTCTTTTAATGCCAAGCGTGCATCTTTCCATTCCTCTCTGTGTTACCCGAAGTTTTTGAATTGATTGCGATGTAAGTGTCCAGGTTTCATTTCTGTATGTCATAACGGGTAGGACGTACCGATCGAAGAATTTTCTCTTCAGGCAAAGTGGAAGTCTGCTCTTAAACACTATGTTAAGCCTACAAAATGTCTACTAGCCACCATTGAAATCCTCTGCCCAAGATATATAAAGTGGTCCACAATCTCCAAATCTCTTCCTAAAACTGAAATTCTCCTATCCTCAGCGAATTGATTGAACATAACCTGACTCTTTTTCAGGTTTATTTTTAAACCGAATGGTTCACCAGCCCTTTGTAGTTATTGTATGAGTCTTTGCAGCTCCTCTGAGTCTTGTGAAAGGAGAACGATATCATCTGCAAATCTAAGATGGTTTAAGTTTGCACCATTCATCTTTACACCATTCTGTTCCCAATCTATTTTACAGAATACTTCCCCAAGGCAAGCCGAGAAAAAAATAGGCGATATTTTTGTCACCCTGCCTTACACCTCATTCTACATTAATTCCTACTTCAAGATCATCATGGTTAATTGTAGTTGTAGGTCGCTGTACTTTCATCATATATCAATCTTAGTAGGTTTACATATGCTTTGTCTACCCCCTGATTAAGCAGTACATACATTATTGCATGCTTTGAGATGGAGTCAAATGCCTTTTCGTAATCGACAAAAGCCAAGCACAGTTGCATCGTATATTCTATAATTCTACAAGTGATTGTACAATTAAACAATTAAAATAATGATTATCTAAAACACAATTTAATTTAAAACACATTTAAAACACAACTGGCGTCGCCAGTCTGGTGCAACACGTCACTAGCTTGTCAAAAAACGGTTTAACTTCGCTTCTTCTTTCTGTGGTAATAATTGAAGATGTGGTTCGAAGAAAGGACAACAAAAGTTTAGCAGTAGAAATATTTGATTACTACATGTGGCATAATAGATGAATGGTATTTGAAGAAAAGTTGATTCGTGGCACAGAAGCTAAAAAAAACTTGTCTATGAATGTATCTTAAGCAATAATTGTCGAGAGAGGTAATAATTTATCGAGAATAAATGAATAATATTATATCAGTTTATTGTAGCTGTAGCCCGAGGATTGCAAAAAAAAACAATTGGTAATTAGATAACTCTAATAAACGTATGCAATCACAAATATTTTTAAGAATGGGCAATAGAAAAAATTGAATTGTGAACTAACGAAATATTCATTTTACTTCTTAAATTATCTCTTCCCGTTACTTCATATTATGAAGAGTGCATATACATTAAAATTCTCAAATATCTATAAAAATGGCCGTAATTATTAACAAATAGAAATATTATTAATCTGCAAATTTTTTAAGTATTAGATTAACTTAATTTATTGTAACGAGATTTGATTGGAGAATTGAATCAATTTCCATGCTAACACAATCAAGAAACGAAATATTTTCAGCTTCATAACTTGTAGATAATATTCTTCATAGTTTATGTGCTTTTTTAAGGAATACATTTTTTAAATCTATTTTCAAATATATATTCTAATTTTGCATTTTGAGCCTGAAAATTTGTTGCTAATTTTATACAGATAAATGTATATAAAATATTTAGTGTAATACATTATTTCAGTAGTTTTGATGAAACTTTGGAAAAACGGCATTGTCCGACTCGAGGATGATTAAAACGTATTGTAAGATAGGCAATTTACACCAAACGGGGACGGTCAGATTTTTCGGCCGCGCACTCGGCAGCTGAAGAATGCTTTCGGCATTCCGCCTGGGTACAAATAATAAACCGTTGACACTTTCTGTAAGGCCTCTCGTCCAATCTTTGAAATGCCTTATTAATTTGCCTCATAGTAACTTAATACAGTGCTCTTTTTTTCACTTGGCAAAAAAGGGACATTCTAATGGTGATGAAAGATAATTAAGTTCCCATATGAACTCAAATGTAGGTTCATAAATTAAGTAAATAAGAATAAAAAGTTTTTGTAACTAAAAATTGAATTTCGCAGCAATACATTACACTTTAAGAATCATTTTAGAAAATGTTGTTCCAATTTTTTTTTAATTTTCTTTGCAAACTTTGGAATAAATAAAAACCACTTGGTACTAAATTTAGTAGTTCTAAATTTTAATCATGTTTTCTTTGCAATTTCTCGCAAAATATTTTAATTTTGCAGTAGACGCTTATTTCATTCTAGCTTATTTTATCAAGTTTTTATGTAAAACATTTTTAATTACTCTTGCTTTATTTTCGTTATATACTGATTAATATTCAATTTTTTTTTGTAGATTATACAGTTTTTAGGTTTTTCCAGACTTTTCTTCCATTTTACCATCGTATTTTCTAGCAATCTGAATTTCGTTGTCATCACTCGCTATACCAACAGTGCTATAAGGTCATCTGCACTATAGAGAAGTTCTTTGCCGTATAGAAATATTGTATATTGGTATTTCTAGATATATCCCAAGAATTCGACAAAGTGTAGTACGAAGGCATCTTTTATAACGTAAAGCTAAAACATCCATCATATTTCATTTTATTCGATCCACATTTTAACCAATCAACTGATCGCCATTTTAGAATAATGATCAAATAGGAAATTTCAGTCATTTTCTCAATCATTCTGTCACCAGTCCCACAAAGAAGTGTACTGGATTTTTTTTGTTATATACTCTAGATTTACCAACAATATCAAATACCACAATTGGTATGTTTGCTAATGAGAGAGTGATACTTGTATGCTATGAAAATTTGGCTGTGGAATATTCCAATTTACAGGACCATCTAGATATTACACAGGAATAGTTTGCCACCTAATCACAAAAATGAAGGAACAAAATCAGCCGTTAAGAAAAGGACGGTATCTTTAAGTTTGCGTCAAAAACAGAGCGATATGAAAAACATCATCACTTCGCTACCTAGAATTACATTTATACTCAGCACTAAACTCGAAAGAACACAAAAACAAAAAAAGAAACATACTAATCTACCGTTTAAAAATTTTAATTGGTTCCTTGGAAGAATGTCACAATTACCACTCGAAAATCAAGATCCTTATGTATAAACAGCCTTTGAATAAACAAGGTTTTCAATATATGGAATATCATTAATGGAATTTTCGGTCAATAAAGTTATGGCATTGATCTAGTTCCCCTTTACATATCACTAGGGGAGAGTTGGATAATGGCGCGCGGTCGATAATAACGCGCCCCCACGTAACTACAAATCTGTCTATATACAAAACCGTCCTCCATGCGGCAGTAGCTGACGAGTTGTGATTGAAGTGTCACCTGTCACTAACAACTTTCGCGCGCATTTCTTATAACTTTTGTATAACTAACGGATCCAGGTATGTTCCCCTTTTTTCATGATAAACTATATTGTAGTAATGAGCTTTGCAGCATAAATTTTTGTTAGATATAGTAGAAATAAGTTTTTATGGCTAAAATCTTATTCATAGATATCGACGTGGTGTCGAAAGAAAATGGCGTAGTCTGACAATTGCGCGCTATTGTCAACTATGTATTTTACTTTTGTTTGTTCTCTTACATATGACTGAATGTGCAACAAAAATGAAAAAGGGAACTTGGGACCCACTTCAAATGCAGACTGCTTTAGAAGCTGTACATGCTGGAAGGAAAATAGAAGAAGTGGCACGATCGTTTGTGCATCCAAAATCTTTTATAAGTAACAGATTAAAAAAAGGAGATTATTTTGATCCTCGACTGGGACGGAAGGTAACGTTTTTAAAGGAATAACGTTTTTAAAGGAATATGAGTTATCTGAATATGTTGTTATTTTGGCTAAAACACTTTTTGGAATGACACAATAACAACTACGCAAACTGGCTTATGAATTTGCTGTGGCAAAAAACATTAAAAACATTTTTTTCAGCAGAGAAACAATGTTGGGTTTTAATAAAACTGCAATTAATTTTTTTTTTTCGTAATTTAGAGGAACTGATAGAGATGAATGCTTATCCTGTCAAAAAATTATTTAATGTTGATGAAACAGGAGTTTCAACTATGCAAAGGCATGGAAAAATTTATGCGCCTAAAACGTGAGGGAAACGTCACAGTTGTCCTAAGATTGGATGACCCATTGGAGCTGAATATGAATGCTCTAAATCAGGGTGGATTAACAAAGGTCTTTTTGAAGAATGCCTTCGGCATTTTGCCAAACATTAAAGCAACTACTCACAACTCTACCCTCCTAATTCTTAACTACCATGAAAGTTTATCAATATTGCCGAAAATGGGATCCACTTACTATCATTACTTCCGCATACGTGCCAAAATATTCATCCACTGGATATCACTTTTTATGGTCCACCGAAGGCAGCTTATTATCAGAGAGTGTGATTTATATATGAAAAACCATCCATATGAAAAAATCACTCATGATGTTTCGACTTCAATTTTCAGAGAATGCTTCGATGGACATAACAGTAAAATGATTCGAAGTAAATGTCATTTATCCCATAAATCCCAACGTATTCGGCGACGATGAATTTATATCAGTTCCTTATATTGCATAGCATAATTCATCATTTACTACACTACACGTACTACACATGTTACGAATGAAATCAAAGCTATTGCTAGTACTTCACTTAGAATTTTCGCAAATCTTCCAAAGTTCAGTGCTTCAAAAAATTCAGAAAATTAAAAGACATTTCAAGAAACAACATTCAAAAATATTGACTGCCACTCCTTTAAAGGCAGAGTTAGAAGAAAATGAGAGGCATATAAGCTTAAAAGAGAATAAAGACAACAATAATAAAAAAGGAAAAGCCTTTGCAAATAGAAAAACTATCAAGAGATAGTTATGCAATGACGACGATTATGATGACATGAACTCAGACAAAGAAAATGATAATACTGATGTTGATACTGATGATGCTGACCTTTGCACTATATGTGAAGGATTCGACCGGAACAAGGAAATATGGTTTCGTTTTTGCAGTTCTTCCAGCTGGTTACATAAAGAATGCAGTGATAAAGATAAAGATAAAGATAAGTGATAAAGATAAAGAAGTGATATTTAATTTGCGACTACTGTTAAAATGAATAATAATAATAATAATAATAATAATAATAGTAATAATAACATTTTTATTCAGAAATAAATGTTGATTGACTCGTATATCAACTATTATTTGTAATGCACGATATTATCAAACCGAAGCACGCTATTTTCAGATCAGGTTGATAATGCCGCGCTTTCCTTTTTTACTTTTAAGACTTTTCTTTTTCCTTTTTAAGACTTTTTTAGTTCCTACATTTTCACATGGATGTTGTAGGAATTAAAGATTGCATTAGAAGTTAGTTGCCAGGTAAACTGTCTTCTTAATAATCAAGTTTAAGTCGACCTATTTCATACCACTAGAATATTATAGCTATAATCCCTTAAGGGTACAGTATTATCAAATTCTCCTCTATATTTTTTAATAATCCCCAAGTTGATCAATTGGAGCTAATCAATTAAAGCTTTAAAAGATTTTTTTATGTTCTATTGTGAAATGCTGGTAATTATGCCGGTTGTCTAATTTCGATGTAGTCAATGGCATAGTAACGTCATTGCAATAACTCCAGCAAAAATGATAAACTAAATAAAATAACTGTATAAAAATACTGCTACCATAAGGCGCCAACGTCTTTAAACGCTTTGAAACATAAAGAGATAATATTCACCATTCACTATTTCTCTGGTTAGTAAATATTTACAATGTTTTTATTGGTAATTCCACTTTTTGTCAACTTTAGCATTTGTTGTCAGCAATTCCTTCATGAGCATTTCTGAAATTGCCTAAACCATCCATGAATCATTATATATGATAGATAATTTTCAGCGTAAGCTTGCTGCATTATTTAATGCATTTCGCTGAATGACTTTTTAAGTTAAAGTCATAATTTAATGCTAAAATAAATATTAAACTAATACGAGGGTTGCTATTTATACATCCAGAATTGAAAACAATGGTGTTGCTAGGCACCATCTCACATATACATCGTAAGGTTTGACATTATTGATTATATACATACTTAGGACGTTTTGTCATACGGATGCTATTTGTGTTGTTTACTGACTTAAAAATTTCATCTCAGTCAAAAAATGGAATTAACTTATGAACATTTTTGGCCGATGATTTACTACGAATTTCGACGTGGATTATCTTAACAACTATGCATCGATCAACTCACTTCGACTTTTGGCGATGAAGCACCATCTAAAACCTGTATATCACTGGTTTAGTGAATTTAAGCGTGGCTGTCGATACATCATGGACGAATTTAAAGAAGGTAGTCCAAAATCGGTTGTTGTGTCAGAAAACATCGATACTGTACGCGAACTGATAATGTAAGATTGTCATGTGACATACCATTAGATTGAAGCATCTCTGGGTATTAGTACGACATGAACATTTAGCTGTGAAAAAGATTTATGCAATTTTGACAATTGCTTAAAAAAAGGCTTGTGTCGATTGGTGCAAATAAATGCTCAAAAAATACAATCGTGTTGCGTCAAAAGTTGTGTATAACATCTACATACGTGACGAATCTTGGATCTATGCATATGAGCCCGAAAATAAACAGCAATGGACTGTATGGGTATTTGAGCCAAACCCAACAAAATTTGTCCGCGTAATAAGCACTTCGAAGCAAATGGTCGTTTGTTTTTTTAAATAGGCAAGTGGCTACAGTGCCATTAGAAAATCGTAGAACGGTCCATTCTGAATGGTACACAAACATTTGTTTGCCAAAAGTCAGGAAAATCAACCAGCGACGCAGGATCATTCTTCACCATGACAACGCGAGCTTCACACACAGGTCCACATCGGACCAAACAACTCAATATTTGACCGGTCAAAACATCGAATTGATGGCTCATCCCCCGTACAGTCCAGATTTGGTACCCAATAATTTATTTTTGTTCCCTTGAGGAATAAACTACGTGGTCAAGGATTTTTGACGCTACAAGAAGCGATTGCGTTCAAAATGTTTGATTCGGAGATAGTTTAATCGGAATGGAAAAAGTGCTATGAAAATTGGTTCAAACCGCGAAGAATATTTTGAACAAACATAAAACCATTTTTAATGATAAATATTGGTTTTATTTATTATTCCGCATATACAAATAGCAACCCTCGTATCACTTATTGTGCCACAGCATTATTTACATTGAAACATAAGGAAAATTTGAAACAATACTAAAAATAGATAATTTTTTCAAAAACATAATATATGTAACAGATGGCATTAGTTGTTTGTCTTCTTTTTAAACTGACGTGGGAACTTTTAGAATAAATGGTGCATTACAAAATCTTAAAATTAGAATAGATGCACTAGAGGTGTGTATGATAAAGACGTAATAAGGGAAATATTACACGATTAATTAATATTCTACAACATAAAGTACCCAAGAGTACATATTGCTCTTTTGAAAGAGTTGCAAAAATCTTGATTTTATTTAAATATCTCCCACTGGAATTTATGTGGACTGTCTAGAATTTAAACACTAATTTATTACAAAGTTTATCGAGCAAGATTGACGAAAGTAGGTGTTAAGATATGGTTACTAAATTGTTATAAATGAAATGTTTTGCCGAAGAACAAGATAAACATAAAAGAAAACAAACCCACACCATGCATATTACAAAGTTACTTTATCCAATAATGACAGTCGTAATGGCTGAAAACAATTTCATATCGTAAAAGTTATCTGTGTACTTTTTCTAACCTTAAATGTGTTTTTTAACTATATCAACCCACTATAGTAATATCGCAGAAAACCGCCTCCTTTGATTTATTGTGTGCCAAAGCGCAAATATTTTCAAAAATAGTTTTAAAGTGCCATTAATATGGTAAACATCAATACATTGTCGTTGATACCATTATGATCTTCCAAATACGGTTCGCTGAATGAAATGATGAGATATAAGGCGTGGCAAGAATGGAATTTTATGATCTTCGATTATTATAGATTGCTATTCTGCTTCGTGAAGATTCCTTGATGATATATTACTAGAACGCATAGAATAGAAGAAGGGAAGAAAAGAAGAAACATTTAATTCAAATTTTTGTGGTCAATGAACTAAACAAGAAAATTATAAGGTATTAGCAGTGAGAATGTGTCTGTTATTTTTCTTTCAAATTTGCGTGTATAAATTATTTATTTCTGGCCAGTTTATAAACTATTTTAAAGCTTTACTTTTAATATTTTTAGATGGTGTAGTGATTTTAATATTTGACTTTTTATCTTGCGATTTATATTTTTGCTAATGAGAATTTTCTGCACCTGCTTCTTTTTGCATATAGTAGATATGTAAAGGCTACTTAAATTCGAAATATTTGTACCGTTTCTGAAGAAGGTGTAATTAATGAACGGATAGCTCAAAACTGGGTTGAAATGTTTAGAAGTCATTTATGGCGATAGATTTCAATGAAGAACATCTTAGCCCTAGTAGCGTCCTTATTTCAAGAATACCATGATTTCTATCTTAACTAAGAACTGAAGGTTTAAGGGAAAATTCCTGATCACGCAGATGAATGTATATATGTATATATATATATATATATATATATATATATATATATATATATATATATATATATATATATATATATATATAAATGCCCGATCTGCTGATGGATGAACTGAAAATGCCATAAAAGCGATGAAGAATGGAAAGGCTCCAGGAAAGAACAATGTAATGGTTGAAATGTTAAAAGCAGGTGGTCAAACTTTACATAAATTCTGGCAACATTGCACTCAAACAGCTTCAAAGATAAAAAAATACCCATTTTATGAAAAAATGCTGAAGTAATTCTTCTTCATAAGAAAGGAGCACAGGAAGATTTAAAAAACTACCGCCCAATAGCCTCCTATCAGTAATATACAAAGTTTTCACTAAGATAATATCCAAAAGAATATTAAGAATACTGAATGACACACAATCAAGAGAGCAGGCAGGATTCAGAAGCGGATTCAGTACAATGGATCATATTCAGTTGTCCAAAAGTCCACAGAAAGGCACAATAAATACACTATGCCACTGTGCTTGGCTTTTATTGACTATAAAAAGGCCTTTGACTCAATAACAACGCAAGCCATAATAGATGCATTGCTTAACCAGGGGATAGACAGAACCTCTGTGAACCTACTGCGATCCATGTATGAGGAAGCTACGGATACAGTGCACATGGATGAAACTGAAGTCAAAATCAACGTAGAACGGAGTGTACGGCAAGGTGACTCAATATCGCCTGTCCTTTTCTCAGCCTGCCTGGAAGAGATATTCCGTAGTCTGAATTGGGAACACGAGGAAATAAATATAAATGGTGTATACCGAAGCCATCTTAGATTCGCAGATGATATTGTTCTCCTCTTGCAAGACCCATATGAACTACAAAAGCACATACAAGAACTGCAAAGGGCAGGAGAACCATTTGGTTTGAAAATAAACTTAAAAAAGGGTCAGGTTATGTTCAACAAATTTGCTGTCAATAGAAGAATGTCTATTTTAGGAGGCGATTTGGAGGTTGTGGACCACTACATATATCTTGAGCAAAGGATTTCAATGGCGGGTGATACTGGCCGGAAGGTGGGACGGCATTTTAAGTGTGGCTGGCAGGCATTTGGCTCAATATAGTGTTCAAGAGCAAACTCCCACTTTGTCTGAAGAGAAAGGTCTTTAATCAGTGCGTGCTGCCTGTTTTGACATACGGGAGTGAAACATGGACACTCATATCACAATTAGTTCAAAAGCTTCGGATAGTACAGAAGGGAATGAAAAAGTGAATGCTTGGTATTACAAAGCGGGGCAGAAAGCATATGGATCAGAGAACGATGGTTTGTGATATCATTGGAAGGGTGAAAGAATTGAAATGGAAGTGGGCAGGCCATATAGGGAGGCGATGCAACGACAGATGGACGAAAGCAATCCTGGAATGGATACCGCTTGATCATAAATGCCCACGAAGAAGACCGAAAACACGATGGATGGATGACATCGTCAAGTATATTGGACCCTAGTGGCAGAGGAAAGCTCAGGACCGCGCCAGTTGGAAACTTGCTGGGGAGGCCTTCATCCTGATCGACAATGGCTGAATGATGTTGATGATGATGATATATATATATATATATATATATATATATATATATATATATATATATATATATATATATATATATATATATATATATACATATATATATACATATGTATATATATATATATATATATATATATATATATATATATATATATATATATATATATGTATATATATATATATATATATATATATATATATATATATATATATATATATATATATATATTAATTAAAAAACTTTATAAAAATGCAGTAATATAGACAATGATAATAAATATAATAGAATTTAATTAAATATATATTTTGTTTACAAATGGAATAAACATTCTCAGTGCAACTGAAAGATAGCGAAACCAGTACCGAGAGAAATAGTTTTCGCCATTTTATAACATCGGTTTAAATCTTTCCAGCAAACACGTTGAATAAACAGAAAACTTCCTTCTGTACATACATTAAACAGACCCGTCTCTTACAAACCTGCTTGTTTGCTTAAGCTAATGCAGGATGGCTTTTAATTTTTTCTTCAATATTCTCTTTTTAAAGCCATTTAGTTTAATGGCGTCAAACACTGTATATTTGACGACAAAAGACTTACCGCCTGATGGCGTTTATTTGGAGGCTACTGGTGATGGGAATGAGACCTAGCGATATAAGAAATTCGCGGCTTTCGTGGGCCCTCGAAGAAAAAAAAGTTCCTTAACGCCAACGACTTGAAAATTTGGACCGACGAGGTATTTGGTTTATTATAATTAACAAATATACATAAATACTTTTAGTATTAGGAATAGTATGTGTAGCATATTATAAGCATTATAAGCAATTTGTATTACTTACCAGTAATTGCATTAATTTGGAAACTGCTATTTGATGGTATTAAACTGTATTTGATCGCTGCATTGATGCCGGCATCCGCATCCGTTGCCTCAATTCTTCCAACAAATATCCCTCGAGGAAGATTCTCTTCGATCTGGAAAGAATAACTTTCTTCCACAAAAACTGGATCATTGTCATTGACATCCAGAACTTCCACTGTCACTTGTGATGTGGCCGTCAATGGTGGAAGTCCATTATCTGTAGTACAACATTATACTTTAATTTAATTTCTGTTATATGTAAATAAAAGGAGTACCTATAAATACGATAATGTCATTTTTTGATACTGTGTAAAATTGAAGCTTATTTAAGAGTTAATATAGTTTTATTAATCTACAATATTATCTGCATTGTTATTGACAATCTTCGCTCATTTTTCAGACAAATTTTCTATCCCCTTTTTAAAAAATGAAGGTGATTTTGAAGTAGTGTAGTTTTGAAAATTGTTGTATTGTCCAAGAAGAAAATGTTCCATAGATCTGAAAAGATGGTAATCTGGAGAATATGGTGGGTGAAGAAGTACTTCCCAGCTTAATTGTCTGACTCTTTCTTGGGTGATTCTGGCACTAGGACATCTAGCAATGTCATGGGGTCTTGGACGTTTTTGAGTCATGTCCATGTTTAACCTATCAAGCTGATCACAATAATATTCAATAAATATGGTTTTAAGACAATTCATAAACTCCAGTGAATAATTCCTATAAAATCCCACCATACTAACATTAACAGGTGAAGGTTTGGGGGTAAAGGTAGTTGGTATTAACCATTATTTTTTCCTAAGTGGATTAATATAAAGAATCCACTTTTCATTTCCAGTAACAACTTGTTAAAGAAAAGGATATCTGTCAAACGTGGGCAAAAGTACACTGCCGATAATTACGATTTCAGTTTTATTTTCATTGATATTGCAGCCGCATTCCTTCTCCTTTCACTTTGTATAGTTGTTTTATTTACCGTTGTATTGTGGATCATTAAGTTTTGAAGTTTGTGGCTAATTTCTGGATGAATTGTTTCGGATCAGTTTCAATGCCAATTAACACCAGATCCTTATCAAACTCAACAGGGCTTTCGGATTCTTACAGGTACTTCAGTCTTTCAGGTCCACCGTTCTTAAATTTTTGATGCCAACTCTGACACGTTCTATTATGAAAGGCATCAGAATAAACAGCATTAATGGCATTGTTCCCCTTCGAAATTTATAAATCACCAATACAAATGAATGATGCTTTATTGTCTAAGAGGCTACTACACAATTAAAAAATAATTCGAAACAAAAGTAGATATAACAAAAATTATTTGAAATTAAGGTATGAAAAAAATATTTATATAAAAATTAAAAATTAGTTCTAAGAGAATTACAAAAATTATTTCCAAAGTACCGCACGACCTTTCAGCACCCTCTCAAAAGCTGATTTATCGTAAGTAAATGGTGAATGAAACGTTCCCGCCAATGACATATTTGTTATGGTCTTGGCATGCACGAAAGAGCGGTACATCAGAGGCCAAGTTGGTGTTAGGGTAGGTATGGTGAAAGTATCCCGACCTCGGTTGTTAATGCGAGGGACATAAAAACGGATCTCACTGAGGAGTTGATCACAATAAATCAAGCTACGGCAGAGCTTTAGCACGAAAAGCTGAGCAGCATACAACTCTACTATCATCCAGGGACTAACAGGAGAATCTCTGTGTGGCTATTATCTCTGCAGGGATAGGTACCATGACAGATACTTTAGAAAACGCCACTGAACCTGCTCAAGATGAGAAATCTGTATAGTATATATTGGCGACCAAACAGAGGAAGCATATATAAGCCTAGATGGTACTAAGGACTTATACTGAGTTAGAAAACAGCTGATATTATTAAAAGCTTTTGATGATCTAATTTGGTGGCCAAGCGTTACAGTTGCTGACTGCATGATTTGATCAATGTGATGGTTGAATGTCAGTTTTCTATCGATATATACTCCCAGGTCCTATACAACTGCACAATTTTCCAAAGCGCAAGGCTTTTCCAAGCGCTAATACATATATTAGGGAATATATATATATATATATATATATATATATATATATATATATATATATATATATATATATATATATATATATATATATATATATATATATAGTTAATTACATTACGCTTGAGAAAAAAAGTATTTTTTTGCATTTGGTGTTCAGATGCATTCAGTGGAAACCTGTTACAAACACACCAATCGGTCAAGAGATGCGGGTCACACTGTAATAGAGAGCAGTCATGGGACGATAGAACTGTCATAAAGAGTTTAAGATCGTCCGCAAATAAAAGAGTGTTGCACGTTAGCGTGGAAGTAATATAGATAACGAAGATAGAAACAATCAAATGGGCAAGAATGCTGCTTTGGGGTGCTCCACTAGTTGCAATAAATATATGAGAACTATGACCATTCAACTCAACATGTTGTGTCCTGATGCAAGATTTAAAGTACGAAATTGTACTGCCATCAAAGCCTACACTTTATACTTTTGGAGTATAAATCCATGAGTCAAGTTTGCCGAATGCTTTCGAAGAATCAGTTTATATTATGTCAATCAGTATATATTGTGTCAACATTTACTTTCTATTGATTTGGATATAAATTGAAGGAAGCATGTTATATTGGTAATTGTGGATCTTCCTTGTTAAAACTTATGTTATCATAGGGAGGGGTTATGATACCTGATGTTTTTATCCCTCAAATACCATCGAATAGTTAATTTTAAAAAATATTTGATTGTAAATGCAGGTTTCAAAAACCTTAGCAAAGTTGCACAGGATTATATAGGGCGACAGTTAGTGACATGTGCTGGTTTACCTGATTTGTGAACAGGAGTGATCTTGGAGGATTTCCATGTGCTGGGAAACGTGCTTGTTTTAAATGATAGATTGTACAGATGAAGTAGTGATTCCATCAAAATGATAGAGCAGTCCATAACAAGAAAAGTTGGAATTTTGTCAGGACAAGCTGTGAGTTTATTCTTTAACTTTTTAATGGCAACTTTTATGCCGGTAAAGTTAAGAAGCTATAGCGTATGCTGAAGCTGTAGCTGTAGTCTGTAGAAGAAATAAAAACATTTTTGAAAAAGTCCGCAAAACCTTTCGCGATGCCATTCGGGGTTCTCAATTCTGCAGAGTTATATAGCATATCGCCAGGAATCCTGAGGGAGACGTACTGACAGAATTGTTTCGGGTTCTCAGTTAGAGATGATTGTATTTTATTAATGTAGTTTTGGAAGGCTTTAATTATTTTATTTTTTATTTTGTGGCATAAATCACTGAATAAATGAAAGAAAGTGATGATGCTTGTAGCATTCCATTCCCTGTGTAGCCGAGAGTTATCGGGAATATCCCTTATGATGTCAATAGAAAAGGAGTAAGGATTGTGCTTAGCGTTATTTCCACTGGTTACAAATGAAACATACACACTTTTTCATTCTTACTGCGTTTATCAAATATTTTCATAATTTATCAATAAACGCACTAAATATCAATATACTTTCTAAAATATAGGTTGTTATATTAAGTTATATTATCGTCAGTAGTTGTCAGTACATCTTTAAAATTTGAAAAAAGCGACATTTCTTATAGGTACACCTTATAGATATACCTTTCCTTGCTATTGAACATACCTTTCGCAGCTACTACCAAGTTATAATGGTCCTTTGTTTCTCTGTCCAAATTTCCTTTGAGATAAAGCCAGCCACTGTTCGGAAATATTCCAAATATTTGTTCGTAGGATTCTTGCGAATAATTCGATGACACCAGACGATATGTTATTCTCGCATTGTTTCCTGTATCTGCATCCACAGCGGTAAATTGAACGATCTGTAAACATATAAATGTATACTAAGCTTTGAAATTCCATTCTGGCTTTGAGAACTTGTTGTTTCTATAAAATAATGTGAAGAATCGTTGGATAAATTTATGAAAATACCTTCCCTTCCACCCTGCATATCAGAGCAATTATATGTAAATATAATAGACATTTTCCAAGCTAGTTTCGTGCTTTATTCAAATATATTACTAATAATTATATGTTGCTAATACAATGTTGATAATACGAAAAATGTACTTACTTGTGAATTGATAGGTAATGATTCCATAACACTCAAACTATACTGACTCTTCTCGAAGACAGGCGGATTGTCGTTCATATCCTGTACCTCCACCAGAACTGTCAAATTGGCCGATAGAGGAGGTACACCCATATCGGTAGCCGTTATGACGAGAGTATGTCGTTGAATACTTTCATAATCTAAGTGTCTTGTAAGAGTTAAATGACCCAGTTTAGAGTCAATTTTGAACAAATCTGATCCGCTGTTGACCAGTTTGTATCGAACGATGCCGTTAGAACCACTGTCTTTGTCTATAGCATGAGCGGCGTACAGAGGAACACCGATTTCAGCATTCTCTGGCACTGAGATATGCACTGTTGGAGACTCAAATTCAGGAGTATTGTCGTTTACATCATCGATATCGATATTAACCTGGAAGTCAATTGAGTAATGTTAGTATATATATATTTATATATATATATATATATATATATATATATATATATATATATATATATATATATATATATATATATATATATATATATATATATATATATATATATATATATATATATATATATATATATATATATATATATATATATATATATATATATATATATATATATATATATATATATATATATATATATATATATATATATATATATATATATATATATATATATATATATATATATATATATATATATATATATATATATATATATATATATATATATATATATATATATATATGCTAAACTTAATTATAGCTGTTTTTTGCTTAAAAACCTTTTCCACAGCTTTGTATAACTTTTCCCTTCTTTCCAACCAATGTTTTCGAATAGATTCACTTCGTAGCTTATTCGAAATAATAAAAATGTATGTATCAACAACAATGTGTTTTCCGCTCATTCAAGCTTCCTTACAGATTTTGCATCAATTCATTATTCAATGTAAACAATTGTTATTTTGAGCGGTTGGCAGTACCTGTTTTTCATTCGCTTACAACTGCTCATAATAGAGTGCGTTTTTATAATCACATTGAGCACATAATTTAGATATGAAGTGATCAGTGAGTTAATTTTTTATTAAATATATAGGCGTAAGTGTGAATTAGGTTTAATATCTCTGATTTAAAAATGTATTCATTTTCTTACTACAAACTACCTGAGTATGACTATTAAACTTACCTGAGTATGACCATATACAGGAGGGTTTCCACTAGTTGCTTGAACATTAAGTAATACAGTTGATCTAGATTCATGATCCAAAACTCCAGAAACTTTAATTGTGCCAGTTACTGCATCAATTCTGAATAAACCATCTGGATCCCCGGAGTATATAGAATAGCGAATTGTGCTTCTTCCTGTAACAAAAACTTTTAATATATTAAACGGTAGTATATTTTACCTAAGATAACTACATTAATAGAAAATAGTTGTCATTCCATACATTTTATTACTTTAACACAGGTCTATAGTAGGTTTGGTGAATATGCTCGATATGCTGATTCTAATGGTTACATATATGTTTTGAAATGTACGTGTAGTTTTAAGATATGATAGGTGTCGAAAAATACGATTATTTCATATTTTTTACTTTTTGTTACATGACTGAACATGGAAAGAACTTCTTTTTCGTGATTTCTTCGAGTGCGTTACTTCCAGGCACTCACGCATGATACTCCAGCAGTAATCAGCCATCATGTGTTCATCCCATTGACCCTGGTACCTTTCTTCCATATTTTTAGGTCCTGATGAAATCGCTCTCCTGGTTCATCACTGTAAGAGTCAAAGTTGCCGGGAAATTTGTCCAAATGATTATGGAGGTAGTAAACTTTAATGCCTACGTTAACAGGAACCATTTTTATCCAGTGCAAAGATCAAACAGGCCACGAAAAGTTAAAACAGGGACGTCTTCTGAATGAGAAACAGTCTTTTAGCAGATACCAGATCGGGATAGGTCATTCTTTTTGGTTAATATTATGTACCTTGACTAAGCAAAAACAACAGTCATCGTAATTTTGGTTCCGTCCAAATCATAAGCACATTAAACTTCATTTGACTTATTTTGCCATTCATTCGTTCCCTCAAATATTTATTACACATTTTGCAAACATTGTTTGAGATCCATGGTTTATCAAGGTCTTTAATGTTCAAGTTAAAGTAATCAAACGCGAAATTCGCATTCTGCACAAATTCGGATATATTCAGATAAGTTTTTTTAATTAAAAAACAACAAAAATAAACAAGTTAAATGGCTACTGAGAAGAAAATATTATCAATGTGAGTAGATTAAGAACTGTATGTACTTTTGATAATTGAATGTTACTGAAGTGTTTTTTATTTTGTAAACCTATGTAATGATTCATGTACTGTTTAGTCAAATTAAATGTGAATAAGTCATACTTTTGGCATCAGGAATATAAATGTGTTATATTTTAAGAAGTTTTATGATCAGATAGGACGATTCATTCAGCCATATACTGTTCGCAATTAATGACAGTAATATATATTATACGAAATATCAAAAGTCAAACTTTACATATTACTAACGATCCAGTTATGTTCCTGAATGCATTCCACCAGATAATACTGAGCAGGACATTCAAATGAAATTCATTTCAAAACATAATGTCATTATTCGTTCTTCAAGATAAAATAGAACTATTGGATTTTCACTTGTAGTTATCATTGTCCCTCATTTTGTCTGTATAACATATAAAACATTTTTAATTTTTTTTTAAATATTTTCCATTTGTAGGATGCAATTTCAAATGTTGTGTTTGAGAAAACATGATGGAGTTTGTTTATTTATGAAAAATGTATTTTTGCAGAAAATTACAGACCAAACATTTAAAAACATTTGACTGACTTAATATGATAAAAAATAATGTAATCACATTGCTTCATTTAACGCTCAAACGGTAAGGTTGCTAAACAGTGTAACTGATTTTTTAACTTTTTTTCACGACCCCTTCCAATTGCCGCGAGAAGACAAATGACCCTATTAGGCAGTATCCAAGAGACCGTCAGAGAAGTTGCATCTTCCTGGAAACTGGCCTTAAACTACGGTGTTTATTTTTAATCAGCCATATCATATCCGACCCCACCTTACCAGTTATGTTATAATTTTGCTATTAAAGATGATTTTTTTCAATTCCTTGGCGCAATGAGTCATTATAGGATATTTAACACTCCTGAAGACCCCTGAAGAGGTGTTGGCTGAATTACGAAGTCAACAACAAGAATCAGATGATGAAGGAAATGATGTGGGGAAATCAGAAGTTGAATCGGAAAGCGACGATAACGTATTAATGAATAATGAAGACGATTTTATTTGCGTTCTAGATGATGAAGCTTTTGATTTAGAAATAAATGAAAATAATGATGAGAATTACGAACTGGCCAAAGATTTAAAAACTGCGTGGAGTGAGATGCTGGTTCTTTCAAAATTTTCCAGAACAACAACCTCTAATATTTTAACCCATCTTCCAGAATCAAGAGGGGAAGCAGGAGGGGTTACTGACGAATGGAAAATATTTTCATTGTTTATAAATGATGAGATAATAAATAAAATTGTTTCTCATTTAAATAATGAAATTGAAAAATCTATACTTCAATATCAAACAGTCCAGTGGTTTTTATCCACAACATATGCAATTGAGATTAAAACTCTGATTGGACTCTTATACCTGAGTGTTGTACTAAAAAAATCAACGCTAAGCCTTGAGGATATGTTCTCTACAACATACCGACCTCCTATATTTCGTTGCACTATGTCGAGGAAAAGATTTGCCTTTCTTGTTGAAAATTTGCGATTCGATGGTAAAACAACAAGAGAGGTTCGGAAGTCCCTCGATAAATTTGCCGCATTTAGAGAATTATGGGATATTTTTGGAAACAATTGCTTAAAAAACTATAGTCCTTGGGAATATGTTACAGTTGACGAAACTTTGCTCAGTTTTCGGTATATCGGTAAATCTTTAATTTGCATGATGATGATGATCCATGCATGTTTTTTTAAAAACAAATAAACTAACTTATTAATAGAATCGTTTTAAACAATTTCCCTTTCATTTTTAACTCATAAAAATGTGTTTTTTGGTGGCGGGGTTGGATCCACCATACTATTTATGTTGAAGAAATCCACCTTACCTTTAGAGGATTAAAATAATGTAAACAAAGATAAAAGGACGGGTTCATGGAAACATTTTTAATGTTTATACCAACAAAAGTCAATATAATTTACATCTTCCTATTGAAACAAAAACATAGAAAATGTTCTATAACTGAATGACTTTAAAAATGATCTTTGAATCTGTTGAAGTGCTAGATTTTTTCTGTCAATGCCACGCCTAAATAATATTGTTATAGGAATTTTATTGTTATTTGTGTGTTACATGGGATAAAAGTTAGGACATAATATTTTATAGTTTTATAGATAACCATCCATATTTTACAACTTTTGACACCAGCTAACAGAATTGACTACTTTGTCATAAACGTTCATTTCAATAAAAGTCAATTTTATTTCAGGTTTCTTAATGAAATTTGAATATGAAGGAATTTCGAAATAGCTACCAATATAATTATAAAATATAATTTAATTTAAAAAATGCCATTGTGATTATAAAATAAAGATGATAAAGTTTACATTTTTATGAGAAAAACTGTGTTTTTTTCTAATGCAGATAGAGTAAATTGCACAACAAATCTGAAAATATTGGATTCGGCAAAGAAACTAGCCATCTTATATATTAAATTTTCAACGCATCTCTCGGGTAAGCGTAAAGTAATTAACTACACAGTATTTGTAGCATTATAGCATTAGTTCATTTTTAAGAAATATTACACTTTTAAGGAATATTACAACAAAATTGATTGTAACAGCTCAAGGGTTATTTCGTAGCCAATTCAATAGTAACCATAATGATGCCGATGAACATAATGATGACAACGTGACAATTATGTTGTCATGACCATATTGACCATACGGTATGATCATGCCGTTTGCTATCAAACATGGGTTAGAAATTTTGAAGCAACTGGTTCAGCATTGAAAATAAGCTTCCAGGTGAAGAAAAAACTGTGCGTAACATCGAAAAACATCACACATCACACAAACATCGAAAGAATCACAGCAAAAAGTCACAGTACGACGTAATCCAAAAAGATCAAGATCACTTTAGCCGCATAAATTTGTGATCAATTCTTGGTTTTTTCGACGAAAATGGAAACCATATTCACAATTTGTTTATGTTTGTTATATTATATTTTTCCTTTTCTCCTTTTTTGAAAAATTGGTCTAACAAAAACCCTTGAAAAGTGCTGGAGATGCCTTTATACAATACAATGTTCCAAAGTTGTGTTTAATGTCATTCTTTGGCATTATTGGTTCTACTACATCACTATTGATGTTATACAGTTCTGTTATATCACTACTTCTATTATATCAACTTGTTATGCTCACATGATTGAGATGAAATATAGTTTCAGCAGGTGACGGCTCACATCACTAGGCATGGACCACTTGGCATGGACTTTTTATTTGTGGGGTTATTTGAAGAGTAAGATTTTTCATGACCACCCACAAAATACTGCTGCGCTGAATACAACAAGGACGAAGCCGAATTCCAATAGGAAAAATCGCCGTGTAGTGAGTAATGTGAGGTTGAGGTGGCAAATGAGTTATGAAGAGATGGAGTCTAAAAGTTAGCTATAAAAGTAAAATGCTTTTACATTTCATAAATTTGCTTCAGTCTTTTCTGTTCGTCGCTATATTTGCTGCTTCCTTCAATGTTATGTCTTTTTCTTTGTAGAGTTGTTTCAACAGCGTTGTTCCATGTTTCTCTTGGGCGTTGTATCTTTTGCTTGATATACTTGCGATCCATACCTTCCTATAACTATCTTAGCCAGTACCTCGCTTGCTATATAATTTGCTATATTTGTATTCCATCTATCTGAATCTGTACTTTGCATTGTTCTTTTGTAATTGCCATCCCCTCAGTTTTTTCTGTATTCATCTTCATTCCCCATTTTTTCAATAGTTTTCAAATATACTATAGTAAATATATTATAAGTGAAGTACTCTAAACATGAATGATACTCAATGAATCAATAGAGGTGCTAGATTTTTTCTGTCAATGCCACTCCTAAGTAATATTGTTAACGTATTATATTATTGTTTAAGCCTTACATGGGATAAAAGTTCGAATATTATATTTTATAGTTTTATAGCTAACCATTCATAGATTACAATGCTTGACACCAGCGAAGAGAAATGACTACTTTGCCATAAATGTTGATTTCAACAGAAGTAAAGTTTATTTCAGATTTTTTTTTTAGTGAAATTGGAATTAATATATTCCCTCATATCTAAATAGTTACCAGTGCATAAAATATATTGTACATCATATTTATCATTTTGTTGTAAAAAGAAATTTGTACAAGTCAGTTTAAACATGTTCCATTGTTATATTGAAGAAAAGTGGTGTGGCTCGTATCTTTATGGGAAAAATTGTGATTTTCTAGTGTAGATATAATAAATTTAAAGCGGAATTGAAAAAGTCCAAAATACGACCTTACGGAAATATATCTAATATATATCTAATAGTTGTATTACATGTTCCTATTAAAACAACAATGTAGAAATCATATACCTTTTAACCCATTAGTGCATAGAGTCCCTCATATGGGACACCCTATGTTTTCAGGATGTAGGTATACTAAGTCTAATTTTAGAGTACTTGATGTATTTAAGGATTTAGTAAGATATGTGCAGGTCAGTCTATAAACACAAATCGGTTTGTGAATTTATATCCGGTATTTCTGTGGCTATGGATTCCGAACTTTACTCAACGAAAAATAGAGGGTAAGCTTAAATTTCTTATATGGAAGCTTCATGATACTAGGCCTTTCCAATTTACTTACTAGTTACTAGTAGTTTGGTCCCACAAATTTTTCAGGCAATTTGCACAACTTGTTTATAATAATATTAGTATATATTTGTATCGTCCCTTATGAGGGACTCTATGCAGAATAACCAAATCCAAAACTCAACAATTATACATTTGCTTTGCAGATTATCGTTACATGAGCTACTTTCTTTGGTTGAAGTTGATGAGGATTTCATTAACTAAACTGATCTGGGCGTGTATATTGGAATTTCCGATAACCAGGGGGCAGACACTGAGGAAGATAGTGACAAATCACCTGTGCCGTGGAATACACAGCAAAACTGTGTGATAGCAGAATTTTGAATATGAATGAAATGAAAATACTGCAAAAGTACAAGATAAAAATGATGATTATGAGTAGAATGGAATGTTTATACTAAAGAATGCTGAATTTGAGTTGTCAAAATTACACGAGATTAACAGAAGAGAAAGAGAATCAACAGGCCGCCCAAAGTCGGCCTAAACACAGAAAAATACGCTAAATTTGCGTTGTTTTCAAAAATATTTATTGTAGTTCTAAAACGCAATTATCACTAAAAAAATCTGTAGCCGGTAAAAGGTATTAAATGCGGTAGATAAAACTCATCGGTGTATTTAACACCTGTGATCATTCACCAAACAAAAGCCATTTAATTAAATGCCAAATAAACCACATGCAATGCATAAATAACAATACTTTATTGCGAAGCATGTCTATGATTTTTCGTAATAAAACGAATATTATGCGTTAGAGTCGATTCAAATGATGTTGGTTAGTAAATCTCGCAGAAAGTGCTAATTGCGATTTTTATAATACTGGGAATGTTTATAAGTACATTAGGGTTGCGTAAGAAGAAACAATATATAATAAGAGTTAATTTTTTTTAATAATTTGCAAACATTTTTAAATTATTAAATTTATTAATTTTTTAAAGTTTGTCGTTTTCAAAGAATAACTTTTTTCGTATACCAGGTGTGGAGGTTAATGATTCTTAATTTTTTTTTAAAATACGTTTAATTTGGGAGAAAGTGTTGGGAGAAACTGTAATTTTCCCAATCTCTCTGGCAGTCATCAAGCTATTTTCGAACATGTCCGTAATTGTTGAAGTGTTTCATGCAAAGTGCGTGCGACATTGATGAAAACAAGTGGTAGTCGGAAGGGTATTGTCATACTTACAGTCTTATGAGTATGGCGGATGGGTCAAGAGTTCTTAGGCAAGGGCAGAAATGGTGTTTCTGACCGCTTTTGCTGTATATGCTGGAGCGTTGTCCTGCTGCGGAAAATTACTTTTCCGTGTCTTGTAGACATTCTGATCGCTTTTCGGTCAATGCATGGATCAACCTGATCATTTGTTGACGATATATATTAACTGTTTTATCTGGTTTCAGAAGCGTTCATGGTACACGACACCTTTTTGATTTCACCAAATTCTCTTATTTCCAAAGCTATTCGGTCTTGCGGTCTTCGGAGTTGAGCTCAAAGTATTTCCTTCATGCCGAGAAAGCAAAAACTTCACCCATCGTTTTTCGTTTTTGATACTGATATGGTACCCATTTTCATCACAAATGATTCAGCAATCAACATTTAACCTCTCGGCCATTTGTTATTGAGTTTGCTTATCGCCTTCTTCCAAACATGCTTGCAATTAGGTACCCTCAAATGTTTTCGGTTGATCTCTGAGTTCTTTGTCTTTCATGTCGAAATCACCACACCCAAAAATTTGGATATTTTGCTAAATGACCAGCTAGACTTAAATGGTTCACCGTTATTGAACTTATATTACCCTCCTAGACGTTGATAAAAAATTGTTTTATGGTATTATTAGGTTAATGGACACTTTAGGCTGTAATTACTTTTGTTACTGTTAGTCTAGTATAGTTGTCTAGTATAGTCTAGTTGTATTTGAAAAAGGCACAATTTTAAATATAGTAAACATTTTTAGATATTAATCTTTGCTTTTTTATTTAAAATGAATTTCTATCAAGTGTCGGCTACATCAGTTAAATTTATTAATTGTTTTATTGAATTAAATATTTAAAATATCCACCATTTGAGTTTATGAAAGCTTGACACTGTTTTACCTATTTTCCTATATTTATTTATTTATAATCTAGTTGGTAGTCCATTATATAGCTTCTCTGTAAAAAAGAGGCATATCATGATACTCGTGTAGAGAATATAATATATAATTTAAATACACACAATAATATATTTTCGTCATCAACACCCTTTGTCGTGTGGATCACCTCGATTAGTCAATTCGACGTTGCCACTTTTGTTTGGTACGACGTGATTCTTATTTTTTTAAAAATATTTAACAATATCCATAAGTGAATTTGTAGTTTACTCGTTAAATAATAATCAATTATTTGTTTAAAATAATAATTATTATCATAGCTTTTCGATTGATGATAACTTTGCAATTTATTTTTGGTATAATTCCTTAGGTTTTTGACATTTATTGTTAAGATCTTTTTTCTTTCAAATGATGTGAAGAATCGTTAGTTAAATAATTAATTAAAGTAATTACGAAAGGAATTTCCACCAAAAACATCCTATATATGTTACATTAAATCTGGTATAACAAATTACTTAAACATTAACTAATGAATATAAAATTGTAGGTTACATATGAATTTTCCTTGTTCATTTGCATACATTATGTAGGTTGATAAAATATAATAAATTTCTGACTTTTTCAGCTTTTTTATTTATTCGATTGCGTGATAAAAACTAAAAATAATAAGTTTCTTCACAGTTTCATTGAATGTAACGTCCCCGTAAACCCTAACAGAATCTTACGGTTTTAAGCTATTTAACCAGCTTTAATAATTTAAAACAGTCCGTTACCCGAAACATATTTTCTTAAATCATGTAAGTGTAAATTTTTACAAGTAATAATAGTTCAAAATAAATTTATATATTTAAAAAACCCTAATATATTTTCGTTAGATATTACTCGCTCAGTGGGAATCGTATTGAATGATCATATTTTAATAATTTTATACATAATTTTCTGGCCTTCCTATAAATTGGTCGGTGATGGCTTCAGAATGAATTCTTATTTAAATTTAAAGATATAACGATTCTAAGAATATTTTAAGTCGAACAGAAAGCTGATCTCTTGAATGGTCGATATGATTTTCTACGAAACACAACGATTAAATTATAATTTTTTATATTAGAAATTATTTTAGTATGATTAGTTATTAAAAATAATCAATTTATACAACTAGCGTACCGTAATATTCTCGGAATTAACCTTTCCTTAATAAACTTGAAGAGATTTGCCACTAAACACCAAAATACTTTTTTGAACTGCTCGACGCACGTTTCGCTAACCATGTTAGCATCATCAGGACATGATTTAATCTCAAATTAATTAATCTTGGATTAAATCTAACATGGTTAAAACATGGTTAGCGAAACGTGCGTCGAGCAGTTCAAAAAAGTGTTTTGGTGTTTAGTGGCAAATCTCTTCAAGTTTAGTGTTTCACACCAAAGGTTCCAATAGAAGAATTAACCTTTCCTTGTTGAATTTCTCATGTTACTTCATCATTCCTTATTCGATTTTATTAGTTCGTTTCATTACGAAAACTGTTTCAAAAACGATCTAGTTGCTTCATCATACGAAGTATGTAAATAAAGTAATGAGAAAAATTTAAATGAAAAATGAAAAATGTAAATGAAGTAATGGCGTCGGTTTCGATCTGGCTACACTGTTGACTTCCCTTTTCTTGATTCGTTTCGTGAGCCGAATTTTTCTAGTGCTTTTTGAAAGTTTTTCTCCAATTCATTAGTTAAAATCCGATGAGTATTTGTGTGAATCAAATTCAACTCCTCATTCATTCAACCGACGATCAGACCCCACAATATCTCGGATTTTGTGGACATTTTCATCACTTCTTGCAGTTAAAGGCCTTCCAGTGTGATGTTCAATCCAATCTCGGTCTTCCGAGAATGTCTTAAACCATCTGAAAACCTGGATCCGGATAAAACACTGTTTCCATAGGCCTGTTGGAGGTTTGCAAAAGTTTTCGTAGTTTTGTGTCCAAGTTTGAAACAAAACTTGACAGTGCACCGTTGCTTGAAATTATCACTCATTACACAGGTCGACATGATATTTGTAACATTGATGAGAATGCTCTTCATTTAGGTAGTTACTAAAACACCTTCTCACAGAAATGGCCTAGCATGTTCTATTTCCAAGTATTTGTTCCTCGTTTATATCATGAGATTATTGAAATTATCTGTATCTGACTTTGGGCTGGACAATATAGGAATTACCACAATACCATAGAGGGGGTATTTCCACAGTATTCTACGAACATTTAAGGACAGTTTTATTGTTTTCTATAGTTTAGTTTGTATCTGTCTCGTTTACAGTACAGTTAAGTGTGTAAATCGATTTTATTTAAAATGGCACGTCAATTTTGCAAAAATCCAGCGGAAAAATTTAGTTATATGTGCGGACGATTTATTTTAAAATCACAAGCTTTATCTATATCCAAATTGAAGATCAAGATAAAAGTTGGGCTCCTAATGTTTGCTGTCCAAGTTGTTGTGCGAAAATTTAGTGCAGTGGATGCATCGCAAGAAAAAATCTATGCCGTTTGTTGTTCCTATGGTGTGGAGAGAATCTACTTAAAAAAATATGTCTTCAATTACGTGATGCAAAAAAAAAGAAGACATATTTATTGGACCTCCAATAAGGAAGCTTTTAGGTGATTTCCGTTTTCAAGAAAGATTAAATGAAAAGGAAGTGACAGCTTGGAAGTGTTTTGTAAGTGTAGTGAAAGAATTTCTCGGCAACAAGAAAGAAGGAACCTATAAAAACATCATAAATGAACTCTTGAATGCCTATGAAATATTAGTGTGTCGCATGTCTATAAAAATATATTTCACTCCCATTTAATTTTTTTCGGGAAAATTTAGGTATAGCAAGCGATGAACAAGGAAAGAGGTTTCATCAGGACGATCGAAGTAAGATATCAAGGACGTTGAAACCCATCTATGTCAGGCGACTACTGCTGGTTTTTCAAAAACAGATGATGCTACAGAACACAAGAGGAAAAAGTGAAAGTTTTTGTCGCTGTATATATAATCCTCAGTAATGTCTTTACATAGATTTAATATGTTTTATATGTTTATATTAAATAAATATTAGAGTGTAAAAATTTCGTTTTCTTTTTTTTTCCCACAACGGACGCCTCGTAACAAAAAAACTGTACGTGTTACAGTAACTAGTTTATCACTTTTGCATTTAGGAGTAGATAATACTCCATATACACCTATTTTCATCAATGTTATCTCAAAAAGTTTAAATTTGTTGACCTGTGTTATCAGAACGCACTAGAAAAATCGGGTTCGCGGAAAGAATTACATAGAACCACCAAGTGTCTCCAGGAAGTTCAAACTTGTACTGAATACGCATAAGTTGTTGGCCAGCCTTCCCCCCACAACTCTGTTGGGAAAACCAACCAAGTGTTCGATCTGGTAACTCTGTTGGGAAAACCAACAGACTTGCCAGATCGAACACTACACCATTAGCCTCATTACAAGTTATTCCAGTCTTCCTACATTTTTCTCTCTGGCCCATCTCCCAAACGTTAACCTTCTGTCGGAAACAGCCTCTATCTTGAATTTCTCTTTAATTGCAGCATGCATTTAGTTATTTCTACTTTAGCTCTACTCCTATTTTCATAAAATTCGCCTATTTGTCTAGTTAGCCTACTCGGATACATATAGCTATTTATATCTGTGTATTGATTGATTTCTTGGTTTTCTAGAAGTTGCTATGTTGTGTTATTTATTTGTTTGGGTCCTAAGATTTTTCTTATAATTTTTCTTTCCTTCTTTTCAATCTCCTCGACGTCTCTCTTTCTATTCAAAATGAGCGTTTCTGCCCCATATAGATATTCTCGCTTAATAACTGTATTGTAATGTCTCAGTTTTGTGTTTTCAGATATACATTTTTTGTTGTAAATATTTTGTGTACGTTTTATCTACCCTTATTGGCCGCTTTTTCCAATCCGTTTTTCAAGATTATTTCACCCAAATATTTGAATTGAGAGACTCGTTTGATGTTTCCATATTTTGTTTTTAGAAATGGTGTTCTTAGTCTGTGCCGGGTCATGTCTTGTGTTTTTTCAAAGGACATTTGGAGTTCTACCTTTTCTGCTATTTCTTATAGGATTTTAATCTATTTTTGTGCTGTTAATATATCTTGAGCCAAAATTGGCCAAAATCCCCAGTTTAATAGGCTGGTCAATATTCAGGGCCGACTTTTTTTCAGCCAGTGCTGTATTACTTTTTCTAGAACACAGTTAAATAGGAGTGGCGAGAGTCCATCCCCTTGTCTCACTTCAGTTTTAATTTCGAAGGGCTTTGAGATGTCACCCATAAATTTAACTTTTGACCTTGTGTTAGTTAGTGTTGCTTTAATACTTACTTACTTTGGGATTGATAGCCTGTTAATTTAGTTTTAAATGTTTTGTAAAAATTTCGTGTGTTATTTTTTTGGAATTGTTTTTCTATTTCATTAAGTTGATTGTTTTCATATTTTCTTTTAGTTTGTCTAATTATCTTCGATTAGCTTTTCTTAATTCCAAAAAGATGTTAGTTTATTGCTGTTTTTTGACTGTTCCACTCTTTGAATGCTTTACTTTGGCTTAATATATTATTGTTAAGGTTAATTTGAAGAAAACAATTTTAAATATTAAATATACTGAAGTCGTCAAATACAAGGTGTAATCCTTTTAACATAAATTTTTTTTTGTTTTATAAAAATGCAAAAACGTGTAAATATTTTAAATTGTTTAAAAAACCTTATTTTTAAATTATTTCCCGTAGAAAGTATCTCAAGCTATCAGTTCATCTTCTTCATCAGAGCGTCAGATCGCGTCACACCGAGTTGTTTGCTGTCCTCGCCATTCCCATGGTCGCCGAAATTTAAGCCTTTTCGTGTTCCCTGTTCCAATTTGAATAGCCGACCAGTCCGCCTGACAGCCAAGTAAATCCTGAATACAATGGCCATATTTTTCGGTTAGCATACTCCCAAAATGTCGTTTTTTCCGATTCAAAAGCCGTGGCACATGCATCCCTCCAAAATAATTGCCTCTTTCACGTAGCTCGCTCCTTTGTTTATTCTGTCACAATCAAAACGCGACTACTCTGCCTAAATGCTAATAAGGGCCTCTGAAACTCGAAACTATTTATTGCCGCTCTTATTATATTTAATTAGGGAGCCCTTTTTGGTCTGGGCTATTTGCAAATTGCTTGTATTTTTTTTCGTCTTTTGCTTTCGAGCGATGTTTTTTCATTATTATTCGTTTATTATTATCCTAGACGTTCTGTAATCTACCGTGACAGTCCTCATTAGTACCCGTTGATCAATATCCTAACAAATGGGCTTTTGGAGATATGTGTATAGAACCTTACAACAGGGAAGTGTTTAAGGTGTTTATAGAAAACGTTTACTTTCAACTTTTTTGAGAATGAAGTGAGCCAAGTCTTTCAGATGTGCAGTTGAGCTGCGCAATAGCTCGAGATAACCAAAAGTAAATCACAATGAAATTATTCCGAAAAACAAACCAAATGAACAATTTTTTTAGTCACCTCCTTTTTTTATTAATTTCGTTTCAGGACTTTTAACTTCAATCATTTTCAATTCGGTTTTGAATGTCATCCACGCCAGTCCCGTTAGATTTATATCGCTCGTCTAGTGTATCGGTAGGTCACCCTTGCATCCTTTTCCCTGATCATTTTTTTGTTGTAATATACTTCTTATCCAATGTTCGTTTTGCAACATGGTGACATATCCAGCAAAGCACTACGTAAGTTCCGCTAATTTTTCTCCATATGTTATTCTGTTAGGATTCTGTTATCTTAGGATTATTTTTCCGGCTGTCAATTCATACGTTTGAGAATATTTTTCATTCCATTATCAAAGTTGCCCCAAAATCTAATTGGGCATGTTCAAATATTTGCTCTCTTGGTAGACGGTTTCCAATTGATGGCAGGGTCTTCGAGTGTCATGGTTTTGTTGCCTCGGGTGCGGAAATCGAATCGTATCCAATTTTGATTTGTCGAGTTGTTCTTGTGGTTCCGCCCAGATACATTAGTTGATGTTCGGAGCGTCTTAGTTGTTTGATTTTTGTCTTGCATGGTAATTTTCTTGGTTTTTGAGGAATGTTTTCCATATTGTTGGTATGTGAAGAGCATCATCGGGTCAATTTAGTTTTAAGCCCTTTTCAATTTCTGGTGCTTCGCTAAGAACGAGTGTTCTGGAGTAATTTATTGATGCTATTTGTTTCTTGTTCTTGAAGCCGATCTCATGGTCTGTTTCTTGGCGGTGCTGAAATAAGGCTGAAGTCATTTGTTTGTTTTTCAAACTGTTTGTCTGCCCTATGTATGTTCGTTTATTGTCCGCTCATGGTATGCTGTAAACGCACTGGGTTTTCTAATGATATTTTATCTTTATGGTTCCTCAGGAAATTTGATTCCTATTTCGTGCTTTAAAGCGTGTATAAAATTGGTGTTTTCTGAGAATGCTTGCTACTCTATCGGTAATTCCATTAATGCAGGGAAGAGAGACTTTTTCTTTATTAAGTTCATTTTCTGTTCTAGCTTTTAGCTTGTAAAAGTTTGTATTACTTTTTCATAAATGTTAAATTTGAATTGAAATGAATTTTTATGTTTCCAGGTGCAAATACAGTTCTTTCTCTATCTGGAGGCCTCTTCTCCAATGCAGAACTAGATTATTTAAAGACTTTAAACCAATTTTTGATAACATAACTGATACTGATTCATTATGGTTAATATTTGCGACGGAACAATCATTGAGCTGTCACAATACAAACATTATTTTTATTGGGATATTGATTGATTGTTACTAAGACTATGATGCTGCAAATATAGCGAATGTAGACGTTTTACCTTCACGCCGGAAAGTTGATACTGAAAAGAGAGAGAGATACAGGACGGAAAATTGATACTGAAAATCGCCCGTTTCTTTGTCGCACCCTGTATTTAGTTCTTGCCATTACACCATACTGTAGTAAAATTATAAATATGTATTAATAACATAAATGTTACAGAATAAATAGTAAGTATGAAATTTTATGTATATTGCAATAATGATCTTGAAAAAAATGTTTATTGAAACTTTTCTGTTTATTCTAACATTCTGATGGATGTATATTTCCTTCTGAAATAAATATATTCGTTAACTTTGAATTCTGCTTTTTTTCCTAAATAATCAGCATCTGGTCACCTCATGTTGAATTTTAATACTGTAACCGTCTCAGCTGATAATAAACGAGATACATAAAATTAAATACGCCAAATACGAAACACTGTGGTATAGAAACACTTAAATATTTTAAGATTACCGAACGTAAAACCTAAGAGTGTACCTCCATTAATCTAGACATAAACAAATGTTTCGTGATAAATAACCATTTACTAAATCTATTAAACAATTAAGAAGTTAACGATGCCTCGTTTTTTACGGCTCATCAACGAATATTTTGCCAAAGTTTAAGAAATTAAGATATTACATTGGGAGAAGGGTTATTCTTCAGAAAGTGGGCGGTTTGGAGCACAACAAAAATCATGGTTGGCTTATTTATTCATTTAAAAAGTTTAAAAGTTCTCTAACATCTGATATAATTAGTAAAATTTAGTTACTGAACTTAATTCCCGCTGTTTGTTGCCTGAAATATGCATTAATATCAATATTAAATTTATAGTGACTTACCACATCTCTTCTTTTACGTATTGTTCCTTACAGAAGAGTCGTGATTTATGGAAACTCTTTCCGTGCCGCGTGATAAGTATCCTCCATCCGTTCCTGTACATCCAGTCTTGCTAGGATATTTCCATTCCTAAATGCGTGTGTTGAAGACTTTTAGTTTTCGTTCATAAAAAATGTGGAATAGTTTTGTGAGTATATCAGTTTCTTAAATAACAGGTGCGTTTGTTCATCTGGCAGTTCTCGGAATGTGAAGGATCCGTTTCCAGCAGCAAAGTTTAAAAAAATCAATGCACTTGAGATCTGCTTTTTTAATGGTCCATGCTTCAGCGAATTATAGCAATACTGGAAAAACCAAACTTTTTACTATCTGTTTCTTTGTATTCTGTGTTATCTCCCTATCCCTCTAGATCTTCTGCAAATTTCGGATGCATTTCTTGCCATTTTGTATCTTCTTCTAACATTATGAGTGTTTTTACCTCCTTCGATATTAAAACTCCATGATAGACGAATTGGCTTATCACCATAACATGTATACTGCCACCACATGTTGGGAATGTCCGTTTTCATTTTCTCCTTGTTTATTTATAGTCCATAAAGATGAATTTCATCCCTTATTTGTTTCATTATTAAGGTTAGTGAAAGAAAGTAAAAGAAGAATTATAGGGTCATAGGCATATCTTGAGTTAGTTACTTGAACGCCGCCAAACCTGATGCTATCCGTCCAATTCTGGAGAGCTATACGCATGATTTATTCAACATAAATGTTGAATAGAACTGAAGATAGGATGCATGCTTTTCTGGTTCCTTTATTAAGTCAAAACTGAACTACCGAATTTTCCATCATTTCTCCCATTTTAAGCAACCAAATGCCTTCGGATAATCAAGGAAACAGAAGTTCCAGGATGGTTGAGTTCTCTGGATGTATCTATTATCTGTCAAATGCTGAATATCTGTTCACGTATATCCATCTCTCCCTGGATGGAATCTAACCTGCTCTGGGGGAATCTGCCATAATAAGAAGGATTTTAAGCATTTGTTGATAATGTGACTTACTAAATTACTAGAAATTTTGTAATAATTTTCTATAACTTTTTCTTCTCACCACTGTGGCAGAAGTTAATTCCGCAGAAAACTTTTTTCAACAAGGGAGGAACTGCGGTGATTGCAACGATCTTCTCATTCGAGTTGCAATAATGTTTTCTGCGAAGGTTGTTTTGTAATATGGTCGATTACTGGTTTCATGATGCGCACTGGTAGCCCATTTTACACCAACTTCGTATATTTTAAATACTTTGTTTATACACTGTTGTTTATAGCAGCTGGCACAACTGTTCCATTTGGTTACAGTAGCGGGTAATAAAGAACTATATCATTGATAAAGATGCTTCGCCAGCATCAACCCCTATTTATCCATAGTTTTACCGAAATATATCCACTTCTCATTCGCAGTCCATATGGGCCAAAAAAATACATTTTCGTTATAACAATTTTTGATTACTAGAAATAGAACTGAAATATATGAAACATCATTTGGTTTGTGTCAAATGATTTTAATATATGAAAATATATAGATATTCTAGAGATATTCATTCACTTCCCTCTTTTATAGAGAGAATATTTACATATCTCTATTCTTTCTTGCCATTAGTTGATAAATAATTAATGGTATATCATATTACCCATCAAGAGAGAGAAAAAGAATAAAATGTTTAACACCTTGGGAGTTGTGGGCGATTCGAAAAAAATGATGCGGAACATTTATACGGCCAATATTTTTTGGTGTATGCGCATTTAGTAGTGAATTAAACAAAAATTATACCACACCATTGATGTTATCATAGGAAATCGAGACATTTTCGCATCGCACACTCATGATGCGAAAATGTCAACCCTAATATACCAAATTTGTTCTTCTTGCTCTTCTTCCTTTCTACTTATGTGGTTCGTCAGGCTACTTATATGATTGTTGCTTTCTCTTTTCCTTTTCAGTGCTTAGTCATTATTATCTTATCGTCGTTATTATATTATATATTATTATCTTCCACGTTACATTTCTTTCTAACATCGTCACTTTTTATTCGATTTCTCAAAATGTTTTCAGTAATTCTTCTTAGAATTCTTATCACTGCTGTTTCCAAAAACCTTTGTGTCTTTAGTTTCTTCCACTTTATTACTTTTCTGTATGTGGTCTTTGCCTTCTTTTTCAATGCCTCTGTTTTTCAATTTCAATTCAATAATTTATTTGATACTTGTGACGTCAATCTCTACCTTCGATCTAGTCGGTTCTTTAACAGCGACTCGTGTTTTAGTTTTTTGAACTATGATGATCATATTAAATTTTTGGTATTGCATTGGATTGACATGGAAGTGCCCTGTGTGATTTGGAGTAACTAGTCTGTAGTTTTTAGAAAGTGAGGTTGGGAAAGGCGGCTAACGTCAAATGATTGGGATATCGCGACGTGAAAACTATCTTTTTCCCTTCGAATTGGAACCAATTAACTTAAGCGTTATGTAGCTACCACAGAATAACGCTATATTACACAAAAGTCTTGAAATGATTGATTGGTTACGCACAACATATCCTAAATGGTTATGTGTTGTCGTTAAATGGCGTTAAGTATTCACTACAGAGATGCTACGACTTGACAACATTGAATTATTTCCTTTTGGAGTATATGAAAGAAGAGTGTTATAAGAATAATCCAGAAACTCGTGGAAAAATAGACAAACAGTTTATTCCGATCAAGAAACATGATAATTCAAAACTGACCAGAGGGGAGTTCTTTTTCTTTAGACATTCTCGAAATGTCTTGAAAACCCCAGTACTTCTCAGTATTAAAAAAAACTTTTTAAGGAAAGAAATGCACCAATAGATGTACACCCAGAAAAATTCTTCAGCATATATATATATATATATATATATATATATATATATATATATATATATATATATATATAATAATTTATTGAATCCTCATGACAATAGTCAATGGATCAAGTCAAAACAAGAGCATGCACATTGCCACACTTCTGTGAATACAAAGAATATATAACATTTAAACCTACATATAAATATTTTATTCTTGATAAGGTATATAATTTAATAATTTAATAAAGTATTTATTCAATCCCCACAACAATAAAATATCCATGATTAAGTCGGATTGACAGAATTGACAGAATGTTCAGTGACACGACCTCAGAAATAATACACAAATAAATATTGTATACATAAATAAGCATTGAATCTAATTATTGATACGACATATATTCTTCTAAACTATAAAAACTTTGACTTATAAGAAATTCGCGGACTAATTTTTTAAATTCGTTGTCATTTTGAACATGTTTAAAGCGTTGTGGCAACTTACTATACAGCTTCACACCCCTATAGTAAGCAATATGTTCAACTATCTTACATGAATGTATTGGTAAAACAAGTTCATCAGAGCCTCGTGTGTCATAATGATGAAAATTACTATTTTTTACGAATGCTACAGAATTTCGCCTAACAAAGATGATAATCTCCAAAATATATAGTGATGGTAGAGTCAAAATCCTGCAATGTTTAAAAATTGGTCGACATGTTGCCAGTAGTGACACCCCACCCATCATTCGAATTATCTTTTTTTGTATTTTGAAAACACGCATCAGATGAGGCGACCCACCCCAAAATATCAAACCGTACCTAGCGCGACTGTAAAACTCTGCATAGTAATATGAATGCACAATATCCGTGGTACCAACCAGTTTCAACCTATAAACAGCATATGAGACAGCAACTAATTTCTTGCATAGTTCAGCTATGTGTTCCCATCCCAGCAAAGTCTGTTATCGAGATGCACACCCAGAAATCTAGTACAGGATGTTTGCTATGTAGACATACCGTTAATTTTTAGTAAATATGACTCCGTTATAGTGTGTGTTCGAGGAGTAAAAGCAATAAAACTGGTTTTGTCCACGTTAAGGGATAACTTAATTATTCGTAAACCAACTATAAAATTTATTGAGCATTTCCTGTATTTCAGAATATAACATCACGGCAGGACGTGAGAGCGTATGCCAGAGTCCAAGGTTCTCTATTCGTGATAGTGCATAAGAATTGTACATTTCAACAGCCACTCTTCACAGTATTCTCACTAAATATTTGCATATCCATGCGTACAAAGTCCAATTGACGCAACAACTTCTGCCAACAGACCATTCACAGCAAACAGAGTTCACCAATTGGATCATTGATCACAATTGACAGCCACGATCTTGCGATTTAATACCTATGGACTATCAAATCTTTCCCTGTTCATCTTTCTATCTTGATCTTGATCTGGACGCATATGCTAATTTCCAGTAATGTTTTCAGCATTAAATGCTTCTGCATACCAAAAATGATATATGATGATAATGATCAATTCCTTAAATAGGGCTTTCAACTCCTGGTTTGTTCGTCTATCCCATCTGTCTTCAACTCTTTTATTTCCAAATATATTTCTCAGTACATTTCTCTACCATATTCTCAATATTTTTTTCTCTGCCGTTTTCAACATCATTTTCTAAAAGTCTCATGTAAATATACATATTGGTCTCTTTTATAAATTTGTATCTCAAGATAACGAAATACCACCTTACTATATAACAAACCTTTAAGGGAGATAATGCTTCAATTTTCTGCCACACGCATCAGATGAGGCGACCCACCCCAAAATATCAAACCGTACCTAGCGCGACTGTAAAACTCTGCATAGTAATATGAATGCACAATATCCGTGGTACCAACCAGTTTCAACCTATAAACAGCATATGAGACAGCAACTAATTTCTTGCATAGTTCAGCTATGTGTTCCCATCCCAGCAAAGTCTGTTATCGAGATGAACACCCAGAAATCTAGTACATGATGTTTGCTATGTAGACATACCGTTAATTTTTAGTAAATATGACTCCGTTATAGTGTGTGTTCGAGGAGTAAAAGCAATAAAACTGGTTTTGTCCACGTTAAGGGATAACTTAATTATTCGTAAACCAACTATAAAATTTATTGAGCATTTCCTGTATTTCAGAATATAACATCACGGCAGGACGTGAGAGCGTATGCCAGAGTCCAAGGTTCTCTATTCGTGATAGTGCATAAGAATTGTACATTTCAACAGCCACTCTTCACAGTATTATTATGCTCTTTTGTATTTCTTTCCCTAGGCTTGGTTTCCTATGAAATACTGTTTCTAGATATGTGAAATGTTTTACTTCTTTAAATTTATGTTTCTCTTCTTTCTGTTGTTATTGTAAATATCTACTTGTCCTATATTCCTTATCAGACCACGTCATATATTTCGTTTTTTTCTGGATTATTAGCAATCCGTATTGACATACTATTTTTTCTCACTCTGTACAGATTGTTTGTAGCTCTATCTTTCTGGTTAAAATTGCGATGTCACCAGCAAATGCCAAAAACATCCCAGAGTTAGAGAGGATTATAATAACCCTATGTAACTTTTTTTTTATCATTGCATCATACCATTATGGTATACACAAAAATAATAAAGCGAATCTAATAAAATATTTAATTTTTCATAGGGTTTTATTTAAACTTATAAAAACTAATATAAAAATGTGTTTAAAGTAACATGATTAAAACATTTGAAATTAAAATATTCCATTATAAAAAAAACAATTTCATTTATAATTTCAGTTTTATTTTCATACTTAAATTATGTTTGGGGGTAATACTGGAGACTGATTATACCAAAAGGATTGCAATACCAATTTTTGGTTAATTCACTACTAAATGTGCCTATTTGTATATTAATAATATAAAGAGAGCCAATAAAATTTCCACTAAAAAATATTGGCAGTATAAATGTTAACGCCTACATGTTCCCTCAGTATCTGAAGGACACTTCTGTATCATTTTTTCCGAATCGCCCACTACTTCCAAGGTGTTAAACATTTTATTCCTTTTCTCTCCTTTGATGGGTAATATAATGCAAATCGAAAGCTTTTAAAATTTCTTTCGAGCCACTGATTGTTCGTTGCTTCTGGAATTATAAAATTCGGGAATGATGTGTTTTACAACATTTTACAGTTACAACGTTTTAATTTCGAGTGGTAGTGTGAAAACATTAAGAAATACATGGAGTTCGATGACCCGCTTTCACAAATTCTCGTTTTCCTAGTTTTATTTGATTCTACTTCTACTATTTCAAAAATGTAGCGGAATAATTTATATCCGGCTTTAATATTTATCATAGGTCAATAATTAAGCACTTAATTTTATTAATTATTGGTTTCGAAAACTGGGAACTTTAAGTGTGTAAATTATGTATATATAATAATTAATTTATAATAGCTGTTTCGGTTAAAACTGTCGATTTTACTAAGAGATGGAGTTACTAATACATTTGTTGGTACATATTCATGACGTCTATGGCGTTTTGGAGGGTAAACATACACCATCAAAAGTCAGTTCTCTTTTAATCGCCATTGTTCCAAAAACATAGGTTTTAGGCACAACAAGGTTTTAGGCTTTGAATGGGCGGAATTGTGTATCAGAAATACATATTTTGGAGGAGAGTTTAATAACCTTCTTTTATTTAAATAAAAGGGCTGCTGAAAAGTTATCGATTGTTGGTTGAAGCTTATGGTAAACATGTTTTAACCCAAAAAACTTGTGAACTCTTTAAAAAATGCGATGATGGCGATTTGCAAGCATTATTGGATGAATACTATTAGAAGATTATTGGAAGAATAAGGAAAATAGGTTCCATATGAATTAAAGGAAAGAGACATTGTTTAGAGGAATAGTAGGGGAGCTGTGTATTATGAACTGCTGAAACCTGGTGAAACGATTACTGGTAATCGACAACGGTAACAGTTGATAAAACTGAACCGAGCATTGACGAAAAACGACCAGAATACGCCCAAAGACAAGATAAAGTCATTTTTTAGCATGACACTGCTCGATTCCATGTTGCAAATGTATAAAAAAGTATTTGGATATGGGACGTGCTACCCCACTTGCCATATATACCGGACTTAGCCTCTCCGGACTACCACTTTGATCGATACAACACGGACTTTCAGAACAACACTTAGATTTTTACGAAGAAGTGAAAATTTGATGAATGGTTGGCTTCAAAAAATCCAAAGTTCTTTTGGCGTGGAATCCATTCTTTGACAGAAAGATGGGAAACATGTATTATGGATTATTAAGGTAATTTATTTTGCTATGGAAATAAACACTCAAATTTTTCGAAAAAAGGGTTTGACATATTACCACATTCTTCAAAATTCACGATCGATATTTTTCCATCATAACTTAACTCTTCGCAAAATCTAACTCTTTGATAAAGGATAATTTTTTTTTTAATTTTTAACCGAGCGTCTTTTTTGGATCCGTTATGATTTAAAGCTAATTGTTACACGGAAACCTTACCATTGTCTACTGCATCAATTAAAACATTCAACGAATTTTCGTCATTAGTTTTTGTTTTGGGTGTGTGTGTCCAAAAGTTTAATTCAAATATTTCATTTTTTACTGATATTCAGTCTTTTTATTCGTTTACGTAATCATCATTTTATTACAACTCTTACTGTTACCAAATAAAACTCGACACCAAATGACCAATGTGTGTAAAATTAATTTATTTATTTGGAGTAAAAAAATTACAACGTACCATTTGCCTTCAAAAGTAATTTAAAAATAAAAAGAACAACTTCACGGGTCTGTATGTATGCTTGTAGGCGATTTGGCATGTTGTCGTTTAAATGATCAATTTGGGCTTGTTGAATTCTCTCCCATTCTTCACAAGGAGCAGCATCTTCTCGGCTGTTCCCAGTTCTCACAGGGTAAGTGGAGGATTATTTCATTTTGTGCTGCGTGTTTTCAGAATGTCCGAAGCATGTTCAATGATACTCATGTCAGGGGAAATTGCTGGCCATCCTAATTTGGTTATTCCCTTCTCTTCAAGAAAAATTTGTTCGTTAAGGAGGTGCGTTGTTATCCATGAAAACAAATCCGTCGCCTATTGTGCCTCGGAACAGATACACAGCAGGACTTAAACTTTCCCGATGTATACAGCACTAGTGACTCTTCTCTCCAGGACCAGTAGAGGTGTTAGTGTACCCTTTCTTTTCTTCGTGAATGAGAAACCAAGACAATTCTCACCTCATCTGAAAACATCACGTTATGCCAGTTAGGACTATGATCCATCATTTCTCGAGCCCATTACAATCTCATATTTTTTGTTGGGTTAGTTTGTCCCTGTGTCAGCGTGTTATCGTTTGTCGTGAAACATTTACCCCTTCAAGCCTAATAAGCTCCCTTAATATACCACTTGTAGATTCCAGGAGATTTCTTCGAGCTATCATTGATATCTGTCGGTCTCATGTAGCTGTTGTTCATCGTTTTCTACCACTTCTGGGGCGATCCATTACGTCATTTGTCTCTTGGATTTTTTATGAATTTTCGATATAGCATTTTGGGAAACACCTACAATTTCCGCGATATTACTTTGATTAAAGTCCTGTTGTAACAAAGCAATTACTTTTGATTTGTTGAAATGAGATATCATGTTTCTAGGCATTTTTAAACGTATTGATTGAAAATTGAAGAATAACTGAAATAATGTGTAAATACCAGTACCAACGGAATGGACAAAGATCGAGAAACCTGTGTTATCAGCAAAATAATGCTAATACTATTAAGGTAAGGCCCACTAATCAAAACCATTCATTTAATGAAGCAGTTTAAAAGTTCAGTAATAACAAAATTTGACGGTCAGAAGGCAGAAACCTGTGTCACAATACCGTAAAAAATTGTACAGAACTTGTGTGGTCCAAGATAACATTTTTAATTAACATTAACAAAAAATCCATCGATTTAGGCTATAAGCATATTCTACTTCTGCTACCTTCCGTTTGATAACTGAATCGAATCTAAACTTATGCCAAGTACTGTCAGTAGTGTACTGTTAAGTAATATACTTTATAATATACTCTACAATATACTTTATATGTAATAGAAATTATATTAGGTTGTTTTCAGTTCTTGTAAAAAATTAACAAAAAAGCGTAATCGCTATATAATCTGCATATGCTTTATGAGTAACATAATGATAATGATGTATATCATCAATGTTAATATTTCTTTAACAGTCAGCTCTCTTCTATAAGGATTTATTGTTTTTATTCAAAACCATTGACTTTAAAGAATGATGGGATAGTACTTAAATAATCACGCTTCAAAATAAACGAACAAAACAGGCATTTAGTATTCTACATATTGTACGAAACCAATTGTTTAAAATCTTCCACATGCCGGATTGCAACCATAATAATTTACGTTAATCCATTACAAAAGACGTTGAACACTATGAAAGATCGCAAGAATATTATATAGAATTTAATTTTAAGGCATAGTTTCATACGATGCTTACGGATTAAAACACTAAATCTTCAACTCGATTACAACCTCAACTTAAAACCCCGGCAGTTAATTAGCTATTAATATCTTCTCAAAGAAATTTCTCAAAAAGCCGAAATACCTCTAAGAAGCAATTAGGTTGACTTATTAAAAATTTATTTCACAAAGTCTCATTGAACGGTCGCATTCTTCAACATGGCGCGGCTGAGGATTTTGCATCGGAAACGACGAAGAAAAAATAAAACGGCGGAGAAATTTGTCTCCTACTGAGCGAAGGAGACAAAGAGGTGATATTAATAACTTGCTGGAATTACAAAGGATTCGAAGAGATAAAGGGTTTCATGCTGGTTGTGGTACCCAATGTGTGAACTTTTACATTGGTCAGGACTACCTATACTTGATGGTTAATGGCTTCTTAAAATTTATATTTTATTCAAGTTATTGGTTTGTAAATGGAACAGTTGATGCCTACAACTAACTTTAATTTTAATTTAGAAGGTTTTATATATTTACACTGTATGTTCCAATAATAAAAAATATTGTATTTTGTTCTAGTATTTTGCTCATTTCAGAAGTCAAATATTTCTTATAAAAGGTATACAACTTTACTCCTGCTGTTTTCCCATAAATGGCGTTAGCAGTAAGTTATCATCGAAATAAATACATCATAGAAGGCATGCAATGTTTTTAAGCGTCTTGTAAACATAACTCCATAGAACCAGTGGTCGATTTGTGTTTACATCATAAAGTTATTCGCTGTTAAAAAAGTCACTTTATGAGCCAAATTATCGTCATTTGCGGGAGGTGTTAACTCATTTCTTTAATATGAAGAAATTTGCGGCAGGGGCTCACCGAATGCTGTCAGACATTTATGGTACTATCAGTAAAAGAACGTGTCGTGAGTGGTTTCAACGCTTCAAGAGCGGTTATTTTCACGGCGAAGACCGGTATAGCGGTAGAAGGGCGAAAGTTTTTTAAAAAGAATAATTAAAGGCATTGCTTAATGAAGACTTGTGTCAAAGTCAAGAAGAGTTGGCACAAGTTTTGTTGGGAGTGACTCAACTGGGGACAAAAAATGGATTTATTAGGATAACCCCAAGCATCGAAAATGATGGGAATATCCCGGCCACGCTTCCACGCCGACAGCCAAACCAAATATTCATAGCTCCATGGTCATGCTCTGTATTTGGTGGGACCACCTCGGTCTAATATATTATGAGTTGTTAAAACCGTCTGAAACAATCACAGGGGATCGTTATCGAATGCAATTAATGCCGAGCCAATTGAGCCGAGTATTGAAAGACAAACCGCCGCAGCATGACGATGCTCGGCCCATGTTGCGAAAGTGGTTAAAACATACTTGAAAACGTTGGAATGGGAAGTCCTACCCCACCCGCCGTATTCTCTAGACATTGCTCCTTCTGACTATCACCTGTTTCGATCGATGGCACACGGCTTGGCTGACTAGCACTTCCGGTCTTATTATATATAATAAGTTAAAAATTGGATCGATTCGTGGATCGCTTCAAAATATGACCAGTTTTTTCAACGCGGGATTCGAATACTGCCTGAAAGATATGGGAACGTATTGGTCAACGATGGACAATACTTTGAATCATAAATGTATAACCAGTTTTTGACAATAAATCCTTGAATTAAAAAAAAAAACGGCGGGAGCAAAGTTGTCTACCTTTTAGATTCAATGCCATTGGTCATCTCTTATGTTTTTGGTACTCAATGTCTTAATTTCCACGATTTTTTAGGACTTTTTCTCTTTCTGTGGAGTCGAGGAATAGCCACTTTGAGTAGCCTAGTTTCATTCATACTTTGGAAATAGCCATACCATATTATCTTATTTTATCCATATTAACTATCTGTTATTTTATTTCTTCTGGATATTTCTTCGGTTCGTTTTGTTTCCGTCGTGTCAAGTTTTCCCTTTCAATTTTCTATAACTCTCCAGGTTTCTGAAATACGGATTAAGATACCCTCAACAGATGTTTCATATCTGTTATATTTATATTGTTTTCCAGAATCCCGACTTCCAGAATATACGATTTAGATAGTGTATAGTTTTTTTTATAGCTTGTGTTTTATGCTATTTTCCATTTTACTCCCTGCCATTTTGTACTGTCCTGTCGAACCCAATTCATTTATATATGTATAGGTTGCAGGACTTTATTCACTCCTTTTCTAGTTGAATGTTCTTCTCGCTTTTAATTCCGGTGTCCAATCCTTGTATTCTTCCTGAAGCTTTCACGTCAAAACTTGGTCCATTGGCAAATTATAAAGAGTATAAGCATATTCTTCCATATTTAGATATTAGAAAAAAGACATTATCAATGCGTGTTCTTTCAGGGTATACGTATAAGTATTTATTATTATATTAGTGTTACCTTGAGGCTGTAGTTATAAATCCATATTACGGCAATTTGGTGATTTGCTCATTGCTACGATTTAGTTTCATCTCATTCCCAACAGACAAAGACTTTATCATATATCGATTCAATCTAAATCTAAATTGAATCATCTCCTGATGATGCTAGCATGGACGAAACGCGCCTCCAGAAGTTTTATAAAAGTTATTTGGGGTTTAGAGGTAAATCTCTTCGTGTTTAATAATTCATACCGAAGGTTCCAATAGAAGAGCTGAGATCGACTATTGTAATAATAAAGCTCAATAAACAGTGCATTCTTTTCATTGTTTTATAACGTCCTTTCTACTTCTGTTCATTATTTAGTATTTCCAGCATTTAGAAGAAAAATATGATAAACTTTTAAAATCTTTTGATTAACTTGGAAATTCATTTTAAGGAGCGTCCCACGGAAAACCGAACTTTTTAAAAATAGCTATTTCTAATGGCAATTTTACCTAGGTAAGCATTAGAAGCTTATGCAAGGAGCTTTCTTCACTGACGTTCTGACAAAATTTCACTTTCGGACATTCGGATTATTAGAAGCCAAGTTATCGTGCTTAAGGTGTCAGTGTGTTTATTCCATCGGTCGAAAAATGAACATCGAACAAAGGGCAAATATTAAGTTTATAATTAAACCACTCGTGGCAGTTTCCACGAGTGGTTTAAACAATTGAAAGAAAGCCGTGAGGACATCAAGGATGACGAACATCCTGGTCCGAAAAATTCCGTGGTTACTACAAGTAACATTGAAACTGTTTGTGAATTTATAAAAATCAGCCAAAATATTCTCAGCGATACACGGAAATGGAATTGAACATGTCCAGAGATTCAATTCATCGTATTCTGACCTATCTTGTTGCACCACGATAATGCATCGTCCCATCGCTTGACTAACAATCAATTATTTACCACACCCGCCTGATTTGGATCCCTGCGACTTCTACTTTCTCGAAGAACTTAATTTGCCGATGAAATGGCAGCCTTATGGTTATTTTGAATAAAAATAACGCGCTTTATATATATATATATATATATATATATATATATATATATATATATATATATACATATACATATATATATATATATATATATATATATATATATATATATATATATATATATATATATATATATATATATATATATATATATATACATATACATATATATATATATATATATATATATATATATATATATATATATATATATATATATATATATATATATATATATATATATATATATACATTGATGAGTCACTTTCTGTCAATCAAGGAACATTTGCAAATGACGAGTGAGATCTCGTCGAAACGTCTTGAAAATCTAAGTACTTCCCAGTGCAGAAAAAAAGATGCTTATCAAAGAGGAATAATGGCGTTTTAATATATTTTGCGATATTATATCTTATTTATAATTAAAATAAACAAACTAAAATAAAAATAGTTTTAACATTTTCCAGGAATATTGTATGGAGATATATAATATTTTTAGAAACAAGAAGTTTAAGAACTAAAATAAACATTTTCTCTTGACTTTGTGTTGTTATTGATATAATTTAAAGATGAACAAACTTACCGTTATCAATTACTGTTGCTTTCACATGTCCAACAACATGATCTTTCTCTACATTTTCCAAAATGGAAAACTTGTATCTCGATGGTTCGAAAATTGGTGGTTTTTGTGTAGAATCGATGACGCTGATAAAAACTTCGGCATCTTTCAGTGACTTCAAGTTTCCGCCATCACTGGCGCTGATATTTAGCCTGTGATAAGGCTGATTTCTGGTCGATAATTGATGTGGTCTATTCACGAATATTTCTCCGGTATTTCTGTCAATACGGAATAGGCCATTTTCGTTTCCAGCCACAATTCGATAAGTTACTGTTCCGAATTTTCCAGAGTCTGCATCTGTAGCTGATACGACTACCACCGGAGTGGTAGCCGATGAGGAAGCACCACCATCCCGAAGAGAAACGTTATATTCGGGTGGATAGAAAATGGGACGGTTATCGTTGACATCTGTTACTTGGATTTTCACCATTGCAGTAGTACTTAGACCACCTGAAACAAAAAAAAAGGAATATCATTTAAAACATCTATTGTGCTATAAGAGTAACAAATAGAGTAACAAGGTGATTTATTTGACTTTCATTCTGCTTTTGGCACCAAAAGACCCTCAACACTAAATTACATTATATTATTATTATTATTATTACGAGGGTGAATGAAATATAAATCGGAATTGTTTCAATTCTTGTTCCAACCAAACACTTGGATCTTAGGCCCCTGTCTATAGTCCCTATACTGAACCTTCAACCGAGTTAATATTTCAGATGGTTTAACGCCTTCCTTGGTTAAAAAACCTTATTATAACCTGTTGCACAACGGGCGGTGGAACTTGTTATTCACTAATGTCTGTACTAACCAGAGAATTGAGTGAAAAAGCTCACCGAGCGTTTCCCCCACCCCTAATACATTGTACTGCAACGACCTACACTGACAGCACACTAATGATTGGCTAAGGAAAGCAACTGTAAAATACCAATCTATATTTGATTCACCTTCGTACTACTACTTTGCCTTCTCAGCTCAGATTTGCCCTTTCAACATATTTTCCGTAACTTTTGTCAACATATCTGGTGTTAATGCAGCAATTTCAGCGAGGACGTTATCCTTGAGTTGCTATTTGGTTTGAGGTTAAAGTATTTATACGAGGTATATTTTTTAAATAAGGTCCATTTTTTATTAAGAAGAAAAATATTATAAATATTATTAAAACATATTTTATTTCATATTTTTGTTCAAACATTTATCATACATTCTGTCCTACAGTTTGTTATGCAGTCAGCTCAAAATGTTTTTGAGTTCCGACTTCAAAGAAATCTGCCGTCTGTGAAGAAGCCCAATCCATGACTGCAGTTTTAACTTTTTCATTGTCGTTGAATCATTGATCACCAAGGAACTCTTTAAGTATCGAAACAAGTGAAGATCACTGGGTGCAAGGTCTGGACTGTAAGGTGGATGATTCACTCCTTCCCATCAAATAGACCAGATTAAACCTTGTGTTTGTTCAGAAACAAGTGGTTTTGCATTGTCATGCAGCAACATCACACCGGAAGATAGTCGGCCACGCCGCTTGTTTTATATGACACGCCGGAGTTTTCTCAAGCTGACACAACTCATCTCAATCTCATACTCATCAGAATTGATTGTTGTACCACTCGGCATAAAAGCATAAAATCCACTAACAAAATTCATTTCCTGTCTCAAAAGACAGTTGCCATGACCTTTCGTGCTGAAATTATCTATTTGGCTTTCACTCTGGTTGGCGACGATTTCTGTCGCCATTCCATTGAATATTGCTTGAACTTAGGAGTCATGTGAAACACCCAACTCTCATCTTCTGTTAGGATGTGGTCTAACAATTCATCTCCTTCCTGATTGTATCGAGTCAAACACGATAAAGCACAGGCAAATCTGTTTATTTTGAGATCATCAGAAAGCAGTTTTAGAATCCACCGAGAACACAATTTTCGGTAATTCAGGTTCTCCGAAACAATGGTGTTCAAAACTGACCTTGAAACCTGTGGAAATTCACTTGATAACATTGAAATCGTGAATCGTTTTTTCTCTTGAATTTTGTTGTCCGCATCACGAACCAAATGTTCAGAAATCAAAGAAGGTCGGCTAGGGCGTGGCTCATCATGTACATTAACCTGCCCGTCCTTGAACATTCTCACCCACTTTCAAAATTTACTGTCACTCATGTTCATTATCACTGTAAACCTCACAAATCTGACGGAGAATTTCCGCTACTGCAAAGTTTCTTGCATTCAAGAATGGAATTACAGATCGTATCTCACAGTCGGCGGCTCAATTTTCTTAAACATTATAAACTTCTACAGCTTAGCGCACAGGCAGATAATTCGGCTGCAAATGGCGCCTAAACGCGCGCAAAGCATGCTGTGATTCTCACTCTTATTCACAAACCGACTTTATTTAAATAATACCTGTCGAATAAATATAAATAAACCATAAAAAATAATCCAGATAGTTCAAAGCACGAGATTTGATAGCATTACAGTATTCTAATCGCTCATTATTGTCTGTATATTCAGGATCTGACAACAGATCTTGAATAAATTGAATCTTATAAGGAAACGTGCAAGTAATTTGTCAAAATTCGAAATAAACAGCATAGAGAAATTCCAAATTGTGCACCACGTGGTCGAATCTGGAGACTCCTCCACATTTTGCTCCATATGTAAAATATTGTCAGCGCTACGCACTGTTTTTGGACCTCTGTAACTAAAAATATATTCTGTAAGTGAATATCACGATATGCTTAGTATTTATGTAGAAACTCTCCAAAATTTTGAAGGGGCTATACGTATTTATGGTCAACGATTTCCAGAAAGACCGCTTTCAGTTCGGCAAACATTTGTCTAAGTAGATTTGTCCTAAAGTCGAAGAACACATTTTTCATCTTGTTGAAGGGGATTCTACAATCAGTTCTTGAAATATTGCACAAGTTGGAGTTTTCCATTGCATATACATAGAATACTAAACGACCAATTATTCTACTCCAATTATGTACAAAGGCTATAGTACTCTTAACCGCTAAATTTTCGCACAGGAAAAAATATGAATAAATAAACAAAGAATAATATCTAAAAATTTCCACTCTATTTAAAATTGTACGTATAACAATTGTTTCGACAAACAGTGCCTTTTTCAAATACAAACTTTGCTAAACTAACTGCACAGTGCACTAATGCACTGTGTGTCAAAACAATTGTTATACATACAGTTTTAAATATAAAGGAAATTTTTAGATATTAATCTTTGATTATTTATTTAAAATAAATTTCCATCAAATATCGGCTACCTCAGTTAATTATTATGAATGATTTATTGGTGTTAATATTATGAAACCGTTACAATATTTTATCAACCGACACACTTTCTTTCACCTTCTGTAATTAAGCGCGTATATTTTAAAATGTGTTATGAGTGAAAAAATAGTGCCAATCAATTGAACTTTGTCATTAAACGACAAAATGGTTGAGTTTTCGATTTTATTTATGTAACAAAACAAATCAAATTTATGATGAAACGTATGGAATAAATGGCTATAGAAATATTACATTTTATTTTCAAATAACACCTTAAGAGGCCGTGAAATGGTTGCAGTTTGGAAACCTGTTTAAAGGAAACTTTCTGTTCAATAAATTTAAAGAATCGTTATATCGAAATTTACGAAAGTACTTTCTCTTACACCCTTTATATTATATATATATATATATATATATATATATATATATATATATATATATATATATATATATATATATATATATATATATATATATATATATATATATATTTATATATAAATTGACGGTTGTTGGTCTTAAAATGTTGATATATATATATATATATATATATATATATATATATATATATATATATATATATATATATATATATATGTATATATATATATCAATAATTTGTTTCATAATTAATAACATGAATCTGATTTGGTTTGGTGAGATTTATGTAATCTTCTTCTTCTTTCTTCTTCATGTCCCCTCTCCGGTCCGGAGTTTGGCAATCATGTTAGCTATTTTGATCTTGGACACTGCCGCTCGGAACAGTTGGTTGGAGTTGCAGTTGTACCATTCTCTCAAATTACGTAACCAATACATCCTTCTTCTACCGATGCTTCTCTTGCCCTGGATTTTTCCTTGCATAATTACTTGTATCAGTTGGTACTTCTCTCCGCGCATGACGTGACCCAGATATTGTAGTTTACGTCGCTTCACGTCTGCCAGCAGCTCATTTTCTTCCTTATTCACGCGACTCAGAACTTCCTTGTTTGTTACTTTCTTGGTCCAGGCGATTCTTAAGACCCTTCTGTACATCCACACTTCAAAGGATAGCAGTTTATTCTGTGTATATTTGTTTAATATCCATGCCTCCATTCCGTAGAGGAGTACAGAGCAGACGTAGCATTTTATTAGTCTTAGTTTAAGAGTCAGCGACAAATCTTTGCTACATAAGACGCCTCTCAATCTTACGAAAGTACTTCTTGCCTGTTCTATTCTAGCAATAATTTCCGGTGTATTGTCATTGTTGTCATTTATTGTTGTGCCCAAATACCGGTATTTTTTACTCGTTCTATTTGCTCCCCTTGAATACGCAATTCTACATTATTGATGTTTTTCTTTGTAATGACCATGAACTTTGTCTTTTTCGTGTTCAAACTTAATCCGAGGTCTTCGCTTGCCTTTCTCACTTTTTCCATTACTCTGTTCAGGTCCTCCATTGATTCTGTCATTACAATGCTGTCATCAGCATATCTGATGTTATTGATTGGTATTCCGTTCACTATTATGCCGGCTGTTTCATCCTCAAGTGCTTTATTCATAATGTCTTCAGAATATAAATTGAACAATGTTGGAGACATTATACATCCCTGTCTTACGCCTTTCATAATCTCAATTTCCTCTGAGTTGTAGTTGTCAATGCTTACCACTGCCTTCTGATTGTAGTATAAGTTATAGATTATTCTTATATCTCGCGTGTCTACACCTTTGTCTTTCAGCAATTTTATCATGTTGTCATGTTTGACATTATCGAAAGCTTTGTTATAGTCGATAAGACATATGTATACATCTTTATTTATGTAATAAAATATCGTAATTAGTATAAAGGTTGACAAACCTGGTAATATTCAAGAAAATCAATTAATCCAAAAATACAAAACAAATAATAATATTTCTATTAAATAAAAAATGTACAAAATACTGTAAAATATATTAATGCATTCATAGAATTGCATTTCAAAACATTCCAACTACTTCCCTACAGTCTTAGCTCGGTGTAATTTATTTATGTGAATATATAAAACGACAAATAAAAGATGCAGCAAAAATCATGCCATGCAATGTTTTAAACACATAGATACAGACCGTAAGTCTTAAGAACATCTCTGAAGTGAAACACTAAATGCACGTTTTCGTGAGCGCCGATTTAAAGGAATAACATCGTGATTTCAGCTTTGTTTTGTTCCTTCTGCACTTATATAATAGGAACCATATCTTGAATAGATATTTACATTGTAGACGGCATACGTTTTCTACCTTTAATATCGAAGCAAATGTATAATTAAATGTTGCTGTTTCTACATGTACGTATTGTGTTGGCAACTACATATGTTAGTGTGATTTTTATAGACTGTATTGATATGTTTCTTTTTTTGTTAAAAAGTTTTTTTATTAACAACCATTTTTTGGACATGATTCATTATTCGACATGATATCCATTTAAGGTGAAATACGAGGGTTGAGTGAGTCAGATACTTTTAAAATGGAATGTTTTTTTTTAATCAAAAATCGATTAATTTTTTAACTGTGTTTAGCTTGATCCATTTCCCCCAACGATTTTCCAACTTTTTATTGCTTTCAAAAAGTACGACTAGACGAAGTTTGCAAAATAGTCCAATTAGTAGTGCAAATTGAACAATTTCGCTGCTGCAAATGAGGGCGCTTTTTAATTATTTATTCATAAAATTTATCCAATAATGCAGCATAATACTCCCCAATTACACAGATCGATATGATTTTTGTAACACTGATGAGAATGTCCTTTTTGCGTTTCAGTTAGGTAGTTATTAAAATAACTTTTCACAGAAATGGCCTAGCATATTCCATTAAGTACCTGGTTCTCGTTTATATCATGGGGTAATTGAAATTATTTGTACCTGACTTTGAACCGTAGAGGGATATTTCCACAGCATTCTACGAACCTTTAAGGGCAGTTTTATTGTTTTCTATAGTTCAGTTTGCTTCTGTCTCCTTTACAGTATAGTCAAGTGTTTAACCCTTACACTATCGAACCATTGTTTGCTCAAAATTCGAATATTAACCTATTTGGCTAATCAATCAAAGCCAAAGTATAATTGGAAAAATATGAAAAAAATATGAGTTTTCTCAAGGTGACACAATACGCATCAGAATTGATTGTTGTACCAATCTGCTTAAAATTCACTAACAAAAGCCCTCTCCTGTCTCAAAAAACAGTTGCCATGATTTTTCGTGCTGAAATTATCTATTTGGCCTTCACTCTGATTGGCGACTATTTGTGTCGTCATTCCATTGACTGTTGCTTGAATTTAGGAGTCATGTGAGACACCCAACTTTCATCTTCTGTTAGGATGTGGTCTAACAATTCATCTCCGTCCTGATTGTATCGAGTCAAAAACGATAAAGCACAGGCAAATCTGTTTGTTTTGAGATCATCAGAATGCAGTTTTGGAATCCACCGAGAACACAATTTTCGGTAATTCAGGTTCTCCGAAACAATGGTGTACAAAACTGACCTTGAAACCTGTGGAAATGCACTTGATAACTTGGAAATCGTAAATCGTCGGTTCTCTTGAATTTTCTTGTCCGCATCACGAACCAAATCTTCACAAATCATGGCCATAAAGATGGCCTTCCAAGGTCAACAGATGATTTTATGTCATTATATAGACCCTACACAACCATTGGGACAAATAAGAAGTCAGTTTAAAGCAACTGTTGTCTTACTGGAACTGATTGTATAATCTATAGGATACGTTGTCCCGTTGGTAGTCTAAGGGTTAAGTCGATTTTATATAAAATGGCAAGTTCTGGTAGTCGATGTTACAAAAATCCAGTGGATAAGTTTTCTTATATATGCAGATGATTTATTTTGAAGTCACAAGCTAGATCTACATCCAAGGAAGTTAAAAAAAGCTTATCGTTTATATTTTAAGTGCCAAATTGGAGATCAAGATGAAAGTTGGGCGTCTCATGTTTGCTGTGTGAGTTCTCACGTAAATTTAGTGTAGCGGATGCATGGCAAGAAAAATTCTATGCCGTTTGCTGAGAGAACCTACGGACTATGTAAGTGATAGATACTTTTGTATCACTAAAACAGAAGAGATTTCAAAAAGGCAAAGGGACAAAATTCAGTATCCAAATTTGCGTTCTACACTTAGGCCAGTTCCTCATAGTCAGAAAGTACGAGTACCGATTGCGTCCTTAAATTTGGACAACATATTTCCTGGTGATTCAAATTCTTCATCAGAATCTGATCCACAACTTCCTGAGAACAACAGTTGTGACCCAATATTTGGGTATTTTGTTGAATTTGTCAACAACCAAAACAAAAATAGAAACTTCTTGGTTCCAGACTTCAGCAGTGGAACCGGTTTGTGCTTCGGAAAGTGTTTCACTTTATCGAAAAGGCAATGTAACATTTTCAAGTTTTTATAAAATGAAAGGATTGCTATGTGTCTGTTGTGATATTGATGGTTTGATGAATGAGTTTAATATTAAACATGTACCTTCCGAGTGGCGTATTTTCAAAAATTCGTCCAAATACAGCCTAAAAGGCGGTCTTGCTTCATAATAAAAACAAAACAAAAACCCATCTATTCCTTTAGTCCATTCCTTTCCTATTCCTTTAGTCCACTGACAATGAAAGAAACCTAAGACCACAACAACACTAAATCGCGATAAAAATATGAACAGTATCGGTGGGATATTTGTGAGGATTTAAAAGTAATAGTTATATTGCTAGGACTTCAAAAGGGTTTTACAAAGTATTGCTGTGGTTTGTGTCTATGGGATAATAGGGCAACAAAAGAATATTACAGTAAGAAAGATTGGTCTCATAGCACTTCTTTGAACTTGTCACTTCAAACATAAAATATGGCCCCCTTGTTAACCCAAACTCCATATTAAGCTTGGACTAATGAAAAAATTTGTCAAAGTTATAGATAAAGATGGTTATAGTTTTAAGTACCAAAAAGAAATATTTCCCAATTTAAGTGATGCAAATCTAAAAAAAGGCATATTTATTGGACCTCAAATAAGAATGTTTCTAGGTGATTTCCGAACTGGCAGCATGGAAGTATTTTGTAACTGTAGTAAAAGGATTTCTGGGCAACAAGAAAGATGAAAACTATAAAAACCTCATAGATGAACTCTTGAAAGCCTATGAAATGCTAGGGTGTCGCTTGTCCTTAAAAATGCAATTTTTGCACTCTAAAAGTAAGCTACGAACAAGGAGAGGAGTTTCACCAGGACATTAGAATGATGGAATCAAGACACCAGGCACGCTGGAACCCATCTATGTAAGGCGATTACTGCTGGTTTTCAAAAAGAGAAGATGCTACAGAACACAAGAGAAAAAGTGAAAGTTTTTGTCGCAGTATGACATCTCATGTAATATATTTTTTATTCCCATAATCCTCAGTAATATCTTTGTATAGATTTAATACGTTTTACATGTTTATATTAAATACACGTTAGATTGCAAAAATATGTCGTCTGCTTTTTTTTCCACCACCAACACTTGTAACAAAAATACTGTACGTGTTACAGTAATTAGCTTATCATTTTCAGATTTAGGACTTCAAAATACGTTATGTACACCTATTGTCATCAATGTTATCTCAAAAAAGCTTAAATTTGTTGACCTGTGAATAGCCAATCAAGATAGTCTCGCTTCGATAATAGCCTCACGATTGACCAACACGATATCGTGAATTTTGTTGGCTATTTCCTTAGTAATGACCTCAATGAGGTGTCCTGGGTGAGTCACTCGTGATAGTTCGACCATATCAAAACTCAGTAAACAACTTACCAATCATGAAATGTGAAGAAGCAGAGTCCCTATAATAGTTCTACGCAAAAAGTAGTATTTAATCAATGTCCGAAATTTGTAATGCATGATAGCAAAAATATCGAATTTATCTGCTTTCGAAGACTGTCAAAAAAACTAAATGTCATATCGGCTTGAAATTCATAGAGCCATATTAGAAAGGAAGGTGCTTTTCAGAAATGCAATTACCATTGTGATCGCACTGGAAAAGTATCTGATTTTTCACTCTCTCCTAGTACTTCATCAGGCGTGTGTCTAAAAGTTCGATACATTTCTTACAGTGAAGCAAAGGATGGGAAAATTGGAGACCTGGTCAGTGGAAAAAGTTGTTTCGCTAGAGAGAAACTAGATGATTACAATAAGGTCACTCGATATTGTATCTTTAAGATAAAATCTGCAACTTAGAACAGCTGCGTGATTCTTTGCAGTTTGTATAGGATGTGAAAGTCAGTGAGACTAGTATTTTCCTATGTACTCGGTTTTACTGTGACTATATAATTGAGCAACATTTGAATGAAATAGAAGAAATTCTTCAAATTACCGGCTTCGCGTATATGTATATAAAATCCGCTTGCGGAGTTGATTTAAGCCATTATATATTATTTAAGATTAAAGGCAATCTAACGTACCCTTATATTGCCAATATATCAACATCATCGTATGCAGGAACACAAAAATAACTCCTTGTGTTCGTATAACAAAGCGCGAAATATGCCTAGAGTGCGAAGCATGTCCAATAAATCTTCCTATAGTTATTTGAATTTCAAGAATATACGTAAATACAGTGCGAGATAAACAACTCGACGAATTTTCTAATAGGGTATTAAGGCCTGTTTACATTCCGTTTTTAAATGTAAAATATGAGAAGAATAAACATCTAAGCAGTGACATATATTCTGATTCAATACCAGATAATTATTCAAAAAACGGGTTGTCCAATAAGAGTGCTAGAACTTTAAAATGACGCACAATGATAACTACAACTGATAATCCGATGATTTTTATTTTATCTGGAAGAACAAATAATGGCAATATGTTTTGAAAATAATGTCCTTCAAATACAAAAATACTAAAAATCCAATTTTCCATTACTCTTTCACACATATCCCGTGGTATATTTTGAATGGTGACCTAAATGTTTCGTTGAAGATCAAGAATTGCTCGGGATTTATTTATGTAAACCAGATATTTAACATAACTCCATAAAAATGATCCAAGGGGGTGCGATCACATGATTTTGGTGAACAGTTGACATAATTATTTCGTAACACCGAGAGGAAGAATGGACTCCCTTAAAGGAGTGTATCCGAGAGAAGGCAGAAAAGGCCTTTCTGAAGCCTGCTGTTCACCCCAATCAAGAATTACGATTACTGACGGAGTATCGTCCGGAGGAAAGGTGAAGAATGGTTATAGAAGAAGGGTTATTTTAAAAAATAACCTCGGGTGGAAGAACCTTTTTCTTGCAATAAATAGATTTCCCGCCTAGTGGTCGCATCATCGTGTTGAAAGAAAGCATTGTGTATATCACATCACATTAATCAGTTCAGGCCAAAAATATTCTGTTAGCATATTCCTATAGCGTTCACCATTAGCAGTAAAATTTTTTCCATTATCGGCTGCAAAAAAAATAAGATCCATTCACTCATTCATTTTAAAAACTACACCATGCAGTGAGGATCGTGAAATAACTCGTGAATTGTCTGAGGATTTTCATGGACCCAAACCCTGTTGATTAGGCCGAATTATATCAAACCGTCAAAGTGAAGATTTTCGAACAAGATTTATCCCCAATCCACAAGGTGAGAGTCAGACAGTTGGAGACTAATTTCCCAGAGTTACTCGTTGCTAAAGATTGCTCTTCGGAAAGAGCAATTCCGCTCCTCAATCGGCTACGGAAAGGTTTGGTTTGGTTTGGTCTAGACCTAAACGCAATATTGAGGCCCTAAAAGCTGATTTGGTAAAAGTAGCAACTTTAATACCATACGAGTGATCAGACCATTTGAAGGAGTGTGTGAAAGCAAAGGATGGACATTTCAAATTAAATTTATATTTTTGAATTCTCTCCTAAGTAAGAAATAAAGTAATGTACACTTAAGTTCTCTTCCCTCTCACTACAATACAAATATTCCAATGTTTCTTCCAGTCTTCGAAACAGTTTTTATATTTGACTTGCGGAATTTCCTTTAAAACAGTCAGCAAACTCTCTTGATGGCTTCTATGGATCAAAAAAGGCGCAAAGTGGTTTTTTCAATTAAAAAACACGAAAAAGACATATGGTACTATATATGGTGAATGTCCTGCTTGTGGAACGGTATTGTTTGATTTCACGCGAAAATTTGACCAATAATTATTGCGGTGTATAATGGTGTGTTATTGTGATACAAAAACCGTGAATTGTCTTGTCACAAATCTCTACGGTTTCTTTCGAATGGACTCTAATACATAATGGCTGTATCATGACTAATGTTCTTGTACTACTTTTTTTGACATAGCTTTGCCACCACTTCAATACCACACGCAAATACTTCGTGCCAATACTACACGCCAATACTTCGTTGACATATTTAATGCACAACATAATGATAAATTATGATAAATTTATCACTTTTATAAAATTGGCGACAAAAATTTTTAATATTTACAAAAACCCGTATAATTTATAACTTAACAAGCGATATGTTATCAAACTTATGTCAGATGTCAAAGACAGTCATACCAACTTAAAAACAAATATTTGTATAGAGAGTAACTGATCTGACTAATAGCTGCAAAGAAATATTACCGCAGAATTCAGAATCTAGATATTTTTGATTTTCTTTATCTGAAAGTTTGCGAAGAACTATTTCGTAGTTTACTTGACAAATATCACAAATGCAAATATAGGGAAATATCAATATTTACTGCTTCGACTACTAAAACGATAAAATCAGAGATCATCCAAATGTGACACGTACTAGGTGTGGCGATTAATAATAATATTTTTTTAAAGAGATGACGCTGTTAATAAGGGCAGGTTCATAGTCTAATCTCTTATATCACTTTGTTGATACGATAGTACTTTTCAAAAAACCATTGAAGGTTCAACGATTTCAAGTCATTTCCATCATATTTTTTTCATATAGTAAACATGTGGAGTTTCAAGCGAAAGACAGAGGATTTGTAGCACGTACTGCTTTTCTTGTTTAGTCAAAAGAAAAACGCTGTGAAAGTTGTCGTATATTTGTGGAAACTTACGGTGACAATGTCCCAATGCAAGACGCTTGAGGGCGTTCGTTTGGATCATTCAGAAGTGGTGATTTCAATTTGACAAATAAATCATAGGTCAACCGAACAAATTTGAAGATATCAAATTGCAAGCATTGTTGGAAGAAGACGATATGCAAGCCCAACAACAAATGCAGAGAGGTTAAATGTTGGTCACCGAACCATTTGTGATCGTCTCCATGTCATGGTAAAGATCTAGAATACAGGAAAATGGGTACCACATCAGCTGAACGACAGACAGGTGGAAAAGCAAAAAACGCTCTGCCAAGTTCTGCTTGTTCGGCAAGAAAAACATACTTTTTTGCATCGGATCGTGATTGGGGACCAAAAATTGATATATTTTGAGAACCTAAAACGCAGAAATCATGGGTTGACCCAGAACAACCATCAACATCGACCGCAAGACTGAGTCCTTTGAAAAGGAGATAATGTTGTAAATTTGTTGAAAAAGTTAATACCGTTCGCTATAGTCAACAAATGATCAGTTTGAACCATGCATTGATCGAAAAGCGATCAAAATGGGCTACAAGACACGGAAAAGTGATTTTGTAGCACGACAATGCAATGCAATCACACCCATTAAAAGCGGCTAGATAAACTATTTCTGCACTTGGCCCACCCGCCGTACTCGCCAGACTTAATCCCTTCCGACTACCATTTGTTTTCATCGGTGTTTCACGCACTTTCCATGAAACTCCTCAATAATTACGGAAATGTCGACCAATAGTTTGATGACTGTACAACCTGAACAGATTTACGATTTTTCTAGGATCTGGAAATTGCCAGAGAGATGGGAAAAATGTGCAGCTAGCGATGGCGCATACTTTGAATAAACCATTTTTTAGCTTTTTTCCAAATTAAATGTGTTTTTTAATCGATTACTAAATTATTATCCGCCACACTTGGAACGAGGGTTGCTATTTATTATATTGCTAGATGTCATCTGACTTATGTATAAAGTTTGACATTGTTTACTGTATACGTACGCAGAACGTTTTGTTATACGGATGCTATTTATGTCGTTTAGTGACTTGAAAATTTCATCTCAGTCAAAAAAATGGAATTAACCGGTGAGAATTTTCGTGCGATGATTTACTACGACTTTCGACGAGGATTATCTCAACAACAGTGCATCGATCAACTCACTTCGACTTGGGTATAATCCTCAAAAATACAATCGTGGTGCGTCAATAGCCGTATATAATACCTACACCGGTGACGAATCTTGGATGTATGCATATGAGCCCGAAAGTAAACAGTAGTCGATTGTATGGGTCTTTCAAAATGAGCCAAACCCAACATAAGTGGTTCGCGCAAGAAACACTTCGAAGTACATGGTCGCCTGTTGTTTTGCGATAAACGGGCATGTGGCTACAGTGCCACTAGAGAATTGTAGAACGGTCAGTTCTGAATGTTACACAACTATTTGTTTACTAGAAGTCTTTGAAGAAATAAGAAAAAACAATCAGCGATGCAGGATCATCCTTCACCATGAAAACGCGATCTTTCACACATTGGACTGAACAATTCAATATTTGACTGGTCAAAGCATCGAATTGATGGGTTCTTCACTGTACTGTCCTGATTTGGCACCCAACCTTTTTGTTCCCGTCCGTGAAGAATAAACTACTGGTCAACGATTTTCGACGCCAGAAGAAGTAGTTGATGCCTTCAAAATGCATATTTTGGAGATACCTCAATCGGAATGAAAAAAGTGCTATATGAAAATTGGTTTATATATGCAGAAGTCTATCAATCATCGCGGAAAATATGAAAAATTGAATTGAATTGAAATATGAAAATTGAAAAGCAATAAAACCATTTTCAATGATAAATATTTGTTTTGATTTATTATTCCGGATAGATAAAAAGCAACTCTCGTAGGCACTTTTAATAAAACGTATGATCTATACAATCATATATGGAATACAGCATCATTCAAATATACGCCATAGCTACCTTTACAAACATCATTCCAAACATCGAATAATACCAGTAAAATTACATTATTAAATACATTCTGTCAAAAAAGTATTGGGAATTGGCCAATAAAACACAAAATATTTATTATTTATCCAAATTTATTGCATCGCCTTCAAAGTAGGCCCCTTTCAAAATAATACACTTATGGCAACGAATAATCCAATTGTCTAAAACATTTTTTAAACTCATTTTCCGGAATCGACTCCAGTTCTCGCCGCGAATTCTCTTTTGTGTCTTCTATCGGTTGAAAATGGGTGCCTCGAAGTGGTAATTTGAGTTTTGGAAAGAGAAAGGTGAATACGGTAGTTGTTCGAAGGTGTAGCCAGAAATTCGTTCACAATGGTAGCCTTGGGAGATGGTTCGCTGTCGTGATGCAAAATCCAAGAGTTTTCTTTCCACAAATCTGGCCTTTTTCGATGAATTTGTTCTCTCAAACGCCGCATAGCGCTAAGATAATATTCTTTATTTATCGTCTGACCTTCAGCGACATTTACGCGATGGAGTTTCTGAAGAAAATTCAAGTCTTTCGGCACTAGTCGAGCGGCAACGCGTTTTCTACCCAAACAATCGCCTAAAATGGTACGAATTGCTTCGTGAAACACAGAAAGATCCGCGGCTATATCTCTCAAACTTAAATGACAATTTCTAGTCACCATTTCCTTCACTTTAGCGATGTTAACTTCAGTTGAAGAAGTTGATGGCCGATCAAACCGAGGCAAATCTTCCATCTAAGCCTTTTGCAACATTTTCAGCGATTCGGCATACGAAATCCAATTTGCAATATAAAATTTAAAACAAATTCTTTGTTCGATGTTTTTATCCATTGGAAAAATCACAAAACACGCTTGAAGCAACTACGAACTGACAGAATCGAACACTGTAAACAAACTAAACGACATATTACGTGCTAACTCCGCGTCAATATAGAAGACAGTTGTGCCAACTTAGCGATAAAAATAATTTTGACTATCTCTTTATGCGGGCTTTTCAAATAATTAATTCCCGGTACTTTTTTGACAGAATGTATATACAAATTGTAAAAACAAAATTTAATTTTTTCCCAGATTTAATCCACCAACGCTGCACACAGCGGCAATGGAAAAGTATGTGACATGCTCACAATATATTTTAAGTCCTCTTAGAATCCATGTAAGCCTCTACAACACAAGTATTATAATGGCTTAGCTTTTCAATAACGCTTTTTGCTAAAAAGCAAGAGTTATGCCCCATACATATACGCCGGCTGTTGCCTCTCTCTGTGTCCGCGTAACGGGAAATTCGAACACACGGCCTTTCTGGTTTCTGAATTTATACATTATTTGGTTGCGACGTTCTCGTTGATTCGGGACGGTGCATTCTTCCGATTTTGTAATCTTATCTGCATATTCGCGATAGAATAGTCTCGTACAGGTTTCGAAACGGAAAATTTATGTATTTATTGTCAGTTGGTAGGTTTTCGTACTAAAATGAATATTAATTGATAAGGGCGTCCCGGTATGTATTCCGTGATTTAAATTTAGCGCGGTTTTTTTAACGGCGATTTAACTATAATTTTTATATCTCGCATGTGTCTATAGACCTGGCTATTTAATCATGGATCTTTTTACGACAGAAGAACCTTCAAAATTCGGAATTTTGCAATACAGTTATGTTTCCTGACGGGGCTTATTTCCAGCTCACATGTTTTGTGAACAAGCAAAATTGTAGGATTTGGGGAAGTGAAAATCCTCTAGTGATTGGAAAAGAACCTTTAGTTCCTCTTCGAGTAACAGTTTGGTATGCATTGTAGCCTGGAGGGGTTATAGGGCCATTTTTTCCTGAAAATGACGATGGTGAAATGGTAAATTTTAATGGCGAACGCTACTGCAGTATGTTAAGAAACAAAATGATTGATGATCTGTCAACAACATGGAGCCACGTGTCATGCAGTTAGCGAAACTTTGGATTCATTACGGGCACATTTCCCTGGCGGTATCATTTCTCAAAATTGGGATATTCAATGGCCTGCTAACCAACCGATCTAACCAGCCTCGACTATTTTCTTTCGAGCTTCGTCAATGATAAACGCTATGCTAACAATCTATAGACGATTAATAATCTGAAGGAAAAAATGCCCCAAGATATGAATACAACTGAACCGCAGCAGCCAAATTGTTATTAACAATTTTATACTAAGAATGACCATCTATAGAAACAGCCAAATGGGTTAATTGGAGATTTTTTTTTACATTGCTGTTATATCTCAACTATTTGAGAAAACAAGCATGTAATTTTTCTAAAATTGTTGATTTTATTTAAAAAGAAAATTCCGAGGTAGCTATTGAGACACACTCGATTACACCGATCATATTGGGTTGTCCGTTGGTTATCAGTTAGTCAAGTTACGCCAGATTATGCTTTTTTATTTCAAAAGGAGCAAGAACGCTGTCTAAACAAGAAACAGGATTTGGCAACTGGAGGTATTCGGATAGGTAGTCGGATGGTATATATGAAAAGTATAACAAAGTGCAATGAAAAAACCCGGGGAAAGAAAGTCTTCGAATTCCCTTTCGAAAGTCTTCGAAAGTCTGCGAAGAAAGGTCTTCATCAAATCCCATTTGATCGGATTGGAAGGATCCCATACGCTTTGAGCTTTTTCCATGCAACCAAACCAAACACCGACCTCTATTGTTTACATTATATCGGCTGAAGGTAGCAATCGAAAAAAACCGGCTGACGCTTTTCCTGTTTCCGGCAAACCGAAAATGCGTCATGTTTCAACCTAACCATGCACGACCATATTCAATCAAGACCCGGCAAAATTGTTGAGCTTTATTTGGGATCTTTTGCTCCATCCACCTTACTGACACGACATCGCGCCCTCGGATAGCCATCTATTCCGTTCCTTCCAAAATTGTTTAAATGCATTTTTTTCTAAACGATAGTAGAGCTGAAAAACAACCCGTAGAAATTTTTTGGAAATAAAGATACTAATTTATCTACAACTACGTTGGCAAAATATTGTAATAAACACCGCCTGCCTTAATGGCTTTTATCAACATGGTTCTAATACAAAAATTCTGATAACAATTTCTTAGGAGAAGTTATTATGTAAAAAAAAACAATGTGTAAAAACAATGGTAAATTATTGGCAAAATATCCGCATTGCTACACTCTCAACAGATCTGATTAGGGTTGGTTTTAGGGCATAGTTTGTTGTTGGATAAACACCGTTCACGATGGTCTAAACCAGAGGTCTTCAAAATTTCTAGCCTTAGAGCAAAAACCGTTTTAATTTTCCTGCCATTATTTTTATTTTCTAAATTAGTCGCCGAGTGCGCGACCAAACGAGCATACGCTTCTTTTCACAAGGACATAATTTGATTAACGACTTTTTGCTGTACCTTCGTATTTAGAAATAAATAATACTGGGAAAATAGTATATACCTCAATCAGTTCATATTTTCGCTTTAACCAAATTGAAAGAAGTCCTCTTGAATATTTGGGAATAATTTCTATCACTGATGGTTATAATATATCTAATAGAAGGCCAATTTCTCAAAGACATAATTTCATTTTTTTTGGGTGTACCTTCGTATTTAGAAATAAATAAATGAAATACTGCGAAAAAACTACATACCTCGATCAGTTGCAATGACAGGAAATTCGTAAACGTTTCTTGCTTCATAATCCAGTGCTGAACTGATGCATATTTCCCCAGTGTCAGATCGAACTTTAAATTCTTTCAGTTTTTCAAAACCTCCTCCTAGCTTGTAGTTGACGACAGCGTTGACTCCACAATCCAGATCAGTAGCAGCAACCTGAAATAAAAAAGTCAATTAATAATCAATAATAGTGATTAAGAAAAACTTAGTTATGGTACAGGTTATTACAGTTAACCTGTAATATTAGGTGCAATATGAAAATATTAAATTGTCTTTTGTACCCTCGATGAATTTTTACGCCAGACTGCACGGGACCTGTGTGTCGGAAACAATAGCCTGAAGGCGTTGGAATATAAGTTGTTGCTGGGAATATCTATATCTATGGTATCTTGAAATAAAAAAAGATGAATCGCCTAGAGATGGAGTTTTTCAAGAGTGAAGTTCCCAAAGAATGTAATATATATATATATATATATATATATATATATATATATATATATATATATATATATATATATATATATATATATATATATATATATATATATATATATATATATATACAATTATAAACCAAGTATTAAATTAAGTATAAGTACAAATATATATCACAAAGTACACATAAGGTAAAAATATCATTAAAAAACACACACACATACACCGCGCCTACACCCAGAGATCCAACCAGAGACTATGTACCTAGACGGCTATATGTATTTCGACGTCGAGATCGTCGAGTTATTTCAGTGCAGTCGGTTCAGTCCAGATGATCGCCGCAGTCATATTCCGGAGAAGTGCCCATCTTCCATTTGTGCAGCATTGTCATCTGCCATGTCCCGTTCTAAACCTGTTCAAACGACTCCAGGTGCTTCTCGGGGGGTTCAAACCCAGCATTTCTTTATCTCGCAGATTGATAAGGTCGATATTCCTGGTAGGGTTGTTTTGAAGGAGAGGATTTCATTAATGCTAACGCGATTTTTCAAGTCTGTGTCTATCCAGATTGGATGGTGCGACTTCAATCTATACCGTGGCAGGTTGTTCAGATCCTTACACGTTGTTTTGAAGGAGAGGATTTCATTAATGCTAACGCCATTTTTCAAGTCTGGTTCTATGCAGATTGGATGGTGCGATTTCAATCTATACCGTGGCAGGTTGTTCAGATCCTTACACGATGGGACGAACAATGGGACACAATACACGATGTTTTAATGTCATTTGGAGGAGCAATAGTACACAAAGGGGGGTGTTGATTTCACGGTGCCATATATAGTTTTCATGGTGTTATTCAGCTGGGCATACAGTTTATAAGTATGTTTACTTTTGTAAGATATAGTTCTCATGGTATTATTCAACTGGGCATCCAGTTTATAAGTATGTTTACTTTTGTACCAGACAGGGGTACAGTACTCTGCTGAGTAGTAAACTAGTGCTAGCGCAGATGTTCGGAGAATTAGCAGTAATATAACTTTGTGCCATTTTTAACACATTTTAATAACTTTTGTCAACATATTTGACCATCAGCGTATATCAATATACGCCACTAACGCAGCGATTTCAGCATGGATGTTATCCTTGACTTGCCGTATGGTTTAGAGAATATTTATGTAAACATTTTCCTTCAAAATCCCCATAATAAATAATCATCGCTGATTATTAATTTTGCATGAAAATTGTTAACTTGATGAAACTACTTTATGGTGGTATTACAATATTCCAATCATTTATTATTATTATCTCAATCTTATCGGAAAACATGTGCAAGTTAACTACGTAGATAAGTTGTGCACCACGTCGTCAAATCGACGTTTTTAGAGACTCCTCCAAACCATTCTCTACACGCGCAATATTTTCAATTTTTCACACTATTCTTGGAGCTTTGATTCGGTGCTTATCCCCAGCTGTTCCAAACTCCTGAAACTGCTTAAATCAGTGCTCGTGACATTTGCTCCACCCGACATAAGGTGATAAAATAATTTTTATGATGACTAAACTAATACTCGGTGTTTTATTGAACAATTCCCTATATATATATATATATATATATATATATATATATATATATATATATATATATATATATATATATATATATATATATATATTATTAAACATTTCAAGTGATCCTTGAATATTTAGTTTATAACGGGTCTTTCAAATTGAGCTTTATTTCTTGAATAAAACACAGATTGAGCTGTAAATTTGCTTAGGCCTAGTCTCATTTCGGAAGTGTAATGTATAACATTTATAAAAATGGAGTGGTACTCAGTACAACAACGCGTTAAAATTGTTGAATTATTTTATGAAAACGGGTGTGTGAATTATATTCAGTGAAAAATGATTTTATAGAAAATTACGTGATATTTGCGGTTTGCACAACTGTCCATCGGAAAGTACTCTCAATCAAATTGTCAAGAAACCGGTTTGGTGGAAAATTAAAGAGCAATATATAGTCGTAATGATCGTTCACAAGAGCATATTGATTTGGTGCGTGACAGTGTTGCTGAAGACCCAGAAATTTCCATTAGTCGACATTCACAATAATTTGGACTGAGTGAATCCACAACATGGTGTAGGTTACGAAAGGAATGCATTTGTTAATTGGATCAAAGAACAAACAGATGATTTTCCATCCTAAACGAGTTACTGCTTGGTGTGTATTATGCTCAGGAGGTGTAACTGGAAGAATTTTCTTTCAGAATGCTGCTAGTGAAGCTGTAATTGTGAATGGTGTTCGATATACTGATTTTTGTGTGCTGATAACTGGATGTGGACTGAATTGAATAATATTGATTTGAAGGTATGTGGTTCCAACGGAATGGCGCTATACCTCACTCTGCCAATGAACCAATTGATTTATTGAGAGAAAAATTTCCTGGAATGGTTATTGCAAGAAACGGTGATGTTAACTGGCCACGAAGATCATATGATTTGACACCGTTGGGCTATTTTCTTTGGGGTTACGTGAAAAATCAGGTTAATAAGAACAATTTACAATCGATTCTGAACTACACGATGAAATTATTCAAGTTATTGATGAGCTAGAGTCACTGTTATGCCTAAATGTCATCCAAAATTTTAATCGAAAAGGACCTGTGGAGCTAGAAGAGGTGGTCATTTGGCAGATATTGCCTTTCGAGTTTAAATGTTATGCACTCTGCTTCAATTATCAATAATTTTTTTTTAATCAACGCAAATTCATTTTATTCAAGAATTAAAAAACCACTTAATTTAAAAGACCCTTTATAGTTTGATAGATGAAAAAAAAAGAAGATATTGGGTAGTTTAAAAAAAAATTTAATACAACAAACTTTATTCTAAAAATATGCAGGTAGTGTGAATATCTCACGTTATCATATCGGAAACAGCCCTTGAACACAACTCCTGATAAAATTTATGGTTTACCTGAGTCTATTAGATGTATATAAATCAATGCAGGACGAGCGGCCACGAATACCCATCAGGGAGGCCTTGATATGCCGTTATTTTAATGGACAAGCAGCGTAAGAGCTCAGATACACCGCGAATGCGACATTCACGGCCCACGCCACGGGCCCTATCAGCGCCATCTAACGGGTCAACGGACGTATTCCGGAATAAGTCTAGGGCCACGAACGAAATATTCAGTTGGGAGAAGCGATGCCTTAAGAGTTGTTACGCATTTTCGAGTAATCTAAACGGCATTAACGGTAATGGGCCAATTCCATCAGGTTTAAAAGTGAGGAAATAACCATAATACTAATTTTAGAGTGTTGTTATTTGATTGTGTTCGGAAAAAATGCGGCATATTTAATGTAGAACATTGACATTAGGTAAAAACGTTCCATGATAAAGCTCAATTAGGGTAATGGTAATGGCGATAGAAACAACATAATAATAAATATGTGTTATCTAACGCTAGGAAAAAAAGTTTTGTCATCGTTTCAGATTATTTCACTTAGGTTTTTTTTATTTACTTAGTCTTATGTGATCATAGCAAGTTTTGTAAATATTATTTAATTATATTAAGTGGTATACTAATAATGATTTTGATTTTGTTCCATTTTATATTTTAGTGAATTAAAAATTGAAATATTTATAAATATATTAATGTAGATTTTTTTAACTCTTTTAACTTTAACTAATTATTTAACAATGTACCGATATGGGGTAATAAGCTATTGGTATAATACAACTGGACATCTGGGATAGTTCCAATGATCCACCTATTTAATATAGTCTAAGTTGTTAAGACTTTAATAAATATATAAATAAATACAGACTTTATTTAGCATATGCGGCTAATAGTAACAAAACAAAGGTAATATACAAGAAAAATAAAAGTAAGAAAAAATCTAAGAAATCGTAACAAAAGAAAATACAATGAAAAGGTAATAATTAACACTATTCGAATGAAAAAAACACTCTATTGCTTCAAATAATAATTTAACAGTTTAATAAATACATGCACATTAGGAGCGCTATGTGGCTGGACAAAGCATTGAAGAGGCAAACACCTTGCCAAAACAATGTCTTCTGGAGATCAGTAGTTCTCACAATTGGTACATCATAATTGTTCTTCAATTCAAATAAGTATTCAAGTATTCAAATAATGGGGCAACAAATGATATTATATTTTATATATCAATGGAATGTTAGCCCCTTCAATGCCCCGGCAACCAGTCCAATGACCGCAACATTACCTCTATCGGTGTATACCTATTATAGTTCAATAGTACACGCATAGCCTTGTTATGCGGTATTTGGAGTCTACAAATATTCTCCTTATTACATGATATCAGCACAGACATACAGTAAGTAAAATGTAGTAAAACTATAACATTGTACATAAGCCTCTTCGTCCAGGATGATAAATGTGACGATATACAACTAAAGAACCCTATTTTTTTCCAATCTTTCTACATAAATAACTGACATGATTACAAAATGTTAGCTGAGGATCCAACAGTACTCCCAAGACTTTTATTTCATTTACAATTTTAATATCACAATTGTTTATATTTATTTTTAACCCTAACTCATTAAATCTTGTGCAGTTTGCTTTAGACCCTATCACCATGCACATTGTTTTCAGTTCGTTTAGTTTAAGTTTATTTTTATATAGCCACTATATAGTACTGCCAGTTTACTATTCAATGTTTCAACCATTTCAGGAAAATTATATCCAGACATAGATATGGGAGCTCAAACAGCAACGGGTCCAAAACACTACCCTGAGGAACTCCCCAAGCACTTTCCCTCTTTGGCGACACTTTTCTCTCAACCCTCGTTCTATGATGTTTATCTGTTAAGTAACTCTTGATCCATTTCAAGGCTTTTGATCTTACACCATAACTTAATAATTTTTTACACAGTATATCTCGGTCAATAGTTGCTCACTGCGTCGAATGCTCGCTTTAAATCTATAAACATGTTAACAATTTTTTACAATTTTTCCCAATTTTCCCGTCTTTTATATAGTTTCTTTGTGGTGCGCATGCATACTGAATAGCCGTCTCACAAGAATATTTTGTCTTAAACTTTGATTGAGCACAAAATAAGAACTGATTGGTTTCAAAATAAGTTCTGAACTCTCTCAATACAATAGTCTAGATGATTTTATCAACAACAGGTAATAAATTAATTGGTCTAAAGTTACTTGGTACACTAGGCTTTGGTATTTTCGCAATTGGTACAATAATGCTGGTTTTTAAGTCCTCACGAAATGTATTCGTTTCAAAACTTGTATTAATTAAGTACAATAAAGGATAACCGATGACAGAAAAAATTCTTTCATTAACCTTATCGTAATTTCATTGTCACTCGTACTTCGACTTTTTAAGCTAAACACACCTTTTCTTAATTTGTTTAGTGTAACATGTTTAAACTCAGAAAAAAAAACTGAGTCTCGCATACCTTGACATCACTACTCCAGTTCCGTCCTTCGATACACTGTTCTACTTCATTCAAACTATCGAAGTAAAATATTTTATTGTTCTACACATCTTCCTCTCGTTCCCCCTACAAATATCGATGTTATTATTAAACTACTTTTTCTCTCAAGTCGCATTATGGACAATGCATTATTTCTTTTCTTCTTATAAATTCTAAATCCTGTTCATTCTTTGTAAAAGAAAACTTTGTATACGCTTAGTCAGTTTATATCTAAACTAATGCTAATTATAAAATTTAAGTCTCTAAATAAATCTATTGAATAAATCCGAAGGTACAAATCGCTTAAGCCTTTTTGTTTCACCACTATGTTGATTAGCCAGCACATTAGGGTCTGCTAACATTCTATCACATAGCACAGAAATCCCCTTCCCACCAAAATCCCATCCTTGTTGGGAGCAATTGGAATATCTTGGGATAACTTTATTGGGTACATAGTAGGGTACATTAACAATGGCACGCATAACGTTATTTTTATCCCTGGAGTAACTCAATATTGCTATTGCTGGCAGTACCTCAGAGTTGGATTCTGTAAGATCATATTGGCTTATACAGTAGAATCTTATTTTCAAGTGATAGTTGAGACCTGCGCCCAATAAGCTGATACATCTGATTAAACTTAAGACTTAACTGTTTTCATTTGTTATATGATTATTCCACGTAATCCGAGTGCCAAGCCACATACCAAGATACTTGATAACATTAGTTTGAGGAAGTTGACACTGATTTATTTGAACTGGTGGACATGATTCTTTTCGTAATGTAAATGTGACCTATATGGATTTGGATTCATTAATCCTGATACGCCATTTCTTGAGCAAGACTAGAATTTTATCTAAACTAGCAAGTGAGGTCTGTGAGGCCCAGATTGCTGTTATCTGCATAGGTAGCGACAGTTGTTACCCTTGAAGTAGGTATATCTGCAGTATATAGCAGATATAGTTATGTTATATATAGCAGATATAGTTATATGTTCAAAGCGTCCCTTGCGCACCTGACATCTGACTTGATGGGATGGATATCAGACAATTCTTTGTTAGTTTGATATGGATATATCCATTGGTAATGTAAGATCTGAGTAGTTGGTAGTGGCGGTATGAGGAGATATTTTTTTAGTCTATAGTGGAGTCCAGTGTGCTACACTAAATCAAATGCCAGTGCCACATCCAAGAAAGCCACAGAACAGTATATTTTGCTTTCTAAGTCTCTATTTGTCTGATTAACCAATCTGTGGACCTGTTATATTGTCCCATATTTATTTCGGAATCCAAACTGATGTTTGGGCAGAATTTTGTTTTCTTCCAAAAGTTGTTTTAAATTTTTCACGTACATTTTTTCGAAAACTTTAGATACTATTAGAAATAGACATATCGGTCTGTAGTGTAGATCATGAAAACTGTTTTGTAGTATGTTTGAAATGCAGTATGTTTAAGGCACTATCTTCTTTTCATGTTCCAACCTTTCTTTGTGCGGCTTTGGTAGTTAATGCTGTTTCGAACGTTATTTGTAAGAAGTGCTTTCATCAGTACCTAACTGAAAATTTCGACTTAAATGAGCAAGAATGTTCGCGACAGCCAAAAAAGTGGAGCATGAAGAATTGGAACAATCCTTGTTATACACTTTCAAAGCTCGGACAGGAATGCCGAGTTACAATGCAACCCATGTCTAAAATGTTAATACAAATTAGGAAAAATTCAAAAGGTGAGTCGTAGGGTTCCTTATAAACTCACATCTGAGAATAACAGTAAACGCTTTGATACTGTTGCCTTAGTGCTCTTCAGAATAAAAAAAAAAGAACTTCCGGCCTAAGTTTAGAACCTGTGACGAAAAATGGATTCTCCACGATAACTTACAAGTGGTGAAAATCGTGGGTTAATCCTGGTGAGCCACTAACCAGTATCGCAAAAGCAAATGTCAACGCCAAAAAGATGTTCATGTTTAAAGGTGTTGAACTGAACATCGTCCATTATGAGTTGCTCCAATGTGGTTAAACGGTCACCACCAACCGTTTTTTTAGTGTGTTGGTCTATCTCTATTTAGTACTCTACCACTGATTACTACTTTAAATAATGATCAAGAGAGTTGGTCAATTCTGGCTTACTTGTATCTCAAATCTTAGGTATTCTAGAGTTTGATGTGGATTGGATGAATTTAGAACTCCCAAGTCGATAAAGTAGATAATGAATTCAATTAGTAAAAGATGTCCGTGAATAATAAACTACGTGGTCAACGATTTTCGACGCCAGAAGAAGCAGTTGATGCGTTCAAACTGCAAGTGTTGGAGATGCCCCAATCGGAGATGCCCCAATCGGAATGGCTTTTTCTATTTCGATTGAGGCATCTCGCTGCTATGAAAATTGGTTCTTTTGTATGCAAAAGTGTATCGCGGAGAACATTTTGAAAAACAATAAAACCATTTCCAATGATAAATATTTGTTTTTATTTATTATTCCGGATTCATAAGTAGCAACCCTGATACTCCATGAAATTTTGCATTATTCTACCTAGAATCGACGACAATATCAGGTCGATATGATAAAGGCCTCAAGTATCTTCTTTAGCGGTGTAGAGTTTTTATTGCAATTAGCTTTCTACGCTCAGTAATCCATTGGTGTGACAATGCTGGTAAGGTAGTAAAATGATCTCTCAAAGCAAGGCGTCTTAAACTATGCTCCGAACGTTTTGTCACTTCTATGGCATCCTGCACTAGTGGTACGTCTTTCTTGGGGGGCCAAATACGAGGTAACAGAAAGAAAGGTAGACGAAACAAACGGTGGCAGGACAATGTAGGAAGAGATACTGAAGAACTACTACACATCAAAAATTGGCAAGGGGCTGCTGGAGATCGATCGGGTTGGAGGCGAAAGTTGAAGGAGGCGAAGACTCACTAACAGGCTGTAGCACCATTGGAGGAAAAGTCAAATTACAATGACTATTTCATTAAATGAACATTTTAATTTCGGTGTTATCGTGTGGATTTCGCTGCATTTACCCATTCTGGCAAGAAATTAGTTGATTTATCATTTGTTCTTTATAGGTAAGTTCAGTCATATCGGTGTTCAACTTCTCAACTATAATTACTCACTTTCAACTACCACTTCGTAATAATGGAGCATTAGGGGATAATAAATATTAAGAAACGTATCTAAGTAACTTTCTATATTATCTTTTTATAAGCAATGCGATTAATTTTATATAAAATTGTCAATTAATAACACTAATCAATTCAAACAGAAATCTATTGATATTTGAAAGAGCGTGCAATCGACGAGCATTTTCCCGATTCTTCGAAACGAACAATACCCCATATAAAAACTGGAATATTTAACCATGCCAGCGAGTAATCGTCCAATGCACCCAATGCGTTCACGAGCTTTAAAAAGCGACTGCAGGAATTCTTTTCGTCGACGCAACGAACAACTTCCAGTCTAATATGGCGCACTAATAGGAAAGATTCTTAATTCTGAGAAAAGTGCAGATTAAGTCATTTGCGGCGAATTCACACAGCCGCTTTACAGAATTATCAGGGAATGGTTGAAAGAAAACAAACACGTCGGTTCAGCAGCTTTTTATAGCACATAACAATTACACCATGCGAATGCCATCGAGGCGATCCGATCGAAATGTGCTCGCTAAAAGATGAGAAGTGTCTTGTGCGAGCCGAGAGCCTTTTTTTCGCCTTTCAATCAATTTTTAATCGGTTGTCTGGTCGAAGGTAATGACAAATATGGATATTTTTATTTTTATGGCGTTTAAAACATATTAAAACCTCCCGCTTAAAGTTCCCTGCTGATTGTTGTTTGTGACGCTTTGGCTGATACGGTTTTCTTATATTATTACTTTCGGAAAGGTTAATTGAGAAATCCCAATGACCATTACTTTCTTTTGTTCGGTACCTCGTTATTACTTTAGTGTTTTTGTCAGACGATAAGCTTAAAATCGGATATATTAAGAGAAAAAATAGCTTTAATGTATAGATATATAGATATTTAAGATAGTGCTGATAATTGATAATAGTTATTTAATAATTATATTGGGTTTCCGGAAAGTTTGTAGGGATTTTCCATTAGTTACTCCTTTAATGCATGCTTGTAAACAAAAATCTGTGTTGGATCAGTAATGTTTATTTGCATATTATTAATTCCTGTGGTATTTACAATGTTTACTTTCAGATTACCGTTGATTTGCATTCAGTTAGTCAAACTGATTCCAATTGAAAATGTAGGTCTATAACTTGTATTTATGCCAAATTATTTTTTTTTTATTTCAAAAACACTGTCTAAATTAAACCAAGTTATGTGGCGTTTACGGAGAGGGTTCTGTTGGGGAGACCATAGTCCAAAAATGGCTTGGTCGGTTTAGGAGCGGATAATTTGATCTGGAAAACCTGCATCGTTACGGAGGTCTTTCAAGAACTGATGTTGAGAAAATAAAGGCCATAATAGCCGAAAATCCACGCCTCCCCGTCCGTGAGATAGCAGATAAGTTAAATATTGACAAATCGATAATTTTTGACCATCTGAAAAAAGGTATGTCTGTTGATATGAGTGTGGGTCTCTTACGAATTTAGTGAGCAAAATCCGCTGGACCGAGCCGTTCCTGCGATTTGTGGCTAAAAAAAATTCTAAGTCTTCATTTTTGATGCCCATTGGTAACTGATGATGAAAAGTGTACAACAGAAAATCATACGCATTGTCAGGATCAGCGATTTTAAGTACCGCAAAGAAAATTATGTTTTGTTTGTTTAAACTGGAAATCTGTTAGAACGGAAGAAGAGATGGAAACGATATTGTTTGGCCATAAGGCATTATCGACCTACCACTACGTTGGCCCAAAGTTGTAAATAATAATGCAATTACATAACAGACTAAACAGTTATCTACGTACATTATTCGCGCCTCTCTTTCACTTAAAAAATCCCTACGAACTCTCTGGACAATCTGACATAACAAAAAGTTTCAGTTTTCCTCATATCATATTACGAAGTGAAGAATATGTATAAACAACGAATATTTCGAGGTGAAGAATTGGTTCATCAAAAAATCGCAGTTGTAATTCTTATTGTTTATAAATATTTTTGTAACTATCTACGATTGACTGTATGCCGGTGCCGACTGAGGTTTCCATAGTACTCTTCTGCACATATTTGATGCTTAAGAGTAATCATATCCCTACGATGTGAAATATTGACCAGAAATATATAATAGGTCATTCGGTTAATAAAGTCGATTTTCCTAAGAGATGGCGTTACTAATACATTTGTTGGTATATATGCCATCAAAAACCAGTTCATTATTAACATTGTGCAAGAAAACATAGTTTTTCATAACTTTGAATATGTCAAATTATGTACCAGAAAAATACGTTTTGCGGGGAAGTTTAATAACCTTCTTTCATTTGAAGAAAACGGTGCTTTAAATGCTTTAAAAGTGGCGATTTTGATATAAAAGACAAGGAATGTGCAGGACAGCCAAAAAAGTTTGAGGTTGCATATTTGCAAGCATTATTGGATGAAGACTCAACTCATGCGTTGAAATAATTGGTAGAAGCGTTGAATGTTGCCCAATCCACCATTTTCGAACGTCTACACTCATTGGGAAAAATCTAGAAGGAAGGAAAATGGGTTCTATAAAATTGAAGGAAAGATACATTGAAAGGGGAAAACTTGGAAACTTTTGCTCGTCAGACAGAAAAGTAAAGATTTTTTACACAGAATTGTGGTGAAAGAAGGATGGAAAGTTTGACAACCCATAGCGAAAAAAATCATGGGTAGATCAAGGCCAAACTTCAACAAGTGCGCAAAATACATGGAAATAGGGCTTTACTGTGTATTTGATGGGATAGTAGGGAAGCTGTGTATTACAAACTGCTGAAACGTGGAGAAAGAATTACAGGCAATCGATACAGACAACAATTGATAAGACTGAACCGAGAATTGAAGGAAAAACGACCAGATACATCAAAAGACACGATAAAGTCATTTTTCAGCGCTTGACTTGAAAAATAATTTTTTGAGCATTGAAAATATACTTCGATTATTAAGGTAATTAAGGTAGTAAGGTAATTATACTTCGATTATTAAGGTAATTTAAACATGGATGTCCAGGGAGTGCGTCGCACTACCTAGCGCCATCCAACAGCGAAAGCCGTTCATTTGTCATTACTTACTTAATTATTATATTTGAAATTACGAACGAAAATTATGAACTTGTACTTGTAAAACGCTTTGTTAAACAACATTATTATTATTAAACTCAGGTTATCCAGGTCAATCTGTTTTTGTATTTGTTTTCTCTTTAACTGTTTGTTTTAACTTGCAAAACAATGTCTGTTGCCTATATTCTCTTGCACTAAGGCTCGATTTAAATTTAAATTAGATATCGCAACGGCTCGTCCGAATGTCGTATACATAAAAAAAAAGTACACAAAAAGAGCCGCCTTGCCAAGCCTGCGATGCAGTGCAAAATAAAGTGTTAAATGAATAAAGTAAGCGAAATAACACCTCTATTGTATTCTATTTACTGCATCATCAGCCTACGGCTCCATCGGGACAATATTACCGACATTATGGAAAACCATGCTAATACTTTATCTGCATAAAGAACAATTCAAATATGTAAACGTTCCGAGAAAAAGGCATCGGATTTACATGTACCAAAATTGTATTTAAATTTCGATAGATGGAAGATACACGAGATGACAGAGAAAATTTGCACACAGTGCTGAAATGCTACAGATATATATTTCGCACGACGTTCAGGAATTAGATAGTGGGTGATAACAGCCGTTAAATATGTACTATTTCATTGGCTTCACTGCATAAGTTCATATTTCTGGATAAATTATTAACACTCTTCAATCCATTCTGAATTCGCATTTACAAGTTATTTCAATAAAAATGCTAATATATCGACATTACCTAAATATAAAATAGCACTGGTTAAAGCAGAAAAATATACCAGATAACTTTGTATAGATAACAATGTAGCTTCATCAGAAATTAATATTTTCGATGTTGAAATGGGTATAAATATAAAACATTGACACAATAAAATATATTTTTAGGAAATTCCCTCAGAGGCCGGTATAAATGCACTAAAGGCGATTTGTTCAGGCCAATTTAGTCATTCAGAAGGGTTTTCGCATCTTGTAAACGATTTATTTCAGAACTTTTCAGATGGTTCTTTTTTTTTGCTTTTATTTTGTACATACAAATCACTGAGTGTCATTTAGCCGGTGGGAGACATGATGATAAATATGATTCTGATTAAGAAAACTTCTTTCATGTTCTTTAATTATTTTCTTTCTATACCTTTAAGAACATGACCCACAATATAGTTGATATAACCTAGATTTATCTATTTTTTATTTTTTACAATTTTTGATAAATTTTCCTAAATTGTTATTTTATTTTAAAGGCTACTTTGACATTGCTTAAATTTTTTTTCAATGTTTTCAAACGATTTACCAAAATATGCAATTGTTTTGAATAAATTGTCTTGTTCATTCTTCTGTGGATATGTTTTATAGGCAGCATTTAGAACGAAATGTTGTCTCCGAAACATATTCACAAAAGAACCTTTTGAATAACCAAATAGATCTACAGAAATCGCCTTTATTGTTGTCCACTTAAGTTGAATAAGCAATAAATAGTTTTTGGATAGATTTCCTAAATATATATTTTTTATTGTGTAAACGTTTTATATTTATACCATTTTTAAAATCTAAAATATGTATTTCTGACGAAGCTACAATTTTGATAAAAAAGTCCTTCATTATGCATATATACATTACATATTTTACAAGTTGTCTGGAAAGAAATCGAACATTAATTCTAGAAATGGTACTAATCGGTTCATATAGCTACATGGACATAAGTTTAAATTTCTGGATTCCATATTACGGTTAGAGAACAATATTGCTTTTTATCATCTTCCACTTATATAATGATTGATGGTTAATGATTCTTAAATTATTGTTAAAAAAAAACGTTTATTTTGGGACAAAGGTAAAAACTGGGATATTCAAAGTATGCGCCATCGCAGCTGCACATTTTTCCCATTTCTCTGGCAATTTATGGATGCCCTCACAGAAAAACCGTATATTTTTGAGGTGTTCCAGTCATCAAGCCATTTTTCGACATCTCCGTAACTGTTGAAAGGTTTCAAGAGAAAGTGAAAGTGTTTTATGGAAAGTGCATGACATCGTTGAAAACAAGTGGTAGTCGGAAGTCGCCAAGTCTGGCGAGTATGGTGTGTGAGGCAAGAGTTACCAGTCAATTGCAGAAACGGTGTCTCTGTCTGCTTTTCATGTTTGTGATGGGGCGTTGTCGTGCTGCAAAGTCACTTTTTCGTGTCTTGTAGTCCATTCTAATCACTTTTCCATCAATGCATGGTTTAAATTGATCCTTTGTTGATGGTAGTGAACGGTATTCCCGGTTTCACCTGATTTCAGAAGCTCGTGATACACGACACCATTCTGATCCCACCAAATGCACAATATTGTCTTCTTTTCACGGCGATTCGGTCTTGTGGTCGGAGTTGATGATTGTTCTGGACCAACCTAAGATTTCCTGCATTTTGGTTTCTAATGATCTTCGAAATATATCCATTTTTCGTCTCCAGTCACGATCCGATCCAAAAAGTCTTTCTATCATGCCGAGAAAACAAAACTTCGTACACCGTTTTTCAATTAATGTTTTTTAAGAGATTTATTTAATATGTCATTCTCGAGTTCCTCCATAAAGATATTACTCATCAAAGGAGAAAGAGAAGAACCCATAATATGGCTTAGGTATGTTGATGATATTTTTGCTATATGGCAACATAGCATTGACGATCTAAATATTTTGTTACAAGATATAAATTCTCGAGAGCCTACAATTAAGTTTACTTTAGAGATGGAGAAGGAGAATAAATCGCCATTCCTTGACACTTTAATATTAAAACAAAACAACACATTAAAAACTACAGTTTACAGAAAGCCGACAAACACAGATAGGTATCTCAATTTCGTTTCAAATCACTCAAAATCGGTCAAAATAGGAGTAATTAAAAGTTTATATGACAGAGCAAAACTTGTTTGTACCGACAGTGATACACTACAAAAAGAAACAAATCACATAAAAGACATTTTAATAAAAAACAATTACCCAAAAAATTTTATAGATAAATCGTTTAAAAATACTAGACAAAACAGACAAATTATTAATAACAATAATAATAACTCTCAAACAATTAACCTCACAATTCCTTATATCTGCGGTATTTCTGACACAATTAAAAGAATAGGAAATAAATACAACATAAGAACGACATTTAAAACAAAAAATACTCTTAGATCTCTATTAACAAAGACTAAACCAAACAATATACAACAAAATACCAAAAATGTGGTTTATAAAATTCCCTACGAATGTGGCAAATTCTATATAGGTGAGACATCTAGACAGTTAGATGTTAGAGTAAAAGAAAAACCTTCTTAGAAAGGGCGATTTTAATAAATCTAGAATTTGTCAACACGCATGGGAATTGGGTCAATTGTATTGTTATGCCTTCGGTAGATTTAAATTCAATATGGTTCCCGATTCTAAAGAATACAATTAAACACATTTAAATATTTGAATAAACAATCAGTACAATAAACAATCACACAGTAAACATTACCTATATATATTTTTTGGTAGTATGTCACTGTCATGAAAATCTATTGTTGTCAATGTAAGTATCGTTAACATATACAAAAAAATATATTTACTTTCACTCGTTAGTTTATATATTACAAATTAATTAAATATTTTTTAATTATTTAATAATTTATTTTTTAGTTTAGTTTTGAAAACGGGGGGAGAGTACCCTCCGAAACGTTAACGTTAAAAGTGTGTAAAATTTTTTATAACATTTTTATATCTTTAAAATTTTGTTCGTTAGGCAAATTTATTACAAAAAAGTATCACTGAGAACTTTGTCTCCGTTTGGTTTTTTGTTTTTACCCAGTGATTCTTTCTTTAAATAAGAACAGGTATTTTTGATATTTCTTGAGTTCTAGATAGTGGCGAAAAACCCAAATAAAGAAAAAAAAATATATGAACACGCCACAATCATTCAGACATTACTTTGAGTTTGCAAATCGTCTTCTTTTAATAATGCTTGCAATTCGGCATCTTAATTTTTTTTCGATTAACCTGGGCGTTTTTTATCTTTCAAGTCGAAATCGCCACTTTTGGATCGTCTAAACCAGAGTTTCCTAACCTGGGGTCTGGAAATCTATTCTAAGGTATCCGCAGACAAAATAAAAATAAAATTAAAAATTAAGCAAGCAAGATATTTTGAGAGTCGGATATTCATTTAATAGAGCGGCGGCTCGTGATGGAGGGCGTTGGGGTGCTGCTGGAATAAAAATTCCATCCTCTTGCCACAATTTTTACATCGTTAGTTGGACGTTTACCTCCAGCGACCGTACGCCAGGTCAACTTCTCTCGTCATTGGCGTTACACGTTTTGTTGGTTGCCAGAATTCGGCGGATTAATTGATTTTTAAAAGACGCAATTTGAATATGTTTGATATGTCTCGCGTTGCGTATTTCATTCACCTCTTGAATACTTGTTGGACTTTTCGACTCTGAACTTGATTAAAACAAGTTTAAGAAATTCAACGACTAAAACTATGTTAAATATTGAGAGTGCTATGGTCGAACTAATTTCGGTGTTTAATGAAAAAGTTATTGAAAAATTTCGTTTGGACAAAAACAGGCAAATGGAATTTCACTTTAAAAACAAACGGCGAGGTGCTATTCACAGACAAAATGTGTACAATACCCTTTTTTGTCATAAAACTTTGATATTTACTTGAACTTTTCAAACTTCCCATGAACTTCGAAATTCTCATGAATTTTTCTATTGAGTAAGTACCTACTTATTAATTCCTTCTGTGCAACAAGCAACAACCCATCCTCTAATGTCCTTGTAAAGTAAAGTAAAAAGGAGGAAGGGGAAAGCACAAAAATTCTTCAGCAGCACCTTATCTAGCAGCTTCATCTTATAACTCTTAGTTGTGATGCAGTTAAAGCTATATCACAAATTATATCTTAAAATTCTACAATCACACATATAGTAGGTACAATATAGATAACAGGAAAACGAGATACTTAAAAGGAAATATCCAAGAAATTTGTAATTGTAATATTGGTATAATGGATTGTTTTTACTGAATACATCTATGAAAGCAATGTGATATACGTTCAATTAAGTGATTGATATCTTTTTACAGTATTGTGCCTTGGGCACGTTTTTGCTTTTTAGCCACGATAGTAGCTAAGTTAAAGGTTTTTCAGTTGATTAAACCATTAAATGTTTTTAAGGAAAAAATAAAATCATGAACGGAGTTAAGAAAAATAACATAGTCATCAAAAGTGATATTAGCTGAGTAAGTGACCCATTATCAATGTAATTGTTTATAATTTTCTCTATAATATAAAACATTTTGTTTAACAAAGACTGAGGAGGGAGGGTATGGGTCATGTGCCACTTATTTTTCAATATGAAAAAAATCTCTCTTACAACAATATTGATGCTATTGGAATTAAAAAACATTCATTATTTACATTATATTTTAACTGCTACTGAAACTACCTTAACTTGTATTACAAGTTGTCCAAAAAGAAAGTTTCTTTTTGAAATATCGATATAAATAAAAGAGAGACGTCCATCAAAAAAACCTTTATTAATTATTGAAAAACACATTTAGGAAATAATAATGTTATCCGATTATAAAACTTGACGCTCACGGTACTCATCTAAACGAACAGCAAAATTCCTAGGATGGCACGGCACATAATCTCTGGAATGGCTGCCATTTTGGGTCTGATATTTTCTTTTAACTGCACTAAAAAACCCGGTTTATTAACGTAAACTTTCGATTTTAGATAGCCCCACAAGAAAAAGTCTATAGGACTCAAATCAGGACTACGTGGAGGCCAATTTATATCACCTCTCCTGGAAATCAATTTGTTTTGAATATTTCATTAACTGCTACAGAGACATGTTGCAGAATGGCTGCAGAGACATGTTGGAAGAATCTGGCCTTGCTCCGTCATTTCTGAAACCATGTTCTTTGATTATAATCAGCAAAATTTTGCAGTTCAGGTACCAAAAAATTGTCCAACATTACCACATAATGCTCTGAATTAATGGTAACTGCGCGTCCTCTGCTGTCTTGAAAAAAGTACGGGCCGAGTATTCGTCGCACTGACTATAGGTCATACAGCTTTAGGCGAATGTAGTGGTTTTTGGAGTTTTCAACGGAAAATAAATAACAAAGCCAACATAAATAAATGTGTATAAGGTTGTGTATAGATTAATTATTCGTATTTGATATATGGATGCGAAACCTGGGTCCTCTCTAAAAATGAAAAACAAAAGTTACAGGCACTGCAGATGGAATACATTAGAAGAGTACGGGGGGTAACGAGGAGTCATAAAAACTGAAATGAGAAAATCAGACAAAATTTAAATACATTAAGTTTAGAGCAATACATAGAACAACGACAATTAGGATGGTGGAAGCATATTAAGAAATTGGGGAACGAGGTACTAAGCAGCTATGGAAGCAAAAGCAATGGACAAAAAGATACGAGGATGCTCTAGAGAAATATGGAACAACGTTATGGGAAAAAATTCTACAAAGAAAGAGAGAATCGTGGTAGGAAGCGGCAAATATAGCGTCGAATAGAAAATACTAAAGTAAATATATCAAAGGTTAACATATAATTGTAAATTACGAAAAAAAAAGAGAAACTCTACACTCAAATGGGTCCTACAGAGAATTTTTGGAATATATATCAACTCCTGACAATAATAACTTACTTAGCAAGACACGCGTCGAGTAATTTTAAAGTTCAAAAGTAAACACAGAAAGTTTAGAGAAATACATAGAACAACGACAATTAGGATGGTGGAAACATATGAAGAGAATGGGGAACGAGGTACTAAGCAGATATGGAAGCAAGAGCAATACGCAAAAAGATACCGGGATACCCAAGAGAAATATGGAACAATGCTGTGGGAAAAAATTCTACAAAGGAAGAGAGAATCGTGGCAGGAAGAGGCATATATAGCGACGAACAGAAAAGACTCGAGCAAGTTTATCAAATGTTAACATATAATTGTAAATTAGGAAAAAAGAGTAGCTCTACACTCAAATGGGCACTTCAGGGAATTTTTGAAATACATATCAGCTCCTGACAATAATAGCTTATTTAGCAAAACTTGCGTCGAGTAATTTTAAAGTTCGAAAATCAAAATTAATAAATAAGGTCTTATTGGAGGATCAATCCAATAAGACCATTAATATTTAGTCCATAGTGGTGACTTAATGGCCTTAGAATAAAGACAGTATGTGTAATCTCTTGTTAATAATAATAATAACCTTGTTAGTATATGCCGCATATTAAATATTTGCTTAAGATAAAAGATTAACCAATAATTTGAAGCTATAACTCTCTTTCAACTCTCTACACTGTCATACTGTTCTACAGTTTTATTACGACTTAACAAAACCTTAAACTGCTGCTTAACATGCTGATGATAATGATGTACAACCATCATGAGTTTATATGATAATGATACTGATAATGATAAAAAAAAATAGGTATTTATATAATTTTTTCTTCCTGAAAATCCATATAAAAGGTTATCCTATAAGAGTACCAGAAATTTAAAATTAGGCGCAATGAGATGTTCTTGAGGTATTCTGTTCATCCAAATTATGTTTGCATAGTAATTATGTATTATGTTTATCCAAATGTTCCTCTTGGCTTCGTCTGATGAAATGCATTCTGAAAACTCGATTTTCGATTACTCTTTCACACATATGGCGTGGTATATTTTCAATGGTGGCCTGAGTGTTTTGTTTAAAGTCAAGAATCGTTCGGGATTTATATCTGTAAGTCAGGGATTCAACGGTGTTAAATCGTATGATCTTGGTAGTCAGTTTACATTACCATATCGCGAAATAACACGTCCGGGAAACTTTTCTTCCGCCAGACAAAGGATTGCCTGACGAGACGTCATACCATTTTATTGAAAGAAAACATCGTCCATATCCACATTTATTAGCTCAGGCCGAAGATATTCTGATAGAATATTTCCATAGCGTTCACCCTTAACAGTAACAGGATTTCCATCATCATCCTCAAAAAAAAGGTCTTACCACACTTTCAGCTCAAAACTCGCATCAAACAAAGATTTTCTGAGGATGAAGAGGTAACTCTTGAATCACTTGAGGATTTTCATTAGCCCAAATCCTCCAGTTAGGTTTGTTTGCAAATCCTTTAAACCAGAAGTACGTTTAGTCAGAAATTCGTCTTCCAACTGCACAAGAGTTCAATTTCTACGCACTGTTGAATCGTGTATCTTTCCGTAGTACATTGACGCAACATACTGAATGCAGCAGTTTATGAGTAACGTTTACATTTCAGTATTGCCGCTGCTACGTTTGAAAGTCCCGACAATTTTAATCGAAAATTCTTTATATAGTACTAAATTGATGATTTTATTTCCATCATTTTTCTTAAAAAGTTATTTCTGGTTGCAATACTTGCAATCGGCTTGAATAAAACATCAGTTAATTATTTAAAAATGCGAACGTGTTGAAACAATAATTTACGTTGCAATACTACTTCAATCCTAATAGCACAGGAAGTACTGCACATTTGTAGATTTATTATCTTAAAAGCTCTAATTAAAGATCAGAGAGCAATCATCGAGAACGATCGTATGAATAATGCAAAAGTTCGAATGATGTTCAACTTAATGTGCAAAAAATTCACTCGATTAAGTTTTTGTTAGTTTATTTCTCATAACATTGATTATTAACATCATTAATTGATATGGAACATTAATTGATAAAATTTCGATTTGGATTAAAATATTCTTAACATCTTGTAGTTAATTTTTATTAAATTATTAGTTTAATGGATATTAAACTATGATATTTAAAAAAGGATATACATATATATATATATATATATATATATATATATATATATATATATATATATATATATATATATATATATATATATATATATATATATACATACATATATACATTCACACCATAACACTTTTTAAACGATTCACGTGGCATTAAGAAACACATAATTAATGGTTTTATTAAAGTAAATGTTCTAAATATCCACCATTTGAATATATACAAGCCTGGCATAATTCTAACCTGTTTCTAGAACACGTTGAAAAGTCATGGTATATTTCTAATCTGGTTGGTAACAGCTTCTCTGTAAATTAGAAGTATATCGTGATATTTGCACAACATAACAATGTTGGCTTTAAATTGAATTTAAAGGCAGCCACTGAAATAATATTTGTTGCCAATAGCCTTTGCCCTGAGTTTCAGTTTCAATGCGACGTTCTCACTTTCATTTTTTGGCAGATGAATGGCTGATTCTTAATTAAAAAAAATTTTAAAATGTTCATTAGATTTTCGTTAAATATACCCAATTATTATTTGCCAAATATGCTTTTACATATATTACCTTATCATGTTGAACATTGAATGTTTTTACATATTGTGGAGAATGTGCGCAATCATTTAGGGTTTCAATCCATTCGTGGTCATTATAGGAATGGCACATTCATATTTAACCTGAATGGGACTATGCTGATTAAAAATTTGGTTTTGTTAGCATGTCCCTTCTATTTATCTATTATAGCTTAGTGTTCCTTGCATTTTTTTTCCAAGCAGTCCTCTCGTGTACAAGTCCGCCTATCTCAGACAATTAAATTCCTCGTTTAACTGCTACAGGTCTTAATTGTTGTTCCCTTCATATCTTATGCGTGGTCTTTCTATTGTATTATTGTTCTGTAATCTTGCTTAGTTCACTTACCTGGATACCCTTGAGTCATTTGTTCTGTGGCAGTATCCTAACCAACAAAATTGCTTTCCTTCAATAATTCTTCCAACCGAGTATATTTTTGTTTATGTTTTTTAGATTAAATTATCTCCTGATGATACTAAATCTGTTATGGTATTTTCTTGTTCTCCAAAAATATTTTCTTATACATATTGTATATTCGTCAAGCATTTCTTATTTATTTCGTTGTCTACACCTTACTTCATCTCTTAATAACTTGTATATACTTCCTCTAACTCAGTTTGTAGATATTTATTCTATAGTAATTAAATAAATAAGCGAATATTAATATCTAAAATTTCTACGATATTTAAAATTGCATGAATAACAATTGTTTCGATACACAATGCTTTTTTAAAAAAGGCTTAGCTTATTTAAAATGAATTTCCATTATAATTCAGTTCAGGGATAATTCATTTCCGGGGTACACTTCCATTATAAATTTGTACCTTTTACTTTTTGTTCACTATATACTACCTGTTTTTTTCTTATGAATGTAACTATACTTTATGTTATTTCACAGCTATTTTTGGCTGCTTTTAGCATGCTTTCTTTAATTCTTTCCCTTTCCATTATTATTCCAATATTTATTTTATCATTCAATTTGGTTTATGTCCTCTTTTTAGACTTTCATAGTAACTGATTTTTTCTTTGTCTTTAATGTTCCTCGAAATGATGGTAAATTATGCCATATCAACACTACCGTTGAGATGAGTCATTTTATGAGTAGAGTAACAAGCTAAATATATCAAAGGCAGGAAGATAAAAACTGAATGGATGGCAAATATGCCCTACGTAATTATAGGATAACGTTGCCTAGTAATAAATCATTCGGAAGAATGTTCTGATATATTAATAGTGGTTGCGGCTTCAGGAAAACCCGATTACAAATTGAAAAAGTCACTTCGAACACCTAGATAAAAAGGTTAGCTTAGCTTAGCTTAGCTTAGACTTTATGTCGTAGAGTTTATAAAAGCATCGTATTACTATTTTTAGTACAAATTAAAACAAAATTTGTACTAAAGTAGTACTCTTAAAAGAGCTTGATTTTTTTGCTGTCTAATTGTTGATTGGGTTAATAACCTTATAAATAATTTTAAAATTGAGATCAAATACCGGGATATTATGAAAAATTCCTAACATAATTATAAAAGAACAATTTTCGGACTTCAATATTATTTCTATATTTCAAAGCACTAAAATCGCAGAAAAATGTGTACATACACATGCATAATATAGAAAATATTATATAATTTACAATTATCTAAGATCAATTGTTTTATTAATAATATAAAAAAACAATTAATTATTAATTGAAAATTATTATTATTATTCACGTATGGGTCCTGATGGACCGCGCGATGTACAGTTAGAGGCGTTTGTTGTTGTTAGCGTATATTTTTATTGTAAATATTTTATGAAAGTCTCAATTCAGTTTCCATTTTTTGACATCTACCCTTTTTGGCAGCTTTTTCCAACCCGTTTTCCATGATTATTTCACCCAAATATTTGAATTGAGAGACTCGTCTGATGTTACCATATTTTGTTTTTAGAACTGGTGTTCTTAGTCTGTTGCAGGTCATGTATTGTGTCTTTTCAAAGGAAATTTGGAGTCCTACCTTTTCTGCTGTTTCTTTTAGGATTTCAATATGTTTTTGTGCCGTTAATATATCTGGAGCCAAAGATGGTTGATCATCAGTAAACGCCAGACAATCAATTTTGATGTTGGTTCTCCCCAGTTTAATAGGCCGGTCAATATTCATGGCCAACTTTTTTTCACGCCACTCTGTTACTTTTTCTAGAATACAGTTAAGAAGAGTGGCAAGAGTCCATCCCCCTGCCTCACTGTAGTTTTAATTTCGAAGGGCTCTAAGATGTCACCAATGAATTTAACTTTTGACCTTGCGTTAGTTAGTGTGGCTTTAATAATTACCATCGTTTTCAGATCTAGTCCTTGTTATTTCAAGATTTGGAATAAAGATTCACAGATATCAGAAATGTACATACGAGATTTTTATTGTACAGTTTTTGATGTCTTAGAATCAACTTTAGATTCAGGATCTGTTCAAGGCAGAATCTGCCCGGTCGAAAACCTGCTTGATATTCACCAATTTTAGATTCTAACTGTCCCTGTGCTCTGTCTAGTAGACATTGAGATAGAATCTTGTAACAAACTGGGAGAAGAGAGGTCCCTCTGTAGTTGTTTACATCCGTTCTATCTTTTTTCTTATGTAGTCGATGGATTAGAGTCTCTTTCCAATCTTCCGGAATCCGTTCGGTTCGCCAAACTTCTTTAGAATCGTAGAATTTTGGTTGTTTTCTTGATTGTACCCTGGACCAGCAGTGATTCCATATTCACCAGAAGCTTTGTTATTTTTAAGTAACTTGATTTGACTAATTATTTCATCTTTATACGGTGGTAATGAATCTGGGTTTGTTTGTCCAGGGTTTAGTGTTGGTAATCTGTTTAAGGGCTCAGGAGAGTTTAATAGTCGCTCAAAATATTTCGCAAGTTATTTGCAATTGTCTTCGTTATTTAGAGCTAATTGTCCGTTTTCCTTGTGGAAGCGAAGACTTTCGGGTTGATAGCCTGTTAATTTAGTTTTAAATGTTTTGTAAAAATTTCGGGTGTTATTTTTTTGTAAATCTTTTTCTATTTCATTAGAACGTAATCAACGTAATAAAATGTTTTCATATTTTCGTTGGTTTTTCAAATTAGCTTCGATGCTTCTTTTCTTGCTTCCAAAAAGAAGTTACACTTTATTGCTGTTTTTTGACTGTTCCACTCTTGCATTCCAAGCCAAATCGACCAATTTTGAACCAGACCCCTTTTGATTTGGGTTTTTGGAATAGTCATAACACTTCCAAAAATTGGAAGTTGTTTTTTTGTTAAATTATTAGTTTTTGAATGAACTTTTCAAATAAATTACAAGAAAATATTTGAATTCATTTTCTTTAAAATTTTATAGTTTTTCAGAATAAATCAATAGTTTTTCAACTTTTCCTTCTATTTTTTTAATTGAAAAAAAATCTGTCCATTTTTTCGCAATTTAACTTTGTTTTTATAATAAAATAATGTAAAAACAAACAGACAGAAAAGTTGGCCCACGATGGAGCTTGTAGCATCAAACATAGAATGAATGGAACTTTTTTTTTTGGGAAAAAAATTAAAAATGGCAAACAAAAAAAAACCAAAAATTAATTTTAATGAAGATGAATTGAATTTTTTTTTGGTAATTTTTTAAACGAATAATTAATAAAAGGTCTTATTTGGAGAGTCAACTTTTACTTCAAAAAGTCAATCTCACCACGACAACTTCATTAAAAGAAACTCCTGACTTGTATTGTTTTCATATTAAAATCATTCAATTTAGGTTGTCCCTCGTAATATTCTGAATTTAGCGTGATATTTGAACTAGCAATCAATTAGATTAAATTATTGATATTTAAACATTTTACGATTCAAGTTTTAATTTCGTTAAGGAGGGACATCGCATACCCTCGACTTATCAGCATAATATCACGATCACGTAATCAAATTGATCTAGTTAGGCTCACATTAAAAGTCATACATAAGTATCAATAATGACATTTCATAAAGCGCTAATATTAACTCATGGATAAGAATCACACAATCGTGATAGGTAGAAGCTCTTGAGGGAGGAATAGGACGACACATGGTAAAGACTAAAAGAAGATACAATGTATATTAGAGATGCTAGGGGTGCAAAATCAGATGGATTTAATCCTGATTCTGATTAAAGGTCAATGGATATTACATGAAGCCTTGTTTGCATGAAGTTGCGAATGAAACTTAAAGTCGTAAGGAAGAACGAAAAGCAATTGGAAATTGGTCATTCAGCTTCATCCAAATTTGGCGAATCTGTTCGATCTAAAATATAGAGCTTAACAATAAGTTCTACTGACTCTGCAGATGCCGTTTGGAATAATTTGAAGAAAGATGTGAATAGTGCACTTGAAGAAACACATTAGAATTAGTCAGTACACATTAGAACAGTCAGTACTTCGAAAAACAGGTTGAGCGAGGAAAGGAAAAACTTAAAAAGGAACAATAATGGATCCGATCAGGAACTTCACTAAATAATCGGATTCAAAAGTTGGGCAAATTGGATAAAATGATATTCTGCATATGCCGATAATATTGTATTGGGATTATGGAGGATCGAACACAATCAACAATAGAGGGTTGAAATTATCTAATACATTTGATTTGGATTGAAAAAGTAACGAATTTTATCTATATGGGATTACGATATAGGCACAGAGATAATGAAATACCGTAAAACATCATTCTTAACTCTTAAGAATATTTGGAAACTAGAAACATGGGAACAAGAAATGCTTCGTAATAATATTGAAAATGGAAACACTTAAACAAATACCGAGTTTAGATAGCCATGTTAAATATAAAAGGCTATGTATGTGTCTATATAAAATAGGGCAATTTGAAATATTTAGAGAAAATAGAGCAGTAATTAAAGGTACAAGAAATAAATGGAGAGAAAAAAATATAATGGTTAGCCCTATATGAAACCATTTATAAAAGCGTCATATTAAAAATTGGAAGGTCAATATTGATAAATCCCTGAAGAGAAATTATTAAACATGCAATGAACTTATTATATTAGTTCTTCAAGGTTAACACAGGGTGTAAGAGAAATAACTTTCGTAAATTTAATCAACGATTTCTTATATTATTTTGAACAAAACGTTTCCTTAAGACATGTATTATTTGCAACTATTTCAACGGAAAACATTATTTTTCTCCATTTATTCAATTCAAAATTCAGTCTTTTGTTTCATTGTCCTCTTCAGGTATTACTGCACGAAATATTTTTAGAGCGATTTATTCTATACGTTTCAGCATAAATTTAGTTTATTTTTTCACAAAAAAAAAGGAAAACTAACACATTAATGTCACTTAATGTCAACGTTGAAACTACTAGTAACATAACAAGTTTTAAACAACTCATGTCACATTAAGAAAAACATGATTAATTGTTATATTAAAATAAAAGTTCAAAATCTCCACCCTTTGGGCCTATGTAAGCTTGGCACCAATCTAACCTATTTCTCCGAACATGTTGAAAAAGTCCTGGTACATTTCTAATTTGGTTGCTGCTTCTTCATAAATAATCAGCATATCCTGAAATTCGCGTACAAAATACAATTTAAGTATTAAATGGTATTTTATACACACACTCACACGCTAAAATATTTTATTTTCCCTAATGCATGGGGATCATCTCAGTTAGTCAATACGATGTGGCTACTTTCATTTTTTGGAAGATGTATGACTAATTTTTAATTAAAACAAAAAATATTTCAACAATGTTCTAGGGTTTATTTGTAGTTTATTAGTTAAATAATAACTTTTAATAATTAGTTAAAAAATAATAATTATTATTTGCCAATTATGCCTTTACACATATTTACCTAAAACGATAATTATTAGCATAGTTTTTAGACTGACGATTTAATAACATGCAATTGTTATTAAATCGTCATCGTAAATGCAGTAATGTGAAAAATCCTTGATTAAATTTATGAAAGTTATTTCCCGGTCACCCTATATAAGCTTTAGTGACTCAATATGTAGTAGGAATAGAATTAGCAAAGCTATATGTTGTAATTTACAAAGTATAACGTAATCAGAGAAAATTGTACTTTCTTTAGCAGTTGACTCAAGAAAATCGATGTCCTTATTCTGCAGATACAGTTTCCATCAAGAGTATTGAATTATAATTTATTTCTCGAGCAAGCTATCTTACCCTCGTTTTTCAGACAAAATATTAAATTTATTGCAACACTATATATAGGAAATAAGCGGTATTATCCTAAAAACCCCTTTTTCCAAATTTCTCACGTCATCGAGTTTGTCAACTGTTATCTCTGAATAATTATAAAGAGTTTTTTCTCGGTTTATAAAATCAATTAATCTTTCAATTCTATCGATGTTGAAAATACGACTAGTATGGACTATATCCAGTTAACAAACTTGTTCAGAAAAGTTTCAAAATAATCGTATATGATGTTGAATATACATAAACATTTGCTAAGGAAAACGTGACAAATTACTTAATTAATGCTGCGTAAACAATGATAATGAAAGAACCAATAGCCATTGGTTGTGCTATTAATAAAAGTATGAAATATTTATTGATGTAATAAATATCATACTATATCTCATTAATAAAATTCAAGAACTTAGCAATAAAGCAATCAGCAATTATTTACATCTAGGCATGGCGACCTGTCACAACAAAACCGACAACAATTTCCTTATTTAGATGAACTAATTCCTTTGATTTCCATCAGTTGGTTTTTAGAATCAGTTCTTCGATTTACTCCTTATTGAGAAACTTTAAAGAATTTACCACACTATATTATTAAACGTTATTAACACGGGGTTTTAAATAACCTTGATCAGATCTAAGTCTTCATGAAGCTCATTAAATGTACTGTAGCGGATCATTCAATAAGGATTTTTAAAAATTTATCAAGAACACATTTGACAGCTATACATTTCTCGTCTTGAGATTTAAGAAACTGGATAATTTATTAAATACTATACATTATTATTATATATTTATTTAAAAGTGTAGTTTGGAACTGTATGGAAATGCGAATAAAATTAGTCAATCTAGTTGGATTTTTAAAGAAAATTCCCTATGGTGGCGTGTCGGATTCTTATTTAAACACATATTTTTTCTCGTACCATATATGTGGCGAAAAAAATCCATGCATTGTCATCAAAGTATCATCCTCATAAATCCATTCCCATTCTCAAAAATGTATTGATGGGAATGGTACAAAGGAATCATTGATTCTCACTTTTTTATAGATAAGGTTGTAATGCGGTTACAATCGCTAATGCGGACCAAGATATAGCGACATTATAGTCATTTTTTGTTATCGGAATTGGAATACATTAATCTCAGTGGCAAAATTAACAAGATGGAGCTATACCACACAGAGACTCTGACAGAATTCATTTGTTACACACCAAAATTCCTGAATATGTTCTTTCGGTAATTGGCGAAACAAATTAGTTTAAAAAGGAACTAAACATTATAAAACAAATTGCCCTAAATAACGGGTATTCAGAGAGAACATTAGATAACATTCTAAAAAGTAAACTGTACAAAAAGGCTGTCTCTGAAATATATCCACAAAAGAATGAAAAGGGCCATTTATTCAAATTAAAAACATACTTTGGTAAATCGTCGAAAAAGATTGAAAAATTCTTATACCAAAACAATGTAAAAGTAGCCTTTAAAACCGATAACAGCCTTTAAAATATATCAAAAATTGCAAAACAAAAACAAAAAAGATAAATCAGGGACATATCAACTTTTGTGGGTCGTGTCAAAAACTTATCGACGATAAACAGGCAGATCTTTCAAGAAAATAATTAAAAACCACGAAGGAAGTATTCTCAGTCATAAACATAATTCGAACTATTCCTCACATCTGTTAAATAAGAACCACCGTTTTAATAGTGAATTTACAATACTACATTTACACAGGAAAGGCAAAAAACTAAACCATCTGGCGAGTTTAGAAATAAACCGTCTCAAAGATGCGACAACCCTTCTATATGACCAAATATACCTGAACAAATCCCCTTTACTGAATTTGCACAGACCATCAATAACATTTGTGTGGATTTCGTAAAAAAATGTTTATTTTATTGTAGAAACTTTTTGTTTTTATACCTATTTTAACATAAAAAATAATTAGTTCTGAAGAAGCTACAGTGTTAGCGAAACGCGTCAAATATTAATAATAAAGTGAAAATATAGACAAAACAGTTTTATATTTATAATAAATTTCCATCAAGTAGAAGCCAACACAATCCAAAAAGGAAGATCTTGAAATTCAATTTTTAAATTAGTGAGATAAGGAATATCCAACGTATCATTCGTGAGATAGAGCTACAATGAAAAGAAGTTAATTCAAATTTAGTAAAAAAAATCTTATATATAAAGCGTAGGCTTTCATAATTATTGCTTATTAAGGGCCGGTTCTACAATGCAAGAATATACCAGGTATAAGCTATACTTGGAATAAAATTCTTGCATTGTAGAACCGGCCCTAAGTGGCTAATAATGTTTTAAATGTAGATGTACTGAAATTATATAATACTGACAAAATAATATCCTAAAATACATAAAAACCAAAGTAACTAGTTAAAATTTATGTGTACTAATACCATACATATACAACTATAAAAACAATCACTACACAATCCAGATAAGGATAAACTTAAATTAATTAGAAATGTTATACATAAGAAAATATTTATAATCTTATTTAGAATCAAGGCTCAATTTGAAATAAAAACATGAGAAATATTCTCATAATACATATTTTAAAAGTGTATAACGTGTAAGATACGACATACGAGATGAGTTAAAAATGTACAGAGACCGGTGAGATAGGCTTCGATCTGGCAACACTGTTGGCTTCCCCTTTGGTGGAGAGGCAGGCCAATATCTGATGCATCTTTAGTGTGGGTTTGAACTATGTAGATTCAGTTGGAGGTCCGTAGCTATTTTTTTTGTGAACCAGATTTTTCTAGTGCCTTCTGGAAATATATGACAACAATTTCGAGCAACGATATCAAGTTTTGTTTCAGGCTTGGGTACACCCAAAAGCTAAAAAATATTTCCCTCGTGTTGTACTTTTGATCATGGGAAAGATTTTTCGGGACCATTTTTCCATCATCCTCAATTCATTCCTGAAAATATGATGAACGGTTGTGTGAGTCAAATTCGACTCTTCCCTTGTCATTCTGACCGTCAAGTCATGATCAGATTGCACAATATCTTAGATTCTGTAAACATTTTCATTACTACTTGCCATTGAAGGTCGTCCGCCGGGAGGTTTACTTTCAATCGAGCCTTGATCCTCTAAGGATGCCTTAAACAACTTTAAAATCTACGGCCTTGGCAAAACACTGTTTCCGTAGGTCTGTTGAAGTTTTATAAAAGTTTCTATCGTACTGTGCCCAAGTGTAAAACAAACATTTATAGCGTAACGTTGCTCAAAATTGTAGTCACTCATTTTCAGAATCACTAGAAAAAGTCCGGCTCATGGCAAGAATTGTTATGGACACCAAGTGAGTTCAAATTCGTAGTGAAAACACATCAGATGTTGGCATTCCTCTCTTCCAAAGGAGGAGGTAACAGTTATTTTATATCGAACGCTACGTTATCAGTCTCATTACTTTATACACCTCTCACGTAACAATATAAAACATTAAATGAATTAGAAATATTATACATAAGAAAATGTTTATACTGCCATTTAGAATTAAGGCTCAATTTGAAATAAAAGAACATGAGAAATATTCCCACAATATATGCTAGATAAATATTTAAGAATCGTTCCCAAAACTAATAATCGTCATTATTCAAATTAAATAAGCATACAATCTACAAACTGATCACGAGCTGAATGTGCGATTTTCAAATTAAGAAGTAGAAATGTGTTGAATTAATTGCATTAAAAGCAGAAGTAATTATAATTAAAATTTAATCAATTATATCGATATTTCAGGGCGGGTCGATAATTTAGCAAATTTGGTGATAATTAATAAATATTCAGAGAAGTTTCTGGAATAGTTTGTGATGGCGATTAAAGACCGGGGTCCTTCACTTTAATCCAGAGTCAAAGCAAGAAGGTATGGAAGGGCGGCATAAGGCCGGCATTATCGGCGGCATGATTATGGACAAAATATTTGAAATCCTACCGAAAAAAGTAGGCTACAAAATGCGAAAAACTTATTTAAATGTTATTTACTATCCGCTGATGATGCAGTACTTATTGTTGACTTAGAAGGCAACCTAAAGAGATTATTTTTTAGTACAGATAAAACCAAATGCCTAGTATCATCCAAGGAGCCGACAAGACGCAAATATCTGGGAACTGAAATAAAAGTTTTGGAAATCTACAGCATGAAATCAGAAACAAACGATGAAAGCATCCTGAATTTCAGATGCTTAAGAGCCATCGAATGGGGGAATAAATATATCAGGCAGTAAAACAAGAATATATAAATCAAGCAATTAGATCCATCAAAGCATATCCTGATGTAACCAGATACTTCCAAGACACAGTAACTGATGCGAACGGTTGAAATTAAAATAATATGAAGCATTCATGAAAAAACATTATATGTCATAATTAGAAATGAGGACCTTCAACAACAAAGTAAGATAGAAGAGGGATCAGAAAGTTAAAACTGACAAGTGGCATATGGTCACATGGCCATCCATATTAGAAGGAAAGTAGAAAAAGAAGCTAACACGGGTTCAATGTTTGGTTTCGATTTTCTTATAGCCTCGTATTGCCTGTTCAATTATCGATTATACGACGTCATATTAGCTTTGAAAAATGATGATAATAATTGTTATTTTCTTAATATGGATAAAATTCACTTATAAATGAATGTGAAACGTTGCGACAACAATCTGGAATCTAAGCCAATTTAAATTTCATATCAAAATTATAAAAGGTAGGTTTTCAAATCCAAATTAGAAGAAAAATATTTTATTTTTGCATGAAGTAAAGTTTAAAAAACTGAGTATCACCAATTATCATTTGATAGAAAATTTATACTATAGTATCTGCCTATGATATTGTTATAATATGAAGCTGATTCCTACACTATATTTTCTGCTGTCGCACGGTTGACCCACTGAGGAGCTACCACCGACATAAATTCCAACTCAAGAGCAACCGCGGGCGAAAAACGACGTAATAACGCTAATAAACTGTCGATTACAGGATCACGGAAGATCACAGTTTTAGATCTCTTCACTTTATGTCTTGTTTAGTCCCACATCTGGCGCCAGTGTCTTGTGTTGGCTACGTTTTATAACGATGGATCGGAAAAAGTCTTTTTAATTTTTGTCTACGTATACATTTTTTTTCTCTTTGAAGCCCATAGATTCTTCGGTTATCTGGTAATTAGGCACAGATAACGGAGCCATTGTAATGGATCCAATATGTATAAGACATTCTATCAATGAAGATTTTTATCTTTATATATTTCTGTAGGAAACAATATATCTACTAGAATAATAATAGTTTCTAAAGTATTTACACGTTCACGATGATATATAATCTGCGATCTAATTTAATAAAAAAAAATTTACCTTTAAATTTTCATTGTTTGGTTTGATTTTTTTTTGTCAAGCAGCACCGTATATTTCTGTAAATACTTGCTCATGTTAATCTCTAAACCAACACAAGAAAAAAATTCTCACTAAATATTCGTCGTCTGTTGGCACAAAGAAATTTATTTAATTCCCTAATCTTTGTATGCTTAATTTATCTTTATTTAACTATATTTTTAAAATAAGTTTACTTAGTCCCATACGTCAGGTGATATTTTAATTCAGAAATAAACATACGCCGAAATCTTCAAAACAGTATTTTTCTATTTTAAGAAATAAAACCATAACGGCCATTTGCTTTAACCCATTTTTTTTAAGTTATACTGCTTGCCATTAAAAAATAAAGATATGCTTGCTCATTGTCTAAAAAATTATAAATATTTTCAATAATAATTAACAACGTAATCGCATTAAATTATGTTCCGTTTTTATAGTTTTAGGATCTTTAATTATTTCTAGAATTACGCCAAGATACTGTTTATTTCAATGGAAATTTCAATGGAAGTTAAATATAATGCATCGGGAATATTTATTCAGTTATATATATATATATATATATATATATATATATATATATATATATATATATATATATATATAAGCTAACATAACTAATAAAGAAGATGACCTAAAAATACTGGAAAGGAAAATAGTGAAAAAAAATACGTGAACCAGACATATCCGGAGGTGGAGAAAGAAATTAATAAATAGAGGAAAAATTAGGAGGGGAGATAGTCAAAGACATAAAAGCAAAAAGGCCAGAATGGGCAGGTCACATAATGAGAAGGTCGCCCACAGAAATAATTAAAAGAGTAACACTATGAGCCTCTTTGGAGAGAAGAGCAAGGGGAAGGCCCTGAAGGAGATTGTTAGAATAGGTGGAAAAGGATACAAAAACACTAGGTATTGCAGATTAGAGAATGGAATGCAGAGACAGGAAATTATGAAAGGACATAATCAGGGGGGCCAGAACACATAACAAATATAAAAGACAGTAACACTGATTAGAAGAAGAGTAATCCACCTCATTAACAGGATTAAAAAACGCTTTCAAGTGTTAAGCGTATTTCTGAGGTCTTGGACGGTTATGATGATGATGAACAACTTTGGATTAATGCAGCAGTTCGTTCCGTTTTTGCCTCTAGATGGCATTCCAACAGAAAATCAAACTGTTATCTGCATAAAATAAGAAGCATTTTCGACATATTTTGCATTTTTATTTATCAAAAGGCAAGAAATCTTCGTAGACGCAAAACAGATACGTATTATGTACGGTAAAGATGCTGTTGACGATTCCACGAGCCGTAGGTGCTTTGGAAAGATTTGCAAAAATGGCTTCCGCATGAGTTAACGAAAAAAATTAATAGATCGCAATTCAACTGGACACAAGGTCTTCGGTAGGGCTGTGGATTTGTCTCTATCTTATTTAATGTTCCATTACATAAAGTAATATCTTAAAGTCAACTCGACACCAAAAGTAGTATTATAACAAAAGAACTGCATGCAATAACTTATGTAGAGGACGTCAATATAGTAGATGCATTCGATCAGTGATGAACACTTATGACAACAATGAAAAAGAAAGCATTCGAAATTGGCTTGAAAATGTATTCTAAAAATATCCAACTGAAGAAAAAGCTTCACAAATAGGAAAGTTGTTTCTAGGGTTCATAACTCACGCGCGGTTCTATATATATATATATATATATATATATATATATATATATATATATATATATATATATATATATATATATATATATATATATATATATATATTTGCTTCGTTCTTTCGTCCGCACAGCATCAGCGAAATTGGTCAATTTGTGCTTCAAATTAAAACCACATCCACCCTATTTTCCGGACTTGGTTCCCACTCAATTTTCTCTATTTCCAAATATGTAGAAATAGCTGGCTAGAAAGAAATGGAAACCGAAACAGATGACTGTTTTACATAGTTCGATAAGTCGCACTTTTTAGATGGCATAAAAAGGTTGAAAAATCGTTGGGTAAAGTGTATTGTGTTGAAACGAAACATTTTTGATCGAAAATCGATTTATTTTTCAACATGATTGATATTTTATAGTATTAGTTAATGTTTTATTAGGTGCAATATTGAAGTCTGTTTTCAGAAAAGATAATTAAAATATTTCCCATCGCTTTTCGTAGTTTTTCTTTTCTCTTTCTAAAAAAGTTGAATTTTCGGGTAAAAGAATGACTTTTCCTTATTCGATCGATTGAAAGATGTAACGGGTGTCTCAGAATGTTTTTCGTTTTTGTTTTGACTGTTACGTGCAAAACACTGACAGCGGGGGAGGGGAGTGGTGTTAAACGCTTGACGGGCTTTTTAAGTTTAGTAGCGATGGATCGTACAGGACTCATTTTAATTTAGCAACTATGAGAAATGTGCCAAGTGAGAATTTAATCAAGCATTGCGTGGGCAAGTGTATGCGCGGAGGGGTCTAAAATTTCTATTTTCTTTTCTTGGGTTTAACTCACAACAGTGCTCTTAACACACAAACAGTGCTTTGTGGATTATAGGTTAGTATTCTTATTATGGTTAGCGTGGGATCTAGACATACAGGGTGTATGGTATTATAATGAAAATTATTCATTGTATATTGTAAAGATTGTATTGTGAGGATCTTAAAAAAAAGTTTGAAGAAACTGGAAATACAATGCCGGATAAATCAACTGGGCGCAAATCTGTGCAAATATAGCTTCTCTATATTTGCACAGATTCGCGATTCATCTCATTATTCGCAAAGATTTACATTTCCACCCCCATAACATTGTTATTGTGCAAAAGATGAATCCCGATGATCTAGCTAAACGAAAAACGAGAAAACGCTAAATTTTGCAGGATCATGAAATGAAAAATCGTTTTCTGATGAATCGAATTTCCACATCAAAAGTCACGTGAATTAACAAAATTGCATATATTGGGCTCCCGACAATCCGCTGGAACAGCACCGAAAAAAAAATTACACTTGCCTAAGGTTGTCGTTTGGACTGCCATATTAAGCGACGGAATTATCGTCCCCTATTTTTTTGAGGATAACCGTGGTCGCGTTCAGACTATTAATTCCGATCGTTATTGCCATATGATCGGGGCTTTTTTGGCTGCAGAAATGCCAAACTCGATTGGTTACAACCGCAACACATTTTTCCAATAAGATGGAGCATCTTCCCACGCCACTAATGATTTTTAGCAGCGCTTCACAATGTATTCCATGAAAGAGTAATGAGTCTCCGAGGGGACATACATTGACCATTGAAGAGTCCAGATTTAACACCTGCTGATTTTTTCCTATAGAGCTATTTAAAAAAAGATTAAGTAAGTAAGATTTTCAACCCATTACCACCTAACAAATGTTTTAAAGCAAATAATAACAGACGAAATCCACGCGATTACAAGAGCGCTGCTCCAGCGAGTGATTGAAAATTTCAGTTCCAGGCTAAATGATTGTGAAGAAACGGATGTTTGTTTTTTATTAAAAAAAAATCAAAAGCTACTCTGTAATTTAACAGGAATTAAACAAGTTTGAATTAATTCTGATGTTTTATTTTTTCAGTATCAAAAACGAAAAGCATTGTGAGACACCCTTTACTAATTCTTTGGCGCTGAGTCTAGCAAATAGACCGTATTGTCAAACAGAAGAATGGCAATTTGCCGATTACTGGCTATTGATTGATTTTTTATATTCTTCGTTATTCCATATTTTGTATTATCATTTTACATAAATAATTCTTGTAGAAAATAGTCTTCCCCAACTAACTGGAGCTAACCAAGAATCACGGATGAGAAAATATAATGAATTTGGAAAAAAGACGCTAATTAACCTAAAATGTTGATGAATCTTAAAAAAGCAACTGTTTCTTCTGCGGGCTCACCTAAAAATTTTCAATTATTCGATATTCCATTCTTATATATTTTAAAGTAAAGCTTAATAATTAGAGACGCATTAATAACTAAGATAATTCAGCAGCTGGACCTACAGCTTAAAGTAGGCCCAGAACCACGATCAGCAGCTACGAATTAACCCCGACTAGCACACCTCCCCTCGAGCAATCAACTTTTGGCTTATGCTCAACCTTAAGTCTTTCGATAAATCTACCACCTGGCGTGTGATCAACGCAAAATACGTCTCGAGAAGGCATTCGACTTTACCCAGTCTCGAACTGGCGTGGTTAAGGGGAAATTCCTTGTCGATTTTTCACTCTTGGCTGTTGAAATACAATACGCAAGCCTGCTCTTTCTTCGGGTCACCCATCCAAGTACCCATCGCAACCTGCATTTTCACCTCCAAGCCGCCGGATTATAGAAGATCCCAATCTCCCGGTCTATTGTACATCCTGTATGGCAGTTATATATTCCTATTGACACGTAAACCTTTCAAAACAGCTATAGGAGTCATGTTCAAAGATTTCGACTTTTTATCGACAGTTGAAGTCGATATTTTATCGATTTATATTTAAAATTGAGTGGAAGCTTTTTGTTTTACCATGTTACATTATTTTACAATGATTTACACTAATAACGCTTAATCCCACAAAAGTCGTATTTTAATAGTTACCCTTCAGAATGCTAGTTTAGAAATATTTAAATTATATGTCACAATAGACAGAAAGTTTTTTTCTTGAATCAGGATCATAACAGAACAACTTCAAAGCTTTTACTCTAATTGTCAACTGAGTTCATAGAGAGTCCAACGACTCTCAAACTAAAATTTCCCTAGTTTGTGCTGGGGTTTAAAATGGATTGCGGTATTATACTCAGTTCCTGTTGGAGTCCTAGCAGTATACAACAAGGATTTTCTTCCAACTGAGTTTTCAAGTCTTTATCCTCCACCTTCCACCCATCCATCAACAATTTTTTTTGACTGCCCTAAACTTGTTTGACTGTCTGCATCATAAAGGTCAAAATTTTCAATTGAGAATTGCTCTAACCACTTCTTACAAGTACTCTACGAAACAAAATTATCTCCCAAAGCGCACAAGTCATGTCCTGAGAGCATCCGTGAAATTTTATTTTTAGTTAAATATCGAAAAGAGGACAGTGCCTTAAATGTTGCTTTCCGAACAACATCGCGTCTACAACTAATGTTTCAAGATATATTCACAGTAGTCTCATATGTTGAAAGATGATGAAAGAAGAAAGTTGATGAAAATGAAGAAGAAAGAAGATGAGAAAGATGATGACGAAGATGAAAGAAAGAAGAGAGGCACATTAAAAATTAATATCTAGAGATGAATACTGTATTCTATTCCATGAAATCCATCCTACTCTTATTGAAATTAAACTCCTAATAGTAAAAGAGAATAATTTATATCTTCTATAAATTAATTTACTTTATATGTTGAAAAGCAGTATATACATATGTAAATTTAAACGGAAAATAACAGTAGGCATCACTCAGTGCTTCTTAAATTATCAAGAAAATAATAATAGTGATCTGATAAGGACATTAATATCTTATAATATGCAGAATGGTATCGTTATTTTCTAAATAAATACGAGCTTATATTTATCATCAAAATGTTATAAATATACCAGATTTTGCAAATCAGCTCAAATGAATATTGTTTCGCATAATGTAAGATGACTGCGCTAGAAAAATGAAGCTAATATTTGGTTTAATCAATCGAGAATACCTATTTCAGTATTTTGCAACTCTTTCAGGTAAATATTTAGCAAATATATGTTTCTATGTAATATTCTTTATCATTCTTTTAGGGGCATTTTCAATATTAACTTCAGGTATTAACTTAGGATGGACATCTCCATATCTACCAAAATTATTAGCGGCAGATTCTAATATACCAACAACAACTGATGAAGGGTCATGGTGTGCCATAGCACCTCTTTTAGGTGCACCTCCAGGGGCTATCATAGCGGCAATCATGGTAGATAAAATCGGCAGGAAAAACACCACACTTTTTATGGCACCATGGGTATCGTTCTGTTTCATAGGAATCGCATTTTCTACGACCATTTGGGAAATTACCGGGTTACGATTTGCTATAGGGTCCGTAGAGGGTGCACTATACACAGTGTTACCTATGTACATTGGTGAAATATCAGATCCGAAAATAAGAGGATTCTTAACGTCCACAATAGCCATAGCTGCAATCATAGGAACTTTATTCATTAACATAATCGGTTCCTTTTTAAACATTTTTGTATCCAGCTTAATATGCTCTCTGATTCCATTGATTCATATGGCTGCTTTTTCCTGTGTACCAGAATCGCCTTATTATTACATTAAAAAAGGAAATTTTGAAGCGGCGAAAAAAAGTTTGCAGGTTTTAAGAGGCAAAAGTGAAGTTGATCAAGAGATGAATTCAATTGCCCAGTCAGTCGTGCGACAAGAACGAACTAGTGGTCAAGCAGGAATGTTGGAACTGTTGACCATATCCAGCAACAGAAAGGCATGCCTCATTTTTATGATTGTATGTCTAACTAATAAATTTAGTGGGAAGAATCCATGTATGTTTTATACTGAAACGATATTTAAAGAGGCAGGGAGTAGTATTGACACGACTTTATCTGTGATAGTGTATTGTACAGTGGAATTAATTGCTGTTGCTATGACGACAATTTTTGTTGTGGATCGATTTGGGAAGAGAAAGCTGCTCATCACATCAGCTGCAGGATGTGGTGTGTCAGTTCTCGCCCTCTCCATATATTTCTTTTTAAAGGATTCTGGAATTAATACTGAATATATTTTCTTCTTACCGATAACGGCCTTAGTCATGTATAATATAATGTTTAGTATTGGTTTGTCATTTGGCATGGTGACAGTATTAAGTGAACTATTTCCAACTAACGTTAAAGCAAAGGCTTTGTGTACTGCTGATACATTTTCTGTACTAATGGGTTCAATTGTATCGAAAATTTTCCAAATTTCATTCGATCAAACTGGTTCAATGGCTTTTCCATTTTTGTTTTTCTCGATATGCAGTATGGTTGGATTGGTGTTTATCATACGGTATATGCCTGAAACTAAAGGTAAAACTTTGGAAGAAATTCAACAACTTTTGATTGGACAGGATCAGTTGTCGCATACAGAATTGAGGATGGGCCAAATAGCATATGTGAACGAATCTTATAGTTAGGCCAAATATGAAAAATTGTCTTGATTATTCTTAGTTTTTTAGATATTAAAATGAGGTAATACATGAATGAAAATTTTACACCGTTAACATGTATTAATAATAATTTTAATTTAATTATTGTATAGCTGCTTTTATATTTATTTTGTACTGTTCGAAATAAAGTTAATAAATTGGTCTTATGCGTTTTTTTAATGACAATAAAGATTAAATTTAGAACAAAACCGGAATAAAATTTAATATTATCAAAATGATTACGGTTCATTAAACAGAAGTAATAATTCTTTTCTGTCTTGATATAAGGAAGAAAAACAATTGCTTCAAATAAGAAATGCGATGCTTTGGAATTATTCTTGTTGGACTGCTATTACTCTTGTGATGAAATCTCAAATTTGTCGAATCGATACTGACTGATGGATCGTACGTATATCATCGAACTAGCTTAAATGGATCAACTCTTCTATCGGAACATTGGATGTGAAACACTAAACACGATACTATCAAATGTGATAACAAATGCAACTTTGTGTCCTGTTCAACAAATGTCTCACAACTTTTGTCAACATGTCTAGTGTCAATGAAATTATTTCAGCATGGATGTTGTCATTGGGTTGTCGTATGGTTTGGGGCATGTATATAAACGGGTTAGTTTAAAAATCACAAAAAAAAATAATCCGGAGCCGTCAAATTAATTTTACATGAAAATTTTATGGAAGTAATTCATGGTATGATGGTATTAGAGTATTCTGATCGCTTATTATTGTCTATAGGCAACAGATCCTGAACAATTTGAATCTTATAGGAAATTATGTGCAAATTCGGCGTCAACTTCGTGGAAAAATTGCCAATTGTGCACCACGTCGTCAAATCAACATTTCTGGAGACTTCTCTATACTTTGCTTTACATATGCAATATTTTCAACTCCTCGCACTACTTCGAATTTTTTTAAATCGCTTGAATAAACAATACATTGTCGTAAAACAGCCAAATCTAAACTTTCATAACCACCAAGAAAACAATGGCTGCAATATACTTGTCCCTCCCTTTAGATAATACTATTCAATAATAGATATTCTTTTTTGGGGTCCCATATCTTTGCATTTAACCATATACATTATACTAATATTTACTACCAACCTCTACCGGTCAATAAGCCGTAACACATAGGTCAATAAGTCCCGGTCTGACAAAGACACATTTTTTTGCAAATTTCGACTGTATTCATCAATATACTCTCCTTGAAGAGCAATACAATCATTCAAACGCTCTTCCAACAAGTGTACACCTTTTTGATAGTACCATTTCTCTTTTCTTTCAAAATACCCTTCAGTTTCAGCAATTATCTCTTCATTGGAGTGAAATTTCTTTTGCAGCGAGCATTTTTTGGGGTCTAAGAACAAGAAATAGTCGCTGGGGGCCATATTTGGAGAATACGCTGGATGATGAAATAATTCAAAGTGCAATTCATGATTCATTTGCATGCAATTTAGCGACACGGTACATTGTCTTGGCGAAACAGCACTTTTTTGTTCATTTGGAGCCTTTTTTGCGATCTCGTCCTTTAAACGCACCAAGAATGTTATGTACTCTTCGCTATTGATAGTATTACCTGTCTCGAGATAATCCATGAATAATATCACATGCGCATCCCAAAATACAAAGGCCAAAACCTTGCCTGCCGATGGTTGTGTTTTTGGTCACTTTGGATGGCCTTTACCAGCTGCTATCCACTCAGCTGACTTCCGAATTGACTGCCGGTATAGTGATGGATTCACGTTTTATCCATTATCACACACGACAGCTCTAAATATTGCTCAGAATCATCAATACGTTGTTGTTTTTGGTCGGCTGTAAGCAAACGCGCTACACATTTCGATAGCAATTTATGTATTCCCAAATGTTCATGCAAAATGGTGTAAAAATTTCCTTTCGATATCTTTATACTATCAGCTATCTCCCGGAGCTTTACTTTACGGTTTTGCGAAATAATTTTGTGAATTATTCACATTTTGTCTGGTGTAACCACCTCTTTTGGACGTCGAGAGCATTCAGTACCAATCAATTATGGTTGATTTTTTTGGAGCAGGAGTCCAGGTAATGTTTATTAAGCAATTGTTTTGCTTCAACGGTATATTTCTTCATCAAAAGCAATGTTTAACAAATACAGGAAATTATTTTTTTTTCCATTGTTTTGAAAGTAATAAAAGTAGTGTCACTTAAAGCACAACAACTCAGAAACTAGTAGACAAATTGTCATGAAATTTTGATATATGACATTTGAAGGTTGGTACAATCGACCACTGGTAAGGATTTTTCGTGACGCCATCCCGTGATGTCATACCGGAGACCGATTGACCTATGTGTATTAAAGTACACCCAAACATCTATAGCCGAGCTATGTTTCGAATCCGGGCCTCTCGATTTCCAGTTAAGTAGCTAGCCTTCTGGAGTGGTATTATTGCTGATCATCACCAGGAAATAAATATATGACAAATTAAATAGTATAAACAAGTGTGATTTGACGAAACATAATGCTAATTTTAAAAAGTAATAATTGAGAAGCAAAATTAGAAAAAATATTGACATACAAGATATCATTACAGTATCAAGAAATGCGAAGTAGAAGTACAAGTAAAATTCTTGTAGAAGTAAAAGTCGTAAAAGAATGTTTCTGAAGTGACAAGAGACAAAAATCAGGGGATTAGGTAAAATTGTTGTAAAAGTAAAAGCCGTGAACGAAAATCAGCGAAGTGACAAGGGAAGTAGTTGTTATGGGTGTTTATGGTGTAGATTCTTATACTTGTACTTAGTTTATATATTTTTTGTTTGTTTCTTAAATTATATTGTTTATATATTGCTTACATGTTGTTAGTATATCTCTTTATATTTATTAGTCAAATGTGTGGAATTTGACAGGAATCGCCCCTCAGTCATGCCTGTAATCAAGCAGGATAAGGTCGGATACCTTCTGAGAGGTCTTCTACGTTGGTTACTCGAGAGTCGGTAGATTTTCGTGTAACTAAAAGTTAAACACACTCAAGGGTTAATAGCCCAAGGAAACTGCTGACCGAAATTAATTGTTAGCTATGAGACAGACTACCCTAACGATGACAGTGTAATATTCTTAGTCGTTGATGCATCTCTAATATTAAAATAAACTTGTAGAAACTGAAAATTTCAATTTTCATTTCTCAATTCTCAAAATCAATTCCTTTTAATTTTTAATTTTCTTATTACTATAAAATAAATAATTAACTGATAAATACATTATCAGTAATATGAAATTATATAGCAATATTAGGCCGCCATATGATATTCTCTAATTATGAAGGGTTTTCCAATAAGAGTGTCAGAACTTTGAACTGAGACACAATGATTACTACAAGTGACAGTCCGGTAATTTTTATTATATCTTGAAGAACAAATAATGGTATTATGACCTTATAATAATGTCGTACGAATGTATCCTTCGGCTTTGTTCTCGGATTGCATTCTGGAAACCCAATTTTCGATTACTCATTGACACATATCGGGAGGCATATTTTCAATGGTGGCCCGAATGTTTCATTTAAGGTCAAGAATTGGTTTATTTCTGTAAACCAGGAATCAAACTTTTCTTGTTATACATCGATTGTCTGGCGAGATGTGTAACAAGTCGCACCGTTTTACCGAGAAAAAACATTATTTGTATATACATTTATCAGTTTAGGCCAAATATATTTTGTTAGCAGACTATTAGCAGATACATTAACAGTAATATTTTCCGTCCTTAAAAAATAAGGTACTATCACACCTTCAGTCAATAGCGGCTCGTGGGTTTTTAAAGTGGGAGGGCGTAGAAGAAAATAGTGCTGCTGAAGATGATTTTTTCCCCTTCCTCCTGTTTACTTTTCGTACTATTGAAACCCTATACATGGAGGTGAACCAGGAAAACATTAAAATTAATTTTTATTGTTACTAATTACAATGACATTGGAGGATGGATTGTTGCACAGATAAAGGAATGAATAAATAGGTACTAACCGTTTCCCGAAGAGTAAACCATTCAAATAGTTTATTGTAACTTACCCTACTTTTCCATTATCTTTGAATTTGACTCAAATTCAACACGGGCGTGGTACGACCGTTAGTTTTTAATTTAACTTTCTCCTCCAAACTTAAATTAGTAATTATTAACTGTTTTAAATCAGACACCTTCATGTTTGCAATTAGAAGTTGATTATTTTACTACTACTCAGTGTGTACGCACCTAGCAAATCCCAAATGAAAACAAGTATTCGCGAGGCGAACGAAATACGCGACGCGAGGCATATTAAACGCTCCGTACCTGTCAAGTCAGCGTTTAAAACTAATTACTGATACGCTCGGTCGCAGGGACTTTACGTCCAAATCGCATGTTTTAGAAAGCAGTTAAACCCCCGATTTCTGGCAACCAACAAAACATGTAACGCCAACGACGAGAAAAGATGACATGGCGTACGGTCGCTAGAGGTAAACGTCCGACCAACGTTGTAAAAACTATGGCGTGAGAGTATGGAATTTTTATCCGCATTATTTGGTATGATGGGTTGACAGACGTTCTTCTACGTTGGGAGATTTTAATTTTTAATAATATGTTAAAATGAGTTAAAACAAAGAAACTGAACGGAAATAAAATATGGTGTTTTGCTCTGAAAAATTGTTTACTGTGATAAATGTTGGAGAGGCGGCACCCCAAGGCCCTCCCTCACGAGCCGCCACTGCCTTCAGTTCAAAATCCACATCAAACAGTGATTTTCTGAGTATGAAGAGATAATTCCTAAATCACTTGAGGATTTTTTCTGTTCAAATCCTGCAGTTATATTTGTCCACACACCCGTTAAGCCAAAAATGTGCTGTGTCGGAAAAGAATATTTTTCCCCGAAGAGAGCATCGCCTTCCAACTACTCTAGAGGCCAATTCGTATATCAAGTGTCTTTCCATGGTGAATACTGTACTGAACACGGCAGTCTATGTGTAACATTTGCCAAACAACCTTGCCACTATTACTTTTCAAAGTTTTGACACTCTTCAGTTCATTTTTTAAAAAGGAATAAAACAATTTTTTCCTTTGTTATCATATCATAAACTATTTTATATTCTCAAACAGTACTTTAAAACTTTTTTTAACTTTTAAAACTAAAAAAAACTACTGTGAAACAAATTTTGTTTTAAAGATAAAAGTGATATACAACAAAGTAAAAAATTGTTTTATTCCTTTTTAAAAAATGAACTACCATAAAGTAACGGACAAATCAATCATTAACTCTTTATTAGTTTGTTATTTGTTTTGTTTTATTTGAATATTATCATTATTGAATTGAAGATAAATTTATCATGATTTTGACTGAAATTTTTTTTTCCGTTTCAAAGTGAACCGTTGATGAGTGATAACATTATTTTAAATAAGAATATTTATATTATTATAGGTTAAGAAAAATGGGTAATTACCGATTTCTTAATGTCAGTACTAAAAAAACTAAATCAATCTATGAACAATGGAATGACATTATTAATTCTTAAGCAAACTTGTTTAGTAACCTGTTTATTATAATACAATAACCACAGGATACATACAAAAAAAAAGTCTGAGACGATAATCTTTTGACATTTTCAAAATTAATTCCTGCGTTCTATTAATTATTAATTATAAACGTTTTAATTTCTTCAGATTAATATCCTGGCAGGGCGGGAGCCATTTTGCACAGACATTATCTGAATCGAATTTCATTAACATAAAGAGTTCAACTGTTAGACTGACTTAATTATCTTCAATAAAATTAATTCCAATTGAAGATAAATGACAAAACATCTAAAGAGAGTGTAACAAAATTCGTTTATTTTCTTCGCTTATAACAATGTTGAGTAAATAAGGTGATAATTCCTGTGACAGTGTAGTCAATCATACACAAATTGACATCTACTTTTCTTTGAGTAATAGACCTATAAACTTCTGAATATTTTATCATAATAATTGACCTGCTTCAGCATTCAGTTCAGTCGGTAAGAAGGGTACAATAAACTAAACAACCACACCTTAAGTAAATATTTAGAGTGCGTGTAGTAACCTATTAAAATTTGCTGGGTGTTATAAAGAGTATTATTTAACTATAACCCGTTTGGAACGTAATTTTAATGCCTGTAGTGAAATAGGACATATCTGTTACGGGTTTTTGGCGGTATTTTAGAAGCATTATAACATTATTAATAAATATTTCGATTAATTTGCTCATAAAAGTCTCGAGGAAATCAATGTTTAATATTTATGTACATAAATATATTATATATATATATATATATATATATATATATATATATATATATATATATATATATATATATATATATATATATATATATATATATCATCATCATCATCATCAGCCCGCATCGATCCACTGCAGGATGAAGGCCTCTTCAGCATGCTTCCAACCTTCACGGTCCTGGGCTTTCCTCTGCCACTCGGGTCCAATATACTTAACGATGTCATCAATCCATCGTGCTTTCGGTCTTCTTCGCGGACGTTTGCGATCAAGCGGTATCCACTCCAGGATTGCCTTGGTCCATCTGTCGTCCCATCGCCTCGCTATATGGCCTGCCCATCTCCATTTCAACTGTTTTACTCTTCCAATGATGTCACAGACTTTTGTTTGTTCCCTGATCCATGCGCAGGACTTTCTGTCTCGTCTTGTAATGCCAAGCATACATCTTTCCATTCCCCTCTGTGCCACCCGAAGTTTTTGAATTGATTGCGATGTGAGTGTCCAGGTTTCACTTCCGTATGTCATAACGGGTAGAACGCACTGATCGAATACTTTTCTTTTCAGGCAAAGTGTGAGTCTGCTCTTAAACACTATGTTGAGTCTACCAAATGCCTGCCAGCCACATTTAACACGCCATTCCACCTCCCGGGCGGTATTCCCCTCCATTGAAATCCTCTGCCCAAGATATATAAAGCTGTCCACAATCTCTAAATCCGTTCCTAAAACTGAAATTCTTCTGTCCTGAGCAAAGTTATTGAACATAACCTGACTCTTTTTCAGGTTTATTTTCAAGCCAAATGGTTCGCCAGCCCTTTGCAGTTCTTGTATGCGTCTTTGCAACTCCTCTGGATCTTGTGAAATGAGAATAATATCATCTGCAAATCTAAGATGGTTTAAGTTTACACCATTGATTTTTACACCATCCTGTTCCCAATCCAGTTTACGGAATACTTCTTCAAGGCCAGCCGAGAAAAGAATAGGCGATATTGCGTCACCCTGCCATACACCTCGTTCTATATTAATTCCCACTTCAAGATCATCAAGGTGAATTGTGGCTGTAGCTCCATCATATATCGATTCTAATAGGTTTACATAGGCTCTCTCTACACCTTGGCTAAGCAGTGCATCCATTATCGCATGCTTTGAGATGGAATCAAATGCTTTTTCGTAGTCGATAAAAGCCAAGCACAGTGGCATGGTGTATTCGTTATGCCTTTCTATGACCTGCTGTACAACCTGGATGTGATCCATTGTACTGAATCCACTTCTGAATCCTGCTTGTTCTCTTGGTTGTGCGTCATTCAGTTTTTTTAATATCCTTTTAGAAATTATCTTAGTGAAAACTTTGTACATCACTGATAGGAGGCTTATTGGACGGTAGTTCTTTAAATCTTCCTGTGCTCCCTTTTTATGTAAAAGGATCACTTCTGCATTTTTCCATAAGTCCGGTACTTTTTGTTCTTTGAGGCATTTTGAGTATAATTTTGCCAGTGTTTTATGTAACGTCCGACCACCAGCTTTTAGCATTTCGACAGTTACACTATCCTTTCCTGGAGCCTTGCCGTTCTTCATCAATTCTATAGCATTTGTTACTTCCTCCACTAGGATATCTGGCATTATATATTGTTCTTCCGTGGGTATTGCTGTCCCTGACTGGCTCTGATCTTCATATAACTGGGAATAAAACCTTCTGACAATCTCTAACATTTGGGTACGCGTCCTGCACACTGTGCCATCCTCACGCTTTAAAGCATATATTTGCGTACTTTTGTTTCTCAGCTTCTGTTTAGCTTTGTTAATTCCTTTGTTTTCTTCCAGGGTTTTTTGCACTAGCTGCATATTGAATCGGCGCGTGTCCTCTCTGATACGTTTTCTTATAGTTTTGCAGAGCTCAGTGTACTCGACCCTGCCAAAAGGACAACCTGCATTTCTCATTGCTCGCCGTTTCTTCATTAAATCAATGGTCTCACTGGAGATTTTTGTTTGTTTGAGACATTTTTCCTCTGGTGCTATTGAAGCAGCCGTTTGAAGTAGATTGTTGGCGATTTCTTCATATTGAACTGATATTTCCACGTCCTCTGGATCTTGTAACGCAGCAAACCGGTTTGACAAAGCAATCTCAAAATCGCTTCCTCTCTCCAGCAGTTTCCCAGAATCCACCTTGTCCTTCTTTGATCTTACCATTCTTTCGCGCTCTTTTCGACAGTCAATCCGAACCCTTGCTCGTACCATTCGGTGGTCACTTCCAACATTAAAATTGTTAAGGACAGTACAATTGGTAAATATTGTTTTATCGTTGGTCATGATGTAGTCAATTTCACTTGTGAGCCCAGATGGACTTTTCCATGTCCATTTTCTGCTGATATTTTTCTTATAGAATGAATGAATTTCTTATGAATGAATATATATATATATATATATATATATATATATATATATATATATATATATATATATATATATATATCCTGGACCTCGTTTTCGATCTCGATTTCGACCTCGTTTTCGACCTTTGTTTCGATCGTTACACAGGATCAGTGCCAGTGTACAGCGGTGTGCTATGTTTCTGTTCTTCGATTCGACTACTCGTTTTTTTCAATTCTCTTCTCTCTTCTATTTCCTTCTAGTGTTTGAATACTGGGTTCCATTTCATTTGTATATGTTCTAACAAAGTTCATATTTGATCATTGCATCTTAATTTGAGTTTTTTTCTTTTTTATTCCTGCACTTATGTCCCATTTGCGAAATTATTTCAGTTGTCTTTTTGAGTGCTTCCCAATAGGGGATAATAGGATTCTGACAGCTAATGGTGGCCATATTTGATATCCAATTCTTTACATTTGCTGTCAATTGTTTTCAGTAAAGTTTGCCATTTCACCATAAACAAGTTGTTGTTGGCAAAAAAATTGTCCAAACATTTTATCAAAATTCGAGATGTTTTGTTGCTATTCAAAGAGCATTTCGTTATCCGCCGTATAATTGATAAGTTTGAATGTGAGTTTCGTCTTCATGACCAAAAGCCTCTGTCACGACTTCCTAGTGGCCGTAGTGAAGAAAATATCGCAGCTATTCGGAATGTGTTATTGTTCTTAGATATTTAGATATTTTAATATTTACATATATATTTTAATTCATTGTTATTCTTTAATTTCTAGTTTTCTTTTCATTAATTCCATACCATATTCCATAAAAATATCTTCCTCCTTTGGAATTAAAACTAAATTATCTGCAAATGCTAGTTTGTTTAATGACACTTGATTAAAGTTGTAGTAAATTCATTTTGAAATTTTAATCCAATATGGACAATGAATCCATAATGAATTTTTAATTCAAAATGGAGTCATTCACGAATAGGTGGTTAAATAGTAATGAACTTGATGTTCCTCCCTGTCTGGTGATTTCAAACAGTTGAGTGTTCGTTAGTATTTCACAAATATATCTTAATTAAATCTATATATATATATATATATATATATATATATATATATATATATATATATATATATATATATATATATATATATATAAATTGACGGTTATCGGTCTTAAAATGTTGACTATATGGAGTTAATTTATTATGGATAAATTTATTATTGAGAATATCTCCATAAATGTGAATTTTATGAAGACAATGGAGTGAAGACAATGGAGGAGACGTTTTTCGTAGACAATTTTATTTCCTACAAAATTGCTTCTATATATTTTTCTCAAATCCGCATACATTCAGAGACTTACAAAAAAACTACGATTTTATCAAAAAATTAACTTAGATCATCTTGAGGCATGTGTTATTTTTAAAAAAATTCCCCCGTATTTTTTCATCAAAAGGAAAGTTTTTTGGCGCGACGGAAAATAATTAATTTTTAACGACCATTATAATATATATATAAAAACACAAAACTGAGACATTACAACAGGGTTATTAAGCTAGAATGTCTATATGCTGCAGAAACGCTCATTTTGAATAGAAAGAGGGACATCGAGGACATTGAAAAGAAGGAAAGAAAAATCATAAGAAAAATCCTAGGCCCCAAACAAATAAATAGCACAACATACCGACTTCGAGAAAACCAAGAAATCAAACAATACACAGATATACATAGCGATATGAGAAAAAGAAGACTTAAGTTTTACGGACACATCAAACGGATGAATCCGAGTAGGCTAACTAGACAAATAGTCGAATTTTATGAAAATAGGAGTAGAGCTAAAGTAGAAATAATTAAATGGATTGCGGCAATTAAAGAGGACCTAAGATCAGCAAATATTACACAAAGTGAAATTCAGGATAGAGGTTGTTTCAGGCACAAGGTTAACGTTTGGAAGGTTGGCCAGAGAGAAAAATGTAGGAAGACTGGAACAACTTCAAACTTCAACAAACAACTTCAACAAGCGAAAGAATGAAATTAGTATGGGCTCAAAGGAAGGCTAACAACAACAAACGCCTCTAATTGTACTTCGCGTGGTCCACCAGGGCCCATACGTGAATAATAATAAATAATAATAATAATATATATATATATATATATATATATATATATATATATATATATATATATATATATATATATATATATATATATATATATATATATATATATATATATATATATATATATATATATATATATATATATATATATATATATATATATATGTATATATATATATATATATATATATATATATATATATATATGTATATATATATATATATATAATATATATATATATATATATATATATATATATATATATATATATATATATATATATATATATATATATATATATATTATATATATATATATATATATATA